>SSNR01000186.1:362103-477385 GCA_006937965.1 Callopanchax toddi
CCCCCCCCCCCCCCCCCCCCAAAAAAAAGATTTATTTTAAAGATCAATGATACAAGTTTCAACTCTCTAATGCATTTATTGTTTCACTTAACAGCAACAAAGATCCCTGAATACATTCTGAATGCTATGTTTCTGGATAAAATCACACCAATCCAGTCAGCTGGTGAGAAACTTGATTCCTGCAGCAGATTTTTTTTCCTTTCTTCGTCTGAATGTGGATTTTCTCCTCGGTTTTGCATAGAGTCTGTTTTTGTAGGCCAGTGAGCAGGTAATGTGATTTGACAAAATGTTCCTCAGGGATGTGGTTTGTTATCTCAGCAGACTTTCGGTGTACAGGAGCCTTTTTTCACGTGTGATTATAAAAAGCTGTGCAATCATCCACCTCAGAAGGATACGTAGTAAATGAGGTCAGGCAGGTAATAAAGCAGGGAGGAGAGAATAGAACACGTTCTAAATGAGGGGATCGACAGGGAAGACATCAGAAAACCATTTGGTGTTTTCTATAGGGAACTAGAGATCTCTGTCCTCGAGCTTCTGCCACACAACACATCACCTGAATAAGATCAGGATCACAACAAAAACAAACATTACATCTACGTTTCACACACATTTACTCTGGTGAGTGTACTCGAGCTGAAGTAGTAGTTACCAAATGAACAGTCTTTGTTTTTCTTTCATCAAAAGGCAAAAATAAATATACAAATATTTATTTCCTTGTGCAGATGATGTCAAATGTTTCCCCAGAATGAGCCCGTCTCTGGCAGACACAATGTCTGAGACAAAGGGATCATTGTGCTTCAACTCCAAAGCTGTGACTGAATTTCCCTCTGTTTGATCTGCAGGCTGTAATCTACAAACGCTCAGAAGAAGAGAGGGATGAAGAGCATGGAGATAATGCTGTATGTGGCCTCAGTCAGAATAAAAACACTGCTGCTGTGAGGTTTGCCGGTGCTGCTCCTTTGTTTCTGCGCTGTAGTCGTCCAAACCGAGCAGAATCCACAGGCGGGACGGTGTTCTTGTTGTTGTCTCACCCAGGGATATGTCACTGGGGAAATCCCCCGCGTTGGGGGTGCGCCCTGCGCCCCGACCCCTCTGGCTGTCCCACCTCGGCCTGTTTTGTTTGTGCGTGTCTCTGTTCGCCCAGGCTCCCCAAGGTCTGCCCGCCGTGCCCTATAACACAGACTCAAAGAGAGAGATCACCCTGGAAGGAGATCTGATGATTGGTGGCCTGTTCCCTGTGCACCAAAAGGGTGAGGGGTTAGAAGACTGTGGGAAGATCAACTCTCAGAGGGGGATCCAGAGACTGGAGGCCATGCTGCTGGCTTTAGATGAAATCAACAAGGATGAGCGAATCCTTCCTGGGATCACACTGGGAGCCCACATACTGGACACCTGCTCTAAGGACACTTACGCTCTGGAGCAGTCTCTAGAGTTCGTCAGAGCCTCCCTCACTAAGGTGGACGACAGCGAGTACACATGTCCTGATGGTTCCTACGCCATCCACGATGACGTCCCTCTGGCGATCTCTGGGGTCATAGGAGGCTCTTACAGTGACGTCTCCATTCAGGTAAGTGAAGCGTGGTTCTCCACTCGTTACCTTGTACAATTTCACCAGCTCTCAGTAAATTCTCATTACATGCACGTCTATAACTGACTAAGTTTGGAGTAAACCCACTTCCAAATGGCCACCTCAGCTGACTGACAATGAAAGACACAAAAATGACTAAAACTCTGTCAATTTGAGAGATATTAGGATCAAATTTCATAACATTGTAGATGAGAGTCACGCACAATGCGCACATCAAATACTTACACTATGGGGAATTGTAAATGAAAGTTTGACCAGAACAGCCATACCTGAGTCTTTTCTCAACATAGGATGACCTTAGTTTAAACTCTGGGATGAATCGCAGCAGGTAGCCTTTAATTCTTTTAGAAAATAAGCTTTTAATGAGTTGTTCAGATGCTACATTCACTGTGTTGTGCAAGCAACTTGCAAATAGTGCATTTTTCTCTGAACAGCTACTGCGAGAACAGAGAAAAGCACTCAGGCACAAGAGTGAGAGTGATGCAGACTCATTTAACTGCCCACTTAGACTTAAATACCACATGCAATTACCCCTTGTGAGATCTCAACACAGCGACTTAATGAGTATCGGTTCCACAAGTGGATCTGTTTACCTGAAGGCACAAATGCTTGGATGATCTAATTTAGAGGATCTTTTTCTCCTTCCCTGTAATTCACACTTTAGCAGTGGTCCTGTCAGAGGCAGACATGCTACAGATGTTGCGCTCAGGACAGGCTGACAGGATGTCTAGCGACAGCGTGATTACTCTCAGAAGCAGAGCTCGTTTTGGCTCACTCGAGCTGATACAAGGAAATCTCAGCTAATTGGGTCCCCACATCTTCCAGCTGTAATATAGCTGCCACATCAATGTAATTCCAAGTCATTGTGAGGAAGAGGCACCGCTTCCCTTGGAAATGAGATTTTGTAAATATCCGCAAATGCTTAACGCTCTAAATCATTAACGCAACGTCATCATTCTGACTCAGCCTGCTAGAGGACAAAGTCTTTCTCTCTCAGTTCAAAAAGTACGGTTCAGCTCACTTCAGACACGCAGGCTCATGTTCCAGATACACGCTTGTTTAAAGAAAGGAACACGCTTCTGTCTTTCTAGAAATATAATTGGATTCAGATCACTTGTGAGCTATAGATTCTGCAGTAAGTCCGCCTGCAGCAGTCCTTTTTTCCAAGTGAGTACTTCGCTTTCTGCAGGCTGGCAGGGACGTCCTTATTTACATCTTAGTCAGCAGCAGCCACAGATATGAATGAGGCCAGCCATCATAATCATACTGACATATTGTAGATCATATTGTGAAAGTCATGTCCATTTATTGGCTTTAAATTTGATGCACATCAATAATGCCTGTATGTGTTTTTGTCTCCAGAAAAATGAGGTTTAAAAACACGCACATTCACAAGCACAATCATATAGATCTGTTTAACCTGTTTTGATATTACTATAAATTGTCACTATAATCTTTGTTGTGACTGGCCTTGAGGGTAAGTCCTGAATGAAGAGCCGGATTTAAAATAATTACAATTATATAAGAGTGCATTAAACTGTCTAATTTACCTTAATTTTGCAGAAGCGTCCATTAAAAGTATGTTTGGTAATCCCTAAATGCACCAGAGCCCTTTAAAAGCCACTGTTTACTGTAACTGTGATGAAACATAAAGCCGAGCGTACTGTACAGTCACGAGCTGCTCAGACTGAGCGCTCCCAGGAAAATGATGTAAGAGGAGGACTCAGAGCAAGCAGTAACAGGATTCATGGAGAACGGGACAGTTTGGAAATAAAGGATTTGATAAACGAGGTGTAATTTTAGCAAAACCCTGCATCTGGGGCTCCTTAGAGAGAGCCCTTGTCTTGTGGTAATTTATGGATGTGCTATTACCAGCCTGAGGTCTGCCCTAGCTTCTCACTGAATCTTCCTCATCAGTTGGAGTGAACCACAGGACGCAGTCCTCTTTCTCACCATGAATAACTCTCTGTGTTGTAATAAAGTTCATGAGGGGCTCCAGCTCCAGCGCTTTACCTTGACTGGTTGGTGAGAACTTAATCCTGCGGTAAACGGGTTCATATCATCGTTCCGTTCTTCTTCCTTAACATGAACCCTGACCACATAGCGACTTCCCTGATGTTTTTAGGATTTGCTGTGTAAGCGGTGCCCTTTAAAAAAGGATGAGGTGTATCTATTTTGACGTGTTATTGCCCTGTTGATAATATTCCCACACAAAGATATGCATTTGGGGCAGGGGGAATATGTGGCATTTCTGGGCTGCCGCTGGATACCGTTCTCCACTTAATCTCTCTGTCCTTTGTAGCTGCCTGGTTTGTGAGTAATCTATAGTGTTTCAGACCTTTAGGGTAAGCCAGCTCAGCTGTGAGAAAGGTTACAAAGTCTGCCCCTCGGTGACAATGGCAGGTGGTTAATACAGATGTGTGCGATTCAGCCCAAAGGCTAAGGCAGTTACAAAACATGTAATGATATTACTCTAAAAGCCCGCATTGCCCCGGCGACATGGTGGAACATGGTGAACAGACAGGTGGTGAGAACGCAGCCTGCCGTCTAAATCTGTCACAACGAAGGAGTGTGTTGCTGTGCTGCTGGTGTTGTGGTGTTGTGGTGTGACAATCGCAGATATGAGGGCGGATCTGGCTGCGGGCCTGGCCTTGCTGGCGTTACACGGGCGCAGATTGAGTTAAGTGTGGAGGCGAAGTTCTGTGACGCTTTTGCAGGCTAAGGCCCCATCTTCCCCATCTGTGGTTGCAGCCGGGCTGTCTGGTAGCTTGGCAAAGGTGTGCAAGCACAACGGAGGAGGTCGAGCGATCGCACAAGAGATCATGTTTCACAGAAACACAGAGACGGCGACGGACGGACAGAAACCGTGGAAGGGGAAGAGGATGGAGTGAGTCAGACGACATCATATGGCGTCAAAGCATTTGACAACCAAAGGCTGGATCTTTAACAGTCAGAGGGAAGTCTGTGATGCCATCTGGGCGGTTCCAATGCACTTGTGGAAAAACTTGATTTGATTCAAGTATTTAGCCTTGAACGTTTCCCCTGCGGTTCGTTTAAACAGCGGGTCGTCAGAGAGAAGTGAGTAATGACCTTGTGATGACATGTTCACTGCATTCAGCATCTTCACTCATGTGTGAAAACCTGGAGCACCAACAGAACACATTCTCATCCACTACGAGCTCTTCATGCTGCATATTTCAGCTTCGAGCAACAACAAATATAAAACAAAGAAATAAAAAATATAAAAACTTCTTCAACACTATCTGTGGTACTCTGCAGGGTCCTAAACGTGTACATTAGTCCGAAGTCCATCCTTTAATAAGTGTCCAGAAACCTCTAGCCTCTGGACTGGTTTTTGATGAACGGTATTCCACTTTTGTTACCCTGACAGCAGACAGTGCTGCTAAATATGGCTCGCTGGGTAAAGAGGCTCCCCAGGCAAAATATCATAATCACCAGGGCGTGCAACAAGAACAGCACCTCTGGAATGTCAAACACTCAAATGCTCTCAAAAAGAACAGTTCTCAGGCATGAAACACGTGGAGGCAATTTCTGGACACAATCGGAAAAATAATCTACTGTGTTTTTTAGAGCACCATTAAAACAATCAGGGACTTGTTTAAGGAGGATTTGGGATGAAAGCTCTTCTTGTGCAAAAGTGCCGAGGTCTCATTTCTGTAAGGTGGCTTCTGCTAAGCTCAAGAATCTCATTGTTATCTATCACAAACAGTCCTATTTTTATAATAGTCTTCAGCTCAGGTACACTGTCAGTCTACGATGCGTGTGTGAGTCAGACAAAGGATTTAAACATAGAAACACAGAACTCAAGGCAGGAAGCACCGATAATGATGAATGGTCTCAGTAAAGTAAATAAATAATCTGTGGATAAAAGTGAATAACTTGCTCTGAAATGGTCAATAATTGACAGCGATGAGGTCATTCACAGAATTTGTGTTGAAATACTCATCATGTTTTTCCTCCAGAGAATCACAGGATCCCTTCTAATGATCAAACATGAGAAGTCAGCTGCACCCAACAGGATCAGCTGGGTTTTAAGCTTTGTTTGTTAGAATGAACTGGGGCTGTTTTTATAAAAGATGAAATCACAGAATCAAATAAACCAAATATTGTTAAATTACAGAGTTACTAATGAATGAAACCAAAGCACGACCAGGTTTTGTGACCCCTAAACTTTAGAATAACTATACTATACTGTCTATATATGATCATATTATCCAGCAGGATTAAGGAAATAAGGTCAAAATAAAGGTCTTAAATCATAAATAAAACCATTATGTGCAGTAAATGTATTGATAGATGAAATGTGAAAGAAATTCACAGAGTTTGTAACAATTCCATGCTCGGTTTTCTTAAGATCATCTCTGTAGTTTTATACCACAGCCTGCTAGAATGTGGCATATTAGGAAAACAATCACACCAAACATGACGCTGCTACATTCTTATATTCACTCAATTCTTGGTCATTTTCAGCCCCCCCCCCCCCCCCCCCCCCCCCCCCCCCCCCCACACACACACACACTAGATGTTCTCCTGCACCCTCACCGAGCTTTATAAATTAGTACCATGTTTCCATGATGATCTTCACCTCACTTTCTTCTGCTCATCATGGAGGCATCATCCCACAAAGGGAAGCTCAGATTGTCCTCTCCCCAGTCTCCACCTGCTCCTCCAGTAAGACCCCATGGCGTTCCCAGACCAGCCTGGATTGAGATGGGGTCTTCCTGAAGCACCTCCTCAGGGAAGCATCCTGGAGGCATCCTGACCAGATGCCTGAACCACCTCAGCTGGCTCCTCTTGATGTGGAGGAGCAGTGGTTCTGCTCCGAGTCCCTCCCAGATGTCCGAGCTCCTCGCCCTAACGCTGACCTCGGCCATCCTGCAGAGAAAACTCATTTCTGCTGCTTGGATTACAGATCTCTTTCTTTTGGTCATTACCCAAAGCTCTTGATGATCTTTCCACATGCAACATTTGCAACCATTCATTAATTCATTTTCCTTACCTCTTCATCGGGTCAGAGGGGGCTGGTGTCTAATCTTCAGCAGACATCAGACAAGAGGTGGGGGACAGGTTGCCATCCATCACAGGACCGCATGAGACAAACGAGACATACAACAGTTCACACTTACTCACGTCTTACCAGAGTTCCTGGAGGAAACCCATACAACATGAATAGGGGTCGCGTGGCTCAGTAGGCAGAGTGGATTGTCCAGTAACTGAAGGGGAGGCGGAGTTGGACCAAGACAATAGTGCTACTAAGACGCCACGCTGAGATGATGCTGACAGCATGTTGAGGTTGTAACATAGAATTGAGGATAGTGTGGCCAGTCCTGCTCCAAGTTCTCAGTGAATAAGTCACACTGATGCACATGGGCCTCACCTCCTGGATACACTGACACTGCTGCAACCAGGACCCAGGACTCACATTTGATCACACCTAATGGAGAGCCCTCTGTGTTTTTAATATGAACCCAAAAACCCACCAAGAACATCAAATTCTGTCAGATGTTTACGTTGTAGTGGAGTCTTCATCCAGTGTGGAGGAGTTTCTTGGCAGATTGTTGTCCGTTTGTGTTGTTTTATACATTCAGTCCTGTTTCCATCTATTGTCTGGATTCTCAGCTTTAGCATGAATTTATTTTGTTTATTTTATTTTGTCAATAAAGTTTATTAAACCATCCTCAGCCAATCCCCTGCTTGTCCAGTCTTGTGTTTATGTTTTCCTTGGACTGTTCAAACTGTTCCTGTTTTTCAGCCTATTAAAGCGACAGCTGAGCAGAAGGATATTAAGAATGAACTAACAAGAATCCCACTGCATGGTCTAATAGCTAGCGTATGTGCTAGATGTGCATGCAGGTCCACGTCTCATGTATGCACTAGCCCGGTGTTTCAGAGTGCTGCAGTGGGCCATACATGTGTGAAACTGAGTGGAGTTAAGGACTGCTGCAGTGGGAATACTGTGTTACTGCTGTAGAAGAACATGGAGACAGTCTTCTGGGGAGAACAGATGGGCTTTTCATGTAGGAAAAAAATCATGACATTTCCACAAAGTAGGTCTGATGTTTCCTGGATCCGGCCGCTGTGAAAGGGTTTGTTTGAATGTTTCTGCACATTTTTACCTTTGTTTTACACCTAAACTGGCTTTAATCCACCTTTTTATTTGTGGTTGTAAATATGTGTGACGCTGAAAGTAAATGCAATTCAGAAAATGTGCTTCATATGATTTTGCATGCCTAGAACATTTAAAAAAAAGAAGGGAAATCTGTTTTTATAGGTGTTTTCAGTATACATGATTTTATGCTGTAATGTTAAAAAAATAATCTTGATAAATTCTTTATTTTGTTATTCTAATGCCGTTTTGTATCACTGAGGCACACAACACTGAGTCAAAGAACCATTAACGTTTTTATTTGATCAACATTAGGAATGGAACATAAAAAACATCCTAAATCATTAGAACATGGCCCCAATCAACTACTGGTCTTCATGAAAATACAATCAAAGCTTATTGATCAGAAAACGTTTGTGACATTATAATAAAGGTCTGCATTACGATGGAAGGAAATGAGACATTATCACTCCTAACAAATCGCACAAAGAGGTTATAGTAAATGTACACAATAGTTTAAATACGTGAATCAGGTGGAGTAAAAATCCCTGACTATCTGGTTACTGTGACACCAGATATTAAGTGAACAATCTGCTCTTAAAATTGATGAGTTCCCATGAGTTAAAATGGCCAACATAAGGATTTAAGTAACATTGACGTTGACCAAACAATAAACAGTCAAACTCATATGAGATAGGCCTAATTTGCAGAAGTCAGAATCTTAAAGAGGAGAACTGGTCTCAGGGGTCACAGAGATCTAAAGGTGACGGTGCAGATGGGAGAAATACAAGAATGACTGTAGCTAAAAAGTAATAATTACAAGAGAAAGATGCTGCATCCTTAATGGATCGCAGTTTGAACACATGGTGCTGAGTAGCTGTCCTCCACCATAAAGCACTCTAAAGAAGGCGGTCTAGTGTTCAAACAGTTCTTTCTTTTAAGTCACGTGAATGGTAAAGTCAGCCTTCATTAATCACCTGGAGTAGATATGGCATCATAGGCATCTTGGAAAGAAGACAAGCCAGTGGGAAGAGAAAAGCTTTTGGTCATGTTCTCTACTTCTCCTTATCTGTTGTTTCTAAAATGACCACCAACCTACTGCTGACAGAGTACGTCCTTGGTTTTCTCAGATTAATGTTTTGGGATGAACAACACAACCTGCCAGACTATATATTGTATCTAGTTTAAACTAAACCTTCAGAGGTCTGGAGGAGTCCAGGACGACAGGTCGGGGCTGCTTTTGGGTCAACATATATATATATATATATATATATATATATATATATATATATATATATATATATATATATATATATATATATATATATATATATATATATATATATATATATATATATATATATATATATGTGGAGGATTACCCCCTTGAGATGAGACATCTCGTTTTCAAGGGGGTCCTCGTCCTCCATGACAACAATCAATCAATCAATCAAAAAATTTATTTCATTCAGTAAAAAAACAAAACAAAAACTAAAATACACAAAACTGCTAATAAGCATAACAAAGAATGAAAAGGAACAGAAAGAAGAGAAAAACTCTTATTAAAATCTGCCCCTTTAAATAGAAAATAGTAATATTAAAATAAATAAAAACAAAATAGAATTAAAAAGATTCAAAAACAGCATTACAACACACAACTACAACATGTACACACACAGACACACAGACACACAGACACACACACACACACACACACACACACACACACACACACACACACACACACACACACACACACACACACACACACACACACACACACACACACACACACACACACACACGGCTCAAATATGCTCCAACCCACCCCACCCAACACAAACCCCACAACAAACATGATTAAAAAAAATTTAATTAAAAGAAAGAAAGAAAAATAAATAAGTAAATTATTAGGTTTTTACATGAAATCAAAAGTAAAGTAAACACAATTAGTAACATAGACAAATGTTCTGAAGATGTTCAATCAGAGCTCTTTAGAACATTGTGGATGAAGATATAGAACGGATTGATAGGGGAAGATTATTCCAGTCATACGGAGCCTTAAAACAAAAAGCAAATTTCCCAACCCATCCATCCATCCATTTTCTGTAGCCGCTTATTCCTCCACAGAGGGTCGCGGGGCAGCTGGTGCCTATCTCCAGCGGTCAAGGGGCGAGAGGCGGGGGACACCCTGGACGGGTCGCCAGTCCATCGCAGGGCCACACAGAGACGAACGAGACAAACAACCACACACCCACTCACACCTAAGGACAATTTACCAGCCCAATTAGCCTGACAGTCATGTCTGTGGACTGTGGGAGGAAACCGGAGTACCCGGAGGAAACCCACGCACGCACGGGGAGAACATGCAAACTCCACGCAGAGAGGCCGCAGAGCCGGGACGCGAACCCACGACCTCCTTGCTGCGAGGCAACAGTGCTAACCAGCTGCGCCACCATGCAGCCATGAAATTTCCCAACCTCTCTTTTAATTCTGGGAACAACAAAAAAGATCTGATCATTATGACTGTGAAGTGAATTATAACGCACTAAATGTAACTTAAGATAATGTGGGTAGTTAAAGTAAAAACTTTTGAAAATAAACTGAATCCAGTGAAACTGTCTCCTGGCAGAAGGTGTAAACCAGGATAGCTGTTTGTTCATACATCACACAGCGATGTGTCCTGAAGGGACAGCGAAGCACAAAACGACATAGACTGTTATAAGACACATCAATAGAACGCAGACTGGAAGCAGTAGTGTTCTGATAGATAGTGTCAGCATAGTCTAGAGTGGGCAGAAGCAGCTGTGTGGCTATTCTTTTTCTAACCAGAAGATTAAAACAGTTAACAGATTGATATAATATTTTAAGTCGAGATTTGTGTTTATGTGTAGTGGCTTGAATATGTGTTTTAAAGGATAGATCAGATTCCAGACAAACTCCATGGTATTTATAGGTCTCAGTTGGCTCCAGAGGTGAAGAGTCCAGAAAGTGAAGATTAAGGTGTTTTCCAACTATATCCAGATCTTTCCTATGAAACAGTAATGAGTAAGACTTTGTTTTATTACTGTAAGAAGAAGTTTATTGGCTGATGCTGAACAGAACTGAAGTCGTGCTGTAGAGAATGATTTATGTCGGCGATGGTTGGCTTGCTACAGTAGATAACTGTATCATCGGCATAAAGATGAATATTGCAGTCTGTGCAGCATAGAGGCATATCATTAACAAAAAGAGAGAATAATAAAGGTCCCAAAGAAGAACCTTGGGGGATACCTTTAGCTATGCCAGTAAAATCAGACTGAGAGCCCCTATACGACACATTAGCCAAGTGGCCATCATATTTGAGATTAATGAAACTTTTCATTCTCATGTTTCTGACCCTCATCCTCTATATACCATATAAAAAAAGAAGAAAAAAAAATACAGGTAAATACATTACAATAGATGTACCTGTAGATAGTATATCATGCATAATCAACAATCCCAGAGAGAAGGAGGCTTACCTTTATGCTTCTCTACGTGCTCAATAAACATTGATGCAATGGAGATTTACAGGAAAAATAAAAGTCAACACTCTCACAGCTTGTTTAAAATCCATGGGTTTGTGCTGGAGGTCACAACATCAAGAGCAATTACTAAACAGCACCGAGAGATGTACTTCCTGCAAACATCATCTTTATGCACGCCGCATCTCTACCTTTCTCTGGCTCACATTTTTCTGATGTCATGTGATTTATTGCTCAAGCTCTTCCCATCCTCTCTGATCTAATCGCCTACTCCTTTGAACTCATCAAAGCAGAGATTATTTACAAAAATATTTGCACCAAAGCAGCCATTTAGCTGATATTTTCCTGGGTAAAAAATATATCATGACATTTGGCAAAATAATTCTATCTATCAAAAGGACACGGGGGATTTAGGTGGACTCCATTTCCATTTGCTCCAGTTGGTTTGCTTATATCAACCAGTGGAGTGAGGACTCAGTCTACAGCAGGACCCTGATAGGCTCTGGCAGGTCGGGGAGCTGTGTGGCCTTCCACATCAACCTTGTAAACATGTATCTGGGGATTTCCAATAAGCCTGTTGTATCAGTGTCATGTCTGTCACTTTGCTTTACAACCTCTCATAAGCTGCGAGCACTATAAGTGGATTAAAGCTTTATTTAATAAACCACAGAGAAATTACTCATTTACTTTGGCAGCCACTAAGATATTTCAGCAGAAAGGATGAATAGGTGGTTTACAAATGTATTTCTTCTGCTATTGAATATTATTGCAACACATAATTCCTTTGACTGTTTTAGGTATTTTGTTCCGTTTCATGTCAATTTGTGCACCTGGGTTGGAAATGGTTCGGCTCCATTAAAGAGAAGTTGATTCTCCATAAAAACATCACTTCAGATTTCTGTTGTCACTTTTCTTTCTTTGTTTTCTTATAAAACGTGTCTTAAATAGGACATTAAGTGTAATAAACGGCATCTTGATGACACTGTTTTTCTATTTTGTTTTCTTTTAGACATCCCTCACATAGATAATGAGCCCAGTCTGCTCTCCACAAATCACACAACCTGACTGGATTAGATCTAGTTTGGAAAATCTCCTCTGGTGTGAAAGCAGTCATGATGTTATGACACTGTTCCTGCTCTCCAGATAGGATTCCCTGTCCCCTACATGTTTTAGATGCTCTTCTTCCCCCTTGCTTTACTATATGCATCAGCAGCATGAGTACCCATATGATCACACCCTGTTTGTTCTCACTGAGTCGCAACACCAACATGTGTTGGGATCTTGGTTTTGGCCTGTTGCCAGCATGACCGGTCAGAACCAATGCACACAAGGTGCCTCGTCATGGATACGCCGTCACCGCTACCATCACGCTCTAACCAGGATCTCAACACATTGTCTCCACAATGATGAACCTCCACAACCTTGTTACAAGAGTTGTGCACATGCTGAAAATCCTCATGGACCATCACGTTCCATCAAAGTCCACTGTGTTCTTAGTACACCCCTTAAAACCTCACCAAGATGCAACAAAGACCGACTCTGTTAGGAGCAAGGTCTTCATCCTGTGTCTGGGCCTGACCTTAAATATTCTATCTCACTGGTTGATAGTAAATATTCAAATGGTTTGAATAAACATAAATCCATTATGATCATCCAGTCTGGTATTGAAGGCTGACAGAGGTTAAACTCTGGCGAGGCCCAACTCCTCATGGTGTGATTTCCCTTTTATTTTAAATGCAAATCAAAGATATTTGGGAACTAAACTACTGGAACAGACTAATTCCAAAACCAAATCAATAAATCATCTTCAGTCAGACACATTAAACCAACAGACCCCAGAAATCAGTTAGCAGTGACATCATTAGCACACCAATGACCTCAGAGGCTCTGAGAAGGAGGAACAAACATTTTCTACAGCAGGAGGTAAAAAGACTCTATTCTCTACTGCCTACAGACACAATCAGCAAAAACTACATATAAACTTGACAGTTTTCTTAAAAATATAGATTTGTTTCCTCTGAGGCTCAACTGTGTTGCTTTACTGTATGAAGCAGGAAAAAAGACATTTTTGCTTCATAAAATACTCCCTATATTCACCTGACTTTCTCAATATATAGAAAACTTTCCAGGGAAATGCTTCAAACTAAAAGTTAGTTTCATAAACTGAACTCAGACAAGCTCTAGTACTCCTGTCCAACAGCACAGATACCCTCAAGAACTGTATAAACATGTCTGATCCCTTGTGTCCTACTTATTTTTCAAAGTCATTATCCCATAGCTAAACAAAAACTCATCACCGTGGCCCTTCTACTGTGGTACGACTCTAAAACAATAACGTGATGTGTAATCAGCTGTGCAAATCCTCAAAGGGAGATGTTCTTCATTTATATATAAAGCCCAAATAATTCATTCAACTCAGATCAACAAAGCACAGTTCATTACGATTGGTAGTATCCAATCAGGCCTTTTTAATGGTGTTTTTGAATATATTTTTAGTTTTTATCTAGATTTTATTGCATATAAACAATGTGTGATTGTTATATTATTGTTCATGAATAATGTGAAGATAATTTCAGTTTTGATAAACTTCATTTTCCAAACTCATCAACAAATTCTTCACCTCAGTGCTCCAAAAACCTTCTATGTGCTTTAGCATCTCAGCCAGAACCATCTAAATCAGGTGTGTCTGTCTGGGGCTATGAGGGACCTCCAGAGCTATGAGGGACCTCCAGGGCTATGAGGGACCTCTAGGGCTATGAGGGACCTCCAGGGCTATGAGGGACCTCCAGGGCTATGAGGGACCTCTAGGGATATGAGGGACCTCCAGGGCTATGAGGGACCTCCAGGGCTATGAGGGACCTCTAGGGATATGAGGGACCACCAGGGCTATGAGGGACCTCCAGGGCTATGAGGGACCTCCAGGGCTATGAGGGACCTCCAGGGCTATGAGGGACCACCAGGGATATGAGGGACCTCCAGGGCTATGAGGGACCTCCAGGGATATGAGGGACCTCTAGGGATATGAGGGACCTCTAGGGATATGAGGGACCACCAGGGCTATGAGGGACCTCCAGGGCTATGAGGGACCTCTAGGGATATGAGGGACCTCCAGGGCTATGAGGGACCTCCAGGGCTATGAGGGACCTCTAGGGATATGAGGGACCACCAGGGATATGAGGGACCTCCAGGGCTATGAGGGACCTCTAGGGATATGAGGGACCTCCAGGGCTATGAGGGACCTCCAGGGCTATGAGGGACCTCCAGGGCTATGAGGGACCTCCAGGGCTATGAGGGACCTCTAGGGATATGAGGGACCTCCAGGGCTATGAGGGACCTCCAGGGCTATGAGGGACCTCTAGGGATATGAGGGACCACCAGGGATATGAGGGACCTCCAGGGCTATGAGGGACCTCTAGGGATATGAGGGACCTCCAGGGCTATGAGGGACCTCCAGGGCTATGAGGGACCTCTAGGGATATGAGGGACCTCCAGGGCTATGAGGGACCTCCAGGGCTATGAGGGACCTCCAGGGCTATGAGGGACCTCCAGGGCTATGAGGGACCTGCAGGGCTATGAGGGACCTCCAGGGCTATGAGGGACCTCCAGGGCCATTTTTCTGAATGACCTTCATACACACATGTGAAAACACCTCTGGTTTCACATGTGTTTGTGTAAGGTTTTTTCACATGTGTGTATAAACATGTTTTTATATGAGAGGTTTTGTTTTTCACGTGTGTGTATGAGAGGTAATTTAGCTCAGTGTCCCTGGTGGTCCTCATATGGGGCAGTGAGCTCATCCATCTCACCCTGCATGCTGGAGTAGAATGGTCTAACAGCTCCAGCAGGTGACTGCAAACACATCCACAATGATATTCAATGACAATGCTTTTTGTATATTTTGTGCAGCCATTGACTTTATGTGTCATCAATATGTGGCGGTTGTAAAAATCCCTCCTCAGTCTTTCTCTGATTTAAATGTGCAAAAATAAACCAAAGCAGTCACTGATATGCTTATGAGTTTTGTGTATTTTTGTCAAAAATTACTCCAATCTGAGCCAGTTCCAATCTCAGATTATAAACTATACTGGTAGTATTTGGACTGGTACTTGTACTTTTATTGACACAGATTCAAATCCTCAGAGAAACTATTGTATCTTCCCCACAGTGCAAACTCACTCTTTGTTAGTTAAAATATTAAGAACTTTTTCTCAAGCAGACATGTATTTAAGGCTTAAAATGACTTGTGTGTTACCAACTAGATTTGTGTTTTTTTTGTTATCTTTTTATTAAGAAGTAAAACAATGAACAGCTGAATTCTGAGCTTTTAAAAAATTCCTTTTCATCAGGTTTATGTAAGTTCAAAAAACATTTTATTGCAAAATGATGTTTCTGGTTCACAGACTAAAATGTTCCTCTGCAATATGTTTCCTACAGTCAGACAATAAAATAAGTAATGAAAATACTTCAAATAGACATGATGTTCTTTCCTCAACACTCAAACAGTCAAAGAGATTTTTACTTGTTATTATTGAATGATTGTGAAAAAGATTTATTAAAATGTATAAGATTCAGCATAGTTGCTGTTTTTCCTTGAGAAAATAAATAATCTGAATCTGATTTAAGTAATCAGTGTTAATGTCATTTGCCACTTTTGGTTGTATTTCTTCCTAAATGAACAAGATCCCACCACCAGTTGTTTCTCTACATGCTGAGAATGGACGTCAAAGCCGTTTAGAAAAAGAAGGTTATTATACATGAAGAATTGATTATTATCTTGTCTGGATGTTCAGTTTCTCCAGCTGACCTCAAACGTTCAGAGGAAACCAACCTTGAACACACTTGGACTAAAAGACCATTTGCTTTTAATCAGCTAAACTATAGAACATTAAAAACCACTTCACAGTCAATCAGGTAAAACAGTTCAATGTTTTGTGTCATTAGTCCCATGCTGCAGGATGCTTCTGACGCCATGCTTAAACTCCAGATGGAACAATGCTGCAGCATGGGTTGAGCTGTGTGTAACACACTGTTGATGCTTTAATCTGTGAACATGGAAGCTATAGGCAGTGAAAATCCAGACCACTGGCTTTTGATTATACTGCTGCAACAAATTAAAAAGTGAAAACCTCCTCACAGTGGTTTGAATCAGTGCAGCAGTCTAAGGTCATTTCAGGCCCATCTCTATGTGAGCCTGCAGTAAAAACAAAAACCCCATGATTTAAATCTATTTAAGCACAACTGATCTTTTATTCTGAGTACTTTTCTTTTGTTTCACTCAAATTTATTCTGGCTTTTGACCTTTCTATTTCTCTGCACTGTCACATTCAGTTTGTTACAAATTCAGTGATGCAGGTATGTGCACTTTCCAAAAGGTACACTAGAGCAAAACGACAGTTTGAAAGAAGTAAAGAAAGAGGCAAAACTATGCTTTACAGAATGTTTTATTCTGAACAGACACATTAAAGAGCAGCATGCTTGGTGCAGAAAAGATGAAAATACATATTTTTACAAGAGGATGTCATTAAAATATGTCTAGAGCTTTTACTAGAAGTTTTCTGTGATTTGGGTTTACCCAGAAGTCTTGAGAACTGGGTAATTTTCTGTCAGTTAATACAACAATGACTCCAACTGGAAATAAAAGAAAATGCCTTAGGTGTGTGTATATGTGTATATTAATGGCGGTTTGTCAGCCATTAAGTTATAGTTAATCATTTGTAAGCTTAGAAGCGAGCAGCTTTTGGGATATTTTACTCAAACTGGGTTTTCCTTCCTAAGTTTCTCAAAAAATGCCTCATTGACATTCAAGATGTGTAGCTGCATGTGTGCTTGTCTGAGAGTCAACTTTAAGTCAACTGTAGGTTGGTGTGCCTTTGAATTAAGAAACTGGCTTCCCTTAGGCGGCCACAAAAGTGCCTGAAGCAAAAACTAGTCAGTAGCTTCTTCACCTTGCGTTCAGTGTCACAACACCGACAAAAACTATTACAGAGAAAATGCAAAGTTTCAAGATTCTTTGATACTTTGAATCCTTTTCAATCCCTGTACTCTGCCCTCAACATCCTCTGCCTCTCTACCTCTTCCAGCTTACTTCCCTTCAAAGCAGAGCAAAAACTTTAAGAAAATATATCTTTTTTTGTAACAAATCTCACTTATTGTAAGCAATACCTGCTTTAACATGGTGTTTTGTACAATTCATAGTTTTATTTAAACATTACACATAACTCGTAACTTATTAGGTAAATGAGCCATCCCCAAAAACTGCTTAATGCAGGAGCTCACCATTAAATCAGCAGGGGGGTTAAGTTGCAAAGGACCCAGCAGGGATTTAATGAAGAAATGAGTCTGAATGGGGTGAGACTAATTGCCTCAGCAGGAGAAAAACAAGTAGTCTAGCCAGTTTCATTAATTTATTTACAGATGGTCAATAACAATTCTAACATTTAGCAAGTCTCTGTGTAACTCATAGATTAGATAATAATACCTCTACCATAATATTATACATAATTACCTCAATATTGTTTTTTGCAACTGCTGAACCTTAAGACTAATCTTGATGTTGCATTTCTCCCTATTGCAGGTGGCAAACCTTCTGCGACTCTTCCAAATCCCTCAGATCAGCTACGCTTCTACGAGTGCTAAACTAAGTGACAAGACTCGCTATGACTACTTTGCCCGTACGGTGCCCCCTGACTTCTACCAGGCCAAAGCCATGGCAGAAATCCTGCGATACTTCAACTGGACCTACGTATCGACGGTAGCCTCAGAAGGGGACTATGGTGAGACTGGTATCGATGCCTTTCAGCAGGAGGCTCGTGCCCGCCAGATTTGCATTGCTACGTCAGTCAAGGTGAGCCGTTCAATGAGCCGTTCAATGAGTTATGAGAACGTAATCCGCTCCCTTCAGCAGAAATCCAATGCCAAGGTGGTCATCCTGTTCACACGCAGTGAAGACGCCCGAGAGCTGCTGGTGGCAGCTAATCGCATGAATGTCTCCTTTACCTGGGTGGCCAGTGATGGCTGGGGAGCACAGGAGAGCGTGGTGAGGGGGAGTGAGGCTGTGGCAGATGGAGCCTTCACCATTGAACTTGCTTCCTATGAAATTCCCCACTTTAATGATTACTTCACGGTGCTGCATCCTTACAACAACACCAGAAATCCCTGGTTCAGAGAATTTTGGGAAAACCAGTTCCAGTGTAGTCTCCATGACCTGGGCTGTGGAAAATTCTCCCTCCGTGAAGCTCCTTTTCAACCAGAATCGAAGATCATGTTTGTAATGAATGCCGTTTATGCAATGGCTACTGCCCTGCACAACATGAGGCAAGCCCTGTGCCCCAACTCCACCAAGGTGTGTGACGCTCTTAAACCCGGGAACGGCCGGAAGTTTTACAGGGACTACATCCTCAAAGTCAAGTTTGATGGTGAGTGAAGTCATGTATGTGTGAAAAGTAATAATACATCTTTCTTCACTGCTGCTGAAAATCAATTTTATAATGATTTAGTTTGTAAAGATGAATCAATTTCCTCGTCCTCCTTCTTTGAAGGTTTTTTTGAGTGAGTAGAGGAAATGGCATTTGTTTTTCTCTTGTTTACTCAAAGCTTTAATACAAAGAGCACATCTCTCTAACTGCTTCAACTCATCCACACATCTCAGATGACAGGCTTACCAATTCAAATGCTCTCACTTTTGGTTATCCTTCGATTTATGGAAATACTGACATTTTCACTGATGGAAAGTAAAGGGGGTCCACTGTGATCTTATCCAGCTGTGCTTTTCTGCTCTTCTCCATTTCTAAAAAAGAAAAAAAATCCTGGAGGATTTTAATATCTAGAGGCTTCAAAAAGGATTAGAGGTCTTAAATTAGTCAGTCTCACAAGGTACTGAAACACCTTAAAGAGATAAACAGTAGACCAGCATGCTCTGTGGGGGATTTTTAAATAATATGTCATAAATAAATAAATACATGCATTGTTGCACAATTAGTGAAAAGAAATTGATAGTAAAATAATAAATCTGCTCTTGCTGGTCAGAACATGCATGTATTTTAATGGTCACATTTAGTTTGATGAAGTAAATTCAAACTAAAATATGTTTATATTTTGTTTTAATCTCAATGTGTTCATACATCAGTTTTCAACCCAGTGAAGAGATGTTATTTATAAAACCTCCATCCATTTTTTCCTCCTTCCCTTTCAGCACCCTTTCGACCTCCTGACACAGAGAATGTAGTCCGTTTTGATGCCTTTGGAGACAGCGTTGGCCGCTACAATATTTTCCACTACCACAAAGAGGATGGACGCTATGTCTACCGCAGCGTTGGCTACTGGGCTCAGAGCCTGACACTAAACACCAGTCTGATCCCCTGGGCTGGCCAAGTTGTGCCTACCTCTCAGTGTAGTGACCCCTGTAGGAAGAATGAGGTGAAAAGCATGCAGCCAGGAGATGTGTGCTGCTGGATCTGTATCCCGTGTCAGCCCTACCAGTATTTGCACGATGAGTTCACCTGTGCTGACTGCAGCTTTGGACAGTGGCCTCTGGCCAATCTCACAGGCTGTTACGACTTGCCTGAGGAGTACATCCGTTGGGAAGATGCCTGGGCTATTGGACCTGTCACCATTTCCTGTCTAGGAATGATGAGTACACTATTCGTCATCGGTCTCTTCCTGAAACACAACGAGACACCTGTAGTAAAGGCCAGTGGACGGGAGCTCTCCTACATTCTTCTGCTGGGAGTGCTGATGTGTTACAGCATGACATTCATCTACATTGCCAAGCCTTCCACAGCAGTATGTACACTTCGCCGATTAGGCTTAGGCACCTCATTCGCTGTATGCTACTCAGCTCTCCTCACCAAGACCAATCGCATTGCTAGGATTTTCAGCGGAGTGAAGGATGGCGCCCAGAGGCCTCGGTTTATCAGTCCGGCATCACAGGTTGCCATTTGTGGGGCTCTGATCTCCTGCCAGCTGGTAGTGGTAGTAGTCTGGTTGTTGGTCGAGGCTCCAGGCGTGAGAAAAGAAGTGAGTCCAGAGAAAAGAGACGTGGTCACCCTGAAGTGTAACAGCAAGGACTCCAGCATGCTCATGTCTCTCACCTACAACTGCATACTCATTATTCTCTGCACAGTCTACGCCTTCAAGACCCGCAAATGCCCGGAGAACTTTAATGAGGCCAAGTTCATTGGGTTCACCATGTACACCACCTGCATCATCTGGCTGGCTTTCCAACCCATTTTCTACGTTACTGCCAGCGACTACAGGGTAAGTTCAATTAGTCTGCATGACTTTTCAGACTTCTCAAGAAGGAAACAGATATAACGTGCCATACAGCACATGCTGTGATTGTCATTTGTGAGAAAAATTATTTGTTCAGATGGCTTAGGGTTCCTCCAATCTGAGTAGAATACATCTTTGCAGATAATGATTTTCTCAGTGCTGGAATGTGTATTATGTATGCATCAGTGCAGCCTGTTCAAAGCCTGCATGTTGAGTGTGTGTTGTGGCTGAGTGTGTTACACTGATGAGAGCCAGAAGTGGGCAGAACAGAAAATAATTAACCAAAATGTGAGCATTAATCATCAACAAAAGTTCTCTCTTAACAGGCGGCAGCTGATTGTGGTCTGCAGGTGTTATGCAAGTGTATCTGAAAAATGTCCAACATGAGCTCGATAACACTGATACACAACCATAGACACAACAAAGAGATGTCTACAAAAAGAGATCAAATGTGTCAAATAGGAAGTAGTTCTTCTAGGAAACAAATTAAAATACATTAAATGAAGGACCTGTTTCTAGAGAAGACCTCTGAACTCAGTGTCCTCTCATTGTATTTTAATGATGAATCAGAGCTCCACAGTGAAATTCATAGATCAGCATCCCCAAGGCTGATCCATAAAATATAAAATAAAATATCACAAATGTTAGCATGCACCGACACAGCATTCAGCTATTCTGGTTGTCTGTAGTTGAATGGTGTTTATTTTCATCCTCCTCCAAAAGATGTGTAAAATGTTTCTGGGTGTGTGCATGTATTCCTTTAGGGTTAGGGTTATATCTCTGAACCATATTTTAATGAAACTTTCAGACAGTAATCAAAACACATCTTCAACTTCATAAGTTTCAAAAGGCACAAGCCAAGTGACTTCATAAAAGACAAAACTGTCAGACCCACGTTTGTTGTAGTAGCTAAGTGGCCTCTCCAACATGAAATCTGAGTACTTACAGATTTTGTGAGGTCTTGCAATTTTGTGTGACTTCATGCAAAACTTTGTTTTCAAAACTTGATCCGAACGGCCATGACTCCATCATTTCTCTATCTAAGATGACTTTAGTTTAAAAATCTCTGGGTAATTTTTGCTCCTTAAAATAATGCTGAGCATTTATTTTCTTCCTCTTTTTATTTGTGCTTGTTTTCCTGTAATATGTATTCACCACATAAATGAACAGAAACAAACTAACAAAATGTTGATGACCTAATATGTGCCTGAATGGTCAGGTGAATCAAACAGCTGTTTGAGGATCTCCTGCATAAATCAATCACAACATTACTCACTATAAAGTAATCAAGAGGAAGAAGGACTTCCATTCTGAGCTCAGTTCTGCTGGAGGGTTCTTCCTATTAAAAGAGTCATTCCTTTCTTTTGTACTGCGCTTACCCAGAATGCATTGAAATAATGCTTCAAATAAACTAGGGCAGTTTTAGCCACGATTAATCTCATATTGTCCAACTTGTGTGATTAATCATGATTGCAAATAATTACAAATCAATCACAGGGTCTAAATATACTTTAACAGGATGTTTTTATGTTAATTTAAGCATTTTAGAAAATATACTTCATTTATGCAAATGTATGTATAATATTACTGCCTTATTGTCCTTTCCTGCCGAGGCTGCTGGGAAACCAAAACCAGCGGCTCCTCGGTGCAGCAGGTGGGCTCATCCTGCTGATTTACTTCCAGTCTACTTCAGAAAACTGAGTTTTGCTAAATCAATTCATGGATAGTCCTATAAAATCACTTTTATGAGTAAAAATACTACATTTTAAAAATATCTAGCTATTTGCAATCATAGAAAAACTAAAAAGACAAAATTAAAAAATAAATTGTTTTAATGGAATAGATCTAATGATTTCACATTTACTACCTTCATGCTACACTGTTTACAGTGAAAACAGTGTAGCAGAAAATGGGCATGGATGAGAGGAGCCATAATAATAATTACATTTTTGTAAAGTTGCAGCGCTGCCTCTCTTTCTTTATCTCACTGCTGCTGATCCAAATAGGAAGAGTAGATAAAGATTCAGTAAAGGCATTCTAGATATCATCTACTGAGGATTAAAGGGAAGCTGTTTGTGACCACGAGCAGACTGGATTTCAAAGGTGTTTAGCTAAAAAAAGCTTTGCTTAGATTTCTCCAGCTAGGTAGCATAAAATATCGAATAAAAAGCTGTCAATGCATTTATCACACACACGCACGCATGCATGCACACACACACACAGAAAGACTCAGTAGAGCACTATAGTTATGCTATCCCAGCTGGTGTGTGTATGAGTCAGAAAGAGCAGGTTGTTAAACAGTCATAATAGTCTGGTGACAGTGGTGGTATGTCTAACTTAAAGAGAACATATTTACAAAGTACTCAAAAGTGTGCTTATTTAAAAAATAAATTCATCTTGTATAAGGATGAATGAGACCGACAGATTAATGTAGGGACATAAACTGAACTGATAGAAGAGCACAGACTGGCTGGCTTTATAGGGAGGGATTTTCCTCTGGGACTTGACCAGCGTGCAACAAGAGTGAAACAGGAGGGTGAAAATAGGCAGAGGAGACTCCTGACAGCTGCCTTTGCAGCAACATGGAAACGGCAGGCACGACCATGAGGGATGAAAGAGTACTGAACGTCTCTGTGTGTCCCTGTGCGTAGCTGTGTGGAATGGAGTGTGAAAGGCTGGGATGCTGAGTCCCAGCTGAGCTCCTCCATCCTGGGACTCCAGTGATGCTCAGAGGAACCCTTCCTCCAGCCGCTTTAGGCAACACAATTCACAGCCTGAATGGACTCATTAGATAGACCCAAAGCTCCCCTTTGACACATGAATAATTAACTGAAGCAACTCGGTTGGCAGAATGTCTCTAGTTTTTCACAGGCGGTGACAAATTACCAGTGTTCTCCTCGTTTTACAACACTTCTCATATTGTTGTCACAGTCTGCCTTGACTGTAGTTGGCCATGACATATTAAACTACACTAAATACAAACTACTGATCCACGAATAACGCTTTTAATTATCATATTAAATATTGAAGGTGTTCCCTACGTCCTGTGGAGGAGGGGGTCTCTCCTCTTAAACACAACAAATTAGAAAAACATCTCAATCTAAATGTTTAGTTCTTCTATACGATCTCAGTGACTACAGCTAATAAAAACTCAATATTTCTATCATAATTAGACATTAAACTGCAGCATACATTTCCTAGATTATTACAGTTGTATTTCATTCAGGACCCTTTAGGTGGCATTAGAGGATATTAGAGCATATTTTAATAAACATATGCTACAAGGTCCAATAAAAAAATGAATCTCTTCCTGATTGATGTTTCTGAATACAGCAGGATTTTATTTGTGAATGCATTCAGAGGTTGTTATAAAACCAGTGAACAGGGACAAGCAGAAGCTGCAGCAGCCGTCGTTCACCTTACATCCTGCTCTCTACGCTCAAATCAATGCGTGAGAGGACAGGCTGACTTCATGTATGCTGCTCCTCCAAAGAAACATTTGATCTCATGAAATATTAAACCCACTTAACAGGTCGTTCCTGTGCAGTGCTGTCCAGGGTTTTACTTAAACCTGTTTAAACATTGGGCTCCAGAGCATTTAGTGCACTGAGTTAAAGAGTGTGGATCATTTATTTGTTTGTTCGTGTTTACAATCGCAGATGTGCAATAAAAAGCAAATAAACCGAAACCAAGAACCTGCTTAGGCAGCGATTCTAAGGTGGCATGTTACGAATTCTAATGATGAAATCGTGCACAGTGACAACACAACTTAAGATGTGAAGGAAATGCAATTAAAGTTGTTTCACATGTATCTTTTCACATTAGATTTAGTGACCAATGCCTCGCCTCGCCTTCTTCCGCTTATCCGGGGTGACCAATGCACTGCATAGAAATAAGATGATTTAATCATAAGCCAGTTAGATATTTCCTTTATTCTTCATAAACCAATCATGTTTCTACAAGTAAAGATCATAAAAAAGTGCAATTAACTGCAAGATAGTATGAAACTGCATTGAGATCACAGACGATGGTACACACACCCTGTAATTATTTATGAAAGTAGGAGACAAATTACCACCTGCTGATTATTGAGTCTCGTTTGACCTGAGATGCATTCAGACACACAGGATGAAGCAGCTTAACAAATGGTTACATACCTGCATGGGCTGATTTTCTGATAACCTTTGCTCTGCAGATAGAAACACCCACCTGAGGTGAAAGCCAGCTGATAGCTGATAGAATCATGTCGTTAGTCTTCAGTCACATAGACTCCATAAACCACAGTCCTCACTAGTGATCGGGATTTAGATGGTCTGCACGGTGGTGCAGTTGTAGCACTGTTGTCTTGCAGTAAGAAGGTTGCTAGTTCAAATTCCAGCTGTGGCTTTTCTGCGTGGAGTTAGCATGTTCTCCCCATGCATGTGGGTATCCTTAGTCCAGTTTCCCCCATGGATCACAACATGCCTGATAGGTACATTGCATCTGCTAAATGAATAAACATATTATATGTTATGCATTGATTTCAAAAGTGGGGGGACACAACTGGCTTACTCACGTATAGCATACTGTTCTTGGGCTGCATGGTGGCGCAGTTGTTAGTGTTGTTGCCTCGCAGCAAGAAGATTGCACGTTCGAATCCTGACTGCAGCCTTTCTGCGTGGAGTTGCATGTTCTCCCCATGGGTTTCCTCCGGGTACTCCGGTTTCCCCCACAGATCACAACATGCCCTATAGGTGTATGTAAGATGTAAGTCGAAGAAGACATGATGAACCTCATAAAGTGTTTTTTTAAAGTTGTAGGGTTAGGGTTTGTGTGATTCCCTGTTCTGATCACACAAAGGAGATGCTTTGTGAGCCCTGGTACTTTAGACACAGT
This sequence comes from Callopanchax toddi, assembly GCA_006937965.1. NCBI lineage: Eukaryota > Metazoa > Chordata > Actinopteri > Cyprinodontiformes > Nothobranchiidae > Callopanchax > Callopanchax toddi. The sequence goes on from SSNR01000186.1 coordinate 387,470, forward strand.
TACATTGAGTTTATGTTTAAGTGTACTTTTGGCATATTTTTGAGCATGTAGTACATTTCAAGGTACAGGTGTTTTTGGCATAAAGTTATAAAAGGTCCTTGTAACTGTTTTACATTATTTCAATAATAATACATGTTCATAAATAAAGCAGATTTTTCTGCTCCTACTCTTATAAGAACATTAGAAACATGATACATATTCTGTTAAATACATTTAGAACGTGCTTTTATTATGTGTTTAATTTGAAACTGTGATTATTGTGAGTTAGCAATGGAGTATATCTGATTAATTGTGATTAATATTTAAATATAACACAACACAATATATATATATGTATACAAACATATAAAAAATTCCTAGTACAGGGATTCCTGTAGCACTAACACAAGAAAGAGGGCACTGCTCACACAGGAAATATAGAACTTTTTTAAAAATACCAGTATACAAGAACTATAAATAAAGAATTTCTGTAGTCCTGTTGTTCATAACTTAGTATTAATTTGTGTTTTTGGATGAAACCATGAATTGCTCGCTGAATTCTGTTTAATTCCATTCAATAAGCTCTGCCTCTATTCACTCCTTGTTACTTACCGTCATGGCAGAACAGTTTGTGCACGGCACAACACTTGGAGCTCACATTATTTTAAATCCAACATTAACATTCAGGGCGATGACAAACACCTGCTGTGTCTCGTGAAAAAGGAAAAAAACGCTGCTCTTGTCACATTCCACATGAAACCGAGCTGAATCCTCTTATTAAACGGGTCAGAATGAAGGCTGTGAACGGGATGGAAGTGACAGAGCAGACTGAGCACAAACAGCACTGTGAGAAAAGAAGTGTTCAGGGTTAGACAGCTGATTGACAAGCAAATAAACACATTGCTTACTTAAGTGTCAGATGATAGCACCTTTCTGCCTCCGCTGTTACACCTGGCTTTGATTCTGAATTATAAAAGATTTGTTTATGAATTTTCTCATACTGAAGCCTTGAATGTTCTTGAGCAGCAGAAGTAGACGTCCATATTCTGCCATTGATGATAGGATTCTCCATCCATATCATTTATCCATTAATATGTAGCAGGGTTTTTAAACTTGCCCAGAAATTAAATAGATGTTCTCTGAGTAAAGGTTTGCTAAATGCCTGAAGCTGTCTGATAAATGATAGTTTGGGGTGAAATGTTTGTTCCTGTGCTCCATCCTCCAGGTGCAGACTACCACCATGTGCATATCTGTGAGCCTCAGTGGGTCGGTGGTGCTGGGCTGCCTCTTTGCTCCAAAAATCCACATCATTCTGTTCCAGCCTCAGAAGAATGTCTGTACCCTCAGAGTGGCCACCACCCGCTTCAGCGTCAATACCGGCCCCGCCTCCAGTTTTTCTCAAGGTAACACCTGATGTACAACACAGTTATAGCTAATTGTGTTGAGGCCAAGACAAAAGTGGAATAGCTTTTGTACAAATGTCTACAATATTTTTGATTAGAGATTAGCTCACCTGTCCAGTCAGATCTAACCTCTATAGCTCTACGTTTAGGCTGTTCAAAGTGATATCCACTGCAGATGGTTTATTATTTATTTGTAACTTTTTTCACAGAAATACATTTTAACAATCTGACACTGTCACTTTAAGAATCCTGCATCTGTCAGCACTTGTTTCTTTAAGAAAATATTCATTCTATCTAGGAAAATTAACTTGTATTATAAAAGTGTGATTTTATGTTTCCTGTTTGATTATGTTGCAAATTCACCTGTGATAATGTGGCTCTTGGTTGTTAATAGTACAATATCTCAAGGAAAAGGAGCAACGAGGACATTTATAACATGTTGCATAAATCAACAGAGATTACATTAATTAAAAAGATCTCAAATTATTGCTTTTTTTTTTATGTTTTGCAGCATCTGCATCCAACGTTGTTCCAACAGTTTGCAACGGGCGAGAGGTGGTGGACTCCACAACATCCTCCTTGTGAAAGATCAGCTGGGTTCTTTTGTTGTAAACAGAGTAATATAATCACTAGTCCTTAATCAGGTGTCTCAGATAAGGAGGAGGTCACACAGACGATCATCCTGACTTTGTTGTTCTCAGAGTGCTGTGAGTACAATGTCCCAATTACGTTACTTTGTTCTTTGACTCGTAGCATTTTATAAACGAGATGCCAATAAAGTCGAATATAGCCCTTGTTTTTTTGGAGATTCTATTTGCAACAATTGAGTAAATTATGGTAAATCTGTTCAATGTAATATATACAAGACGTTTTTCATGTAGATTCTTGGTGAACCAGTTTGTGCTTTCTTGTAATTTATGTAAATAAAATGTGTTTTTTATAAATATTAAAATGACTTTCCTTGACTGTGCTTCTTTGCATGCCATTATAAGACTTATTCCAGAAAAATGTGTATGCAAAACATAAATTATGGCTTCATGATTCTGTTTGATGGTGTAAAGTTTTAATAGCATGAACACATTTGTCACATTTGCTTTGTTTAATTCCATCCAAGCCTCCTGCAGAAGCTAATATCTACCATGCTAAATCAATAGATTGTAAATAACTTTCTGCAACAAAGCCCTATCTCTCCCTCGTTGTTCCCTAATTACGCATCATCCTGTCCATCGAATGTGGTCTGTGTATCGTCCAATTAGTACTTTGGATCAAGAAAAGGTGGAGATCAAACCACAAACCCTGCAAAATAATCTATACAGCAGTTCCTGGACTATTTCAAAGGATAATTTTGCAAATAATATTTAAACCCAGCCGGGAGCTGACATCTGTAATGCCCATTATTTAAGAGCTTAAACCCACACCATCTGCTGGGAGCAAACAGATCTAAAAAGGAAATAACCAGCACAAATATCACCTGGTGATGCGGCATAAAATCCAACAAAACCATCCAAGAAAAACACACAGTAGTCAGAGGAACTGAGCAGCTGGGACTGAAAACAGGACTAAACAGTATCAGTGGTCTCACACTGCCATCTGGTGGCAAAGGCTGTCAGCAGCCTTTGGAATTTTTTGTGATAAAACAAGAAAACAAAATATTTGAGCTGTGTCATTAAATTACCTTTACGGTAATAAAAAGTACTACTACATCAAATCAAATCAAATCAAACTTTATTTATATAGCACCTTTCATGCCCCAGCGAGCAACACAAAGTGCTTGACAGACTAAAATGACCCATACAACCCACATTCCCTCCCTTTCCCACACATAGAACTATTATGACACTCTCCCCTCCCAGTCCACAACCCATTCCCAGGCACACATACACCCACACATACACATAAAAACCACATTAAACACCATGTTGAGCTCAGATGGCTCCAGTAATGAGCAACACGCCATCAAGTGGGCCCTCTGCCTCGTCAGCTGTAGAACCAGGTCAGCAGCCATGTGCACATTACAAGGTAAGAGTGAGGTCTAACTGAAGATCTGCAATTTTAAAATAATCACTTAAATCTGCAAGAATGTTTATTTAAAATAGAAGTGGTTATCCTACAGAAAGGGTAGCAGAATATCTGATGAGCTCATTGGGAGCCATTCTGATTACAAATCCAGTGCATCTGGTTTAATTAGGAGTTCTTGTGACCAGATATGAGAAGTAATCACTTATTTTTTAATGTTCTGTGTGTTATGAAAGATATTCTCTTTAAAATATTCAAAGTGTTTTACATACTGTATAATATAAAATCGTAACCATGTAATAAATAAAGCAAGCTGCAATATAAACATGCAAATGAGGTGTGCAGCACAGCCTCCTCAGTGATTAATCTTTTTTATGGTGTAATTTACAGCAAAATTATTTTACAATAACAATGACCCTAAATCTGAACTCATACACAAATAAAAGCCAAGCAGGAACATCTCAACCATTCAAGGCAGTTTGGATTTGTGCTAGAGGGATAAATACAGGATGCATGATGTCATTTATAATGGTTTTAGTAGGATTTTAATGAATCTTATATTTCCCTCACTAATAATGTTCTTATTGATAACTTTCTTATTAGCATTAACATTTAATATATCTTCATTAACAGTAAACAAAGGAAGATGTGTGCACCTGTACATCTAACAACAGTAGGTTGAAACAATGTAAAAAATATATATTCACTGGTCACTTTATTAGGTACACCTTGCTGATACCAGGTTGGACATCCTTTTGACTTCAGAACTGCAAACATTATTTGTGCTTTAAATTCAACAATATGTTGGAAACATTCCTCAGATGTTCTGGTCCATTTTGACATGCTAGCATCAGACAGCTGCTGCAGACTTGTCATCTGCATATCCACGGTGTGAAACTCCAGTTCCACCACATCCCAAAGGTTCTGGACTGGATTGAAATCTGGTGATGGTGGAGGCTGTTGGAGTCTAGTGACCTCATTGCCATGTTCTAGAAACAAGTTAGAGATGATCTGATCTTTGTGACATGGAGCTTTATCCTGCTGGAAGAAGCATCAGAAGATGGTCCACTGTGGTCATAAAGGGATGGACGAGGTCAGCAACAACACTCAGGTAGGCTGTGGAGGTTAAACCAGGATCAAAGTGGGTCAATGAAAATCTCCCCCACATCATTACACCACCAGCAGGCTGGTCCATTGATACCAGACAGGGTGACACCAAATTAAGGCTCAACTATCTGAATGTTGCAGCTAAAAATGAGACTCATTAGAACAGAAAATGTTCACCAGTTCTGGTGATCCGGTGAACTGTAGCCTCAGTTTCCAGTTCTGAGCTGACAGACACCTGCTGTGGTCTCCAGCTGCTTTAGCTCATAAGGTTCAACGTGTTGTGAGTTCAGAGACAGTGTTCACTTCAGTTAAAAACACTTTGTTAATCCCAAATGTAAATTTAATATTCTGGAAATTAAGTATTGTGCAGACCTCCTCTGACTTCTGACATCAGCAAGGCATTTGTATTCACGCATATGCCCTTCACTGGATAATTTTTTCAGATTGTTTTCTGCAGATCCTAGGAATGGTTGTGGGTGAAAATCCCAGTAGGTAAGCAGTTTCTGAAATACTCGGACAGAACTGTCTGGCAACAACAGCATGCCACAGTCAAAGTAACTGAACAGCTGTACATACAATTACTTAAAATATAAAATACAAAGTTTTTATTTTTACATTTTTTTTGTTTGTATTACAAACTGTAAATAAAAAAGAATAACAGAAAAAACATGTTTCTTGTGTTTCTAGTAGAGTTGTAGTCCTAATCCTATACAATGCTGTGAATTAATACATGCCACTTTACAGATGAAGTTTTCAAATTTTGATTTAATTTGTTAAAAGAAAAAACTTTCCAAACCAATCTGGCTCTAAGTGGAAAAATAAGTGTCCCCTTTGTTAAATCATAAATCAATTGTGATTAACCACATTACTTGGAAAACTGTTTAGTTCCACTATAACTACTCCCTGACCTGTATTAAGAAATCACATCAATAGAACCTGTTTGACAACATGAAGGAGGCTAAAAGATCTCAAAAACCAACACAGCATGTCCTGATCTAAAGAGATTCAAGAACAAAAGAACCCAGGACATCTGAATAAAAAAAGAAATGGGACAGAAATGGCATCTGAGAGAGTTCCAAGGCCAAAACCTGGAACTTTCTGAAAAGTGTGTGTCCTATTCTGTCTGGTGTAAAACTAACTGTATTTTATAAAAATAAAAAAAAAACCCATCATCAACAGTGGAGGTAGGTGGTGGTAGTGTGGCGGTCTGGGGCTGCTTTGATGTTTCAGGACCTGGACCACTTGCTGTAATTGATGAACCATGAATTCTGATGTCTACCAGAAACACCTGAAGGAGCCGGTCTGACCATAACCTTAAACAGACCATTCATTCTGGGAGACATTCCTATGTGGCTGAATTGAAACAATTATTTTAAAGAAGAGTGGGACAAAACTCCTCCACAGTGATGTGAGACTCCATAAAAAACACTTGATTGTAGTTGTTGCCACCAAGAGTGTTACAACATTTTCACACAGGGCCAGGTTGGTTTGTGTAGCTTTTTATCCCTTAAACTAATAAATCATTTGAAAACTGTATTTTATTGTGGTGATACTGAAATGTGTTTATTGATCTGAATTATTTCAAACATTTGTACATTCACCATAACATTCATCATTTTTAAACATTATCACAATAAAGTATTAAATTCTTTATTTCCATCCTTTTTCATGTGGTTTTGCATAACCTTGTTACCTACTCCAGCAATTAGCCGCATCCCGAGTTGACCTACACAGACAGAAGTTCCCTCCCTCGTGAGCTAGCTAGGTGGCAGCAGCGGTCTGGTTCTTGTTTGATGCTTGTTTTCATCGACTTCAGCAGAGGAAAACACAGTCAAGTCCCACCTCTTCCTCCACTCTGTAAGTGATTGAGAACTTAGCACACAGCAGGAAGTGTTTAGCATTCAGAGTAGAATTATTCCTTCTGTCTTTTGCAGCAGCTGTTCTTGCTAACATCATTTATTGCTAGAAGGTAAGTTTCCAGACGCTAAATGAGATTCAGTTCTTTTTCTTTTTTTTAACTATTCCCCCCAAAAAAACTAATAAAAACTAAACTACTGTTTCATTCGAAATATTAGCTCCTTGTTGTATCTGCTGTATCGAAATGTGCATGCTTGCGAGATTTAATTTCTACAGGCGGCTGGACTGGGCGTGTTGAGACATGTCTGCTCTTGACTGGGTACCATGCCCGCTACTGAAAACAAGTTTCTGTTTAGGTTTAACAGCCATGGCACCAAAGAGAAGAGCTGCTTCTGCTGCTAAGGCAGGTGGAAAGAAGGTGAAGGAGGAGCCTGAGGCGAAGCCCAAGGATGCCTTCACTTCTGCTAAAGAGGCCCTCCTGGCTGCTGGGCCACAAGCAAAAGGCAAAAGAAAGGTGGATGAGCACTGCCCTCTGTCCTCAGGAGAGGTAAATCACTTTATAAACCAGAGCTCCGTGTTTTACACATCATTAAACATTATTTTGATCAAGCATTCTATGTTTTCTCCACCAGGTTTATGAGGATTATGACTGCATGCTCAACCAGACAAACATAGGACATAACAATAACAAGTTTTATGTGATCCAAATTGTTAAAGCAAACAAGAAATACTACTCATGGAACAGATGGGGCAGAGTGGTGAGTTTATGGATTATAATCATACCATATTGGAGTTATTTGTCTTATGTTTTTGAAAATAGCTGCACATTCTGTCTGATTCATATGTCACAGCATAGAGACATGCACATGAGGTCAAATACATTAAGAATGAAATTAGACTAAATAAGTTAGAAGGGTACAGAGCATCACTTTCACATACATGACCAATCAAAACATTCCTTACAGCTCCATTGAGAGAATCTTTTGTTTCCTCTCCTTTTTTCCTCGTTAACATGTAAGAATACTGTTACTGGTGTGTTTTTCATCACTAATAGTGGTGATTTGTTTTCTGATATAAATCAAATTGTTCTGATTTATTTGTGTAAATTCAGGGGGAAGCTGGACAGAACAAGCAGACTGAGTTTAATAACCCTGAGACAGCCGTCAAGGACTTTGAGAAAAAGTTCAAGGACAAGACGAAGAACAACTGGAGTGACCGGATGAACTTTGTCTCCCACTCTGGGAAGTACACGTTGATCGAGGTGGATGGAGAGCAGGATGCTGAGGTCAAGGTAATGTGAAGGTGTAACATGATCAGCCTTATAAATAGATTTAAATGTTTTGAGATCTTTTTTGTATTTTGGATTCCATTAACTCTCTGAGTGTACTCTGGCATTACAGGTAGACTGTGTTGATGGGAACCAAGTCAAAGTTTCCAAAAACGTCCTGCCTTGCTCCCTGGATGAAGCTACACAGAAACTGATCACTCTCATTTTCAGCAATGACATGTTCAAGGAGGCGATGGAATGTATGAACCTAGGTGGGTGTGTCTCAGTATGACCATTTTCAAACAAGCAGGTTTGTTCAATTTGCTCAAAGGTTGTGTATTATTTTAGCTTTAACCAGACCTAAAGTGTTGTATGGATTGTGGGAAAACTAGGTGCTAAAATAGAGCCAAATGTGACGTGTAAATGATTAGCCACAGCTAGAAACAAAGGGTGAAGTCTGCATTTACGCATCTCCTTATCTCTATAGACATGCTGTATCTGTTCATTGTCTTTGGCTTTTGTTCACATGTTTTTTCTCTAACATTTCCAAAGATTTCACAAGGCAGTTTTCTGCCTAAAACTAACAAAAAAAAAAAAACAATAGTAAAGAAGACTCCTTCTTCTGGCACATAAAGAAATAATCTTGATTTAGTCTTGTGTTTGTTTTCCCATCATACAGACATCAAAAAGATGCCTTTGGGGAAGCTCAGTAAGGTGCAGATTGCAAAGGGCTTTGAGGTTTTGGAGGAGATTGAAGCAGCTATGAATCAGAAAACTGGTAGCAAACGCCTGGAAGAGCTTTCATCAAAGTTCTTCACCACAATCCCTCACAACTTTGGCAGAAACAGACCGCCCACGATCGACAGCAAAGAGATCGTTGAACAGAAGAAGGAGATGCTTATGGTAAGATGTTTTTATATAAATGTAATTAATGGTAAATGTCTTTTTTTGACATTTTCCTTAAACATTTTTTTAATATATTCTCTATTAAGGTGCTGGCAGACATTGAACTTGCTCAGACACTGAAGTCAGAGACTGAGAAGGCTCAGGAAGAGATGATAGAGACGGTTCCTCATCGTCTCGACCAGGACTACACGTCTCTCAAATGCAAGCTCACAGTGCTGAAGAAAAACACAGAAGTGTTTAAGGTATTATATCTTAAGTGATTAAAGACCAGTAAATACAAATATTCTTTATGAATGATACCAGGTCTTCAACTTGTAGAGTTTTTGCACCATTATTTCATGTCTGTGTTGTGTGTTTTTTTGTACTTGAAGATCATAGAAAAATACTTGAAAGCAACTTCCAGTGACTATTGTAAACCACAAATCATCAATGTGTGGGAAGTTGATCGTGAGGCTGAGGTAGATACTATTCAGTTACTTTGAGTATATTCCAGAAGACCAACAGCCTTGTGAACTAACACAATGCGCTACAGGGGCATCGCTTCAGTGAGAATGACGGTTTGGGGAACCGTCGCCTTCTGTGGCACGGCACAAACATAGCAGTGGTGGCAGCCATCCTGAAGAGCGGCTTAAGGATCATGCCCCATTCAGGAGGCCGTGTTGGCTCTGGGATCTACTTTGCCTCTGAAAACTGCAAGTCTGCGTGTTACGGTGAGGCTGTAGAAACAAGCTTTAAGGAAATGATTTATTGATGTCTTGATTTTAACTTAAGTCGTCCTTTTCTGTCATGTGTTCTTAGTGAGACCCTCAAACAACACTGGAGTGATGTTTCTGAGTGAGGTAGCTCTTGGCAAAGAGTGTACCATCACCAGAGACGACCATACGTTAAAGAAAGCTCCTGCAGGTTATGATAGTGTGGTGGCACGAGGCCAAGTGGAACCAGGTACTAATTGTTTAGTATTTAAGCTTTTTAATCATGAGTTCAGTTAATTCAGACTGACCCCTACTGGACTGTTGAAAACACTACAGGATTACAGAAATGTATTTGAAACCAGCCTTAAAAGATTTTATATTTCTTGTGTTATCCTTGTTTGGTTAAGTTTTTTTTTTCCTGTCTTGCGTTTTCAGATCCATCTAAGGACATCACCATCACTCTGGAGGGAAAGAAGGTCGCCGTTCCTCAGGGAAAGGCCATAAATCAGTCTCAATACTCAGACAGCTGCTTCAGCAACAGCGAATATCTCATCTACAAAGAGAGCCAGTGTCGCCTTCGCTACCTGCTGGAGCTAAAAATGCACTGATGACTTCAACCAAAAACACAACCAGGTCCATTCAAAGTGCAGGTTCTTCATGTAGATCTTTCCACTTTAACGCATGAATGCCTCATTCTGTTCTGTGCCTTAAACTTGTTTGCATGTGTCATAGAATGTATTCTGGTTTATTGTTAGGAAACTGTTCTGTTCAGACCTAGAGAAGGGATTGTTGACCTCTCACTGTAATGCTGTTGCTATCTTGATTGTCTTTTAAAAGCTGGGTTTTTGTAAACTTGGGTTTTTGAACTACAAGTCACAAACTTTTGATTTTGTTTGTGACCTAATTGTTTTCCTGCAAAACGTGAAACGGATGCAGGTTAATGCACCTACTAATGTTCCTGAATGTTAAAAGACAATGAGAAGAAATCAGACTTTTCTTATTAGAAGCACTTTCTTTAACATTGTGGTATCTGGAATTGATCTTGGTGAAAGATGTTTGTTGTCCTATGAAGCCTTTAATCCTGGTATTAATGACAAAGAAAATGGTTAACTTGAAAATAATATATCTTGGGGTATTTAGAGATGACTTATGGCATGCCTCTGCAGCAATATAAACATTTTAAGCTATAAATGAAGGAGCAGATTGTTAGCGTTTGTATTTACAGAAGTAAGAAATGCAGCTTGTGTTTCAGTTTAAACAACTGTTACAAATCTAATGTACTCCTGAGTAATATTCATTCATTTCAGATGTTTTTTTCATGCACAAGTTTCAGATGGAGTCGGTGAGTACTGATAACTAAACCTGACGTTTTTGCACTATGGCATACCTTCAGATGCAGTAATAAACTAAGAATTACCACTACATAATATGTCTGTTTGGTGTATTTTAGTGATGTTTCTATATTTTATGTGATGTTTCTGTTTGTTGTAAACCTACACATTATTATAAAATCATATATTTGATTCAAGAAACATCTTAATCTTGCAGGACTGCAATAGACAATAATAGAACTTTATAATATAGATGTTGCAAAGATACTTTATTATCCGACAGTGATAGTTATTGTTTTACGCTGTGTAAATCCTACATAACCAGCTAATTATAAACATTATAATGTAGACACAAGGTCATTTTCTGTGAAAACAAATGTGAAAATATGGTCAGATCCATACAACTGGGACTAGCATAATCTGGACCTGCTTTAATTAAAGCTTTAGAGAAAGAAAAAAGATTTAATAAAATAAACATGTCTGCTGTGCACTTTTGGATACAAACATATAGTTATTTTGGAAAACCTTGGAAAAGGGTGCAAAACAGTTACCAAAGTTTATATATGTAGAAAGCTAAATAATCAAATTGAGCATTTTTATAGTGCTAGTCAGTCTTGCTGTAAATTCTGTGATGTTTAAAGTTGAAGCTCGGTGGGAGTTAGGACCCAGAGGAGACTGAGACCTAACGGGGGACAGTGATGTGTGGCAAAGAGGAAAAAACTCCACACAATTGCACTAAACAATGTGTGACAGTCACTGCCAAACACAGCAGAGGACAGGACTGGGAGTGTGACTGGAGGAGGGGTGAGACTCGAGAGAGGGAAGAATCATTTATTATTGAGGGCCGTCATGGAATCAGTGGTTGTGGATTTTAATTTGGAACCTACAGGATAACTGAGCTTCTGGTGCCTAAACTAGTAACGTCACTGTGTTTACTCTGTAGCTGGATGAGTGATTGTACTTGAAGAAGAAAAAAGCTTATGTGAGCAAAAAGCAGGTTGAACCAGAGTTAAAGCAGCTGCCTTAATACCAGCCTGTCAGTCATGGGTAAGTCATTCTGCTGAGCTATAGGACATGGGTGTGAGTTTTCTGTGTTTGATCCTTGAAATGTATCAGCTGATGTAAATGTCATTGTTAAATTGAGTGTTTTGGCCCTATAACTAATAAATAGCATAGTTTAAAGCAGTTTACAGCATTAATGTGACTTTTGATCACCTGAGAAACATTGTTACCTGTAGGTACATGATTTAATTTGCATGTGATTTATGACGTTGTTAGGTGGGGGAGGAGGCAGAGGCAAAAAACAGTTTCTCTTGGATTATTTTAATATGTTTTTGTTGATTCACCAATAAAACTATTGTTTGTAACAGATTAAAACAAACACTTATGGCAGTGATAGTGGTAGCTGGTCATGCTTTGGGGACTAAATCTCAATTTATATAGCAATGTATACATTTTCAAACATTTAAATAATTATGTTGATGGTATTTATATAATCAGACCATTTTATTATAATCACTCTTTTAAATAGTTCCTACATGTGAGCGTGGAAATGAATAGGATCAGTTTAAAATCCATGAAAATGTGAATAAAACAGGATTTTTTTCCCCTCATCACAGGAAATTCTCTCATGAGATCATCAGAGCTGCAAATGAAGGACGAAATGAATAAATAATGGCTGACATGACCGGTTCCATGGGAGCCTCTGTGCTAGACCAACCAGATCCAAATCTCACCACCTCGCTGTGGACGCCCAATCCTACGGTCCCTGCTGATGTGGGCATCGTCACAAGCTCCCAGTCCCAAGTCAAAGACCTGTTTGGGTTGTTCTGCATGGTGACCCTCAACCTTATTGCCTTGTTGGCCAATACCGGTGTGATGGTGGCCATTGCTCGCGCTCCTCACATGAAAAGGTTTGCGTTTGTGTGCCACCTCTGTGCAGTGGACCTGCTGTGTGCCATCCTCCTGATGCCTCTAGGTATCATTTCCAGCTCGCCTTTCTTCGGGACTGTGGTGTTTACGGTTCTGGAGTGTCAGGTGTACATCTTTCTCAATGTTTTTCTCATTTGTCTTTCCATCCTCACCATCACAGCCATCAGCTTGGAGCGTTACTTTTATATTGTTCACCCAATGCGTTACGAAGTCAAGATGACTATCAATCTAGCTATTGGTGTAATGCTCCTAATCTGGATGAAGTCCCTCCTCCTAGCTCTGGTCACGCTGTTTGGTTGGCCAGCTTATGGACACCAGAGCTCCATCGCAGCAGGTCACTGTTCACTTCATGCAAGTCACAGTCACCTGAGGAAAGTGTTTGCGGTGCTCTTCAGCGTGGTTTGTTTCCTGGCTCCTGCAGTTGTCATCTTTAGTGTTTACTGTGCCGTCTACAAGGTGGCTCGTTCTGCAGCTTTGCAGCAAGTCCCTGCTGTACCAGCATGGGTCAATGCATGCCCTGCAAAGGACCGCTCAGACTCCATCAACAGCCAAACCACCATGATTACCACCACTCGCACTCTGCCACAAAGACTGTCCCCAGAGAGGGCCTTCAGTGGAGGAAAAGCAGCGCTCACCTTGGTATTCATCGTGGGCCAGTTCTTGGTTTGTTGGTTGCCTTACTTCATCTTCCACCTGCAGATGTCTCTGACCGGATCCATGCAAAGCCCTGGAGACTTGGAGGAAGCAGTCACCTGGCTCGCCTACTCTTCCTTCGCTGTTAACCCGTTCTTCTATGGACTGTTGAACCGACAGATCAGAGACGAGCTGGTAAAGTTTCGGAGGTGTTGTCTGACCCAGCCTGTTGAGATGGGGCCATCCAGCCAAGAGGCCTCGTTTCAGGAAAACTTCCTTCAGTTTATTCAGAGAACCACAACCAGCACGGCTGAAACACACTCAAGCTGTGCTAACACGAGTCCAAGAAACACACCAGACCACTCAAAGACGATTCCTGGACAAATACTAGAGCAGCGTGCTTAGACAAACACACACAGTGGAGTACTGAGCTAATACACTGGCCATGGACATTTCAGGAGGCAGTTTATCTTTTTACAACTTTGGATTTTATAGAGCACTTATTAAGTATCATGAAAACATGTTATTGTGTAAATTTAACAGTTCCTTGTATATTTGTACTTCCACCAAGTTGTACTTTTGGTCACCATATTGTAGGTATGAAAAGAAGCCATCTGTCTCAGGTCACTTTGAACTCATAGCTACATACTTTATACTCACCCAGACCCTGCAGGAGTTTGTTTACTATAATACAAATTTGGAATGTCTGCCTCATCACTGTGTCATAAAAGTAAAATAATGTTGAATACATTTTTTCTGAAAACCCTCTATGTAAAATCCAAGCTTAAAGCGGCTCTCTGGAGCATTTTTCTCTGTATCAAAGTTTTCTAAATGTTTTAAATGATATTTCAGGTCTAAACTATGATCTATGGGTTGAGTTCCACAACATCTGTCATTCTGATGAAGACCCTCCTTCCTCCTAGAGACCCCTTTGCATTATTTCTTGCCGCCGACATTTTTCAGCCAATGAAATTCAAATGTCTGCATTCTCTCAACATGCACGCGCATCGACCAAACCTGTACCAGTAGGGGGCGGTGTCGTACAGGACGCTCCGTGTGTTTCTCTGCCGTCTCAGCCGTTCACTGAGGACTCACGGCTCATTTCTACTAAAACCTACCCATTCTCCAGCTAAAGATGGATTTATTTTTATTTTTAAACCTTTCACCTCACAGAATGGCAAGGCTTGACAGGATTATGCGTTTATTTTGGTCAGAAAGTTCATCCAGGGTCGAGTCAAGTTCAGCTTCAGAGTCCAGTAGCAGCTCTCTGCTAACAGAGCTAATATCAGAAGCAGCAGGGACAGAGAGGGCTCATCAGACCCTCGTAGTGATGGAATAAAATTGTGAACTGTGAGTGATTAAACCCTACACATTGAGCTGTACAGGTCATGTCCAAAGTATATGCGCCGCGTGCACGCGCGACCGGACGCGCGTGTCGAGATGTTTTGAGGAGGAGCCTTTGGACGCTAGATTCAAAAACTGCTCTCCTGATGAAATCCTCCGGAGTGCCGCTTTAATGCAAATCAGTACCAGAGGAAATAATGTTGACTATGATGTAATTAATTAAAAATATAAAAAATTTAAATACCAACCCTAAGAGGTTAAATAGTGATGTGAAATAGTGTTTCCACCTTGCTGGTTTCATTATTTTGTCTTTGTCATAATTAGCTGTTTCAGGTCATCAAACTAATTTAAATATTACACAAAGATACCACAAGTAAAGTATATTTACGTATATAGCACCTTTCACTGAAAATAAAATCACAAAACATCACAAATTAAACATAATTAAAAGATAAAAACAAATCAATAAAGATGATTTAAAATGTCATTAAAAACAAACAAAGATCATAAAAACAAATGAATAAAGTTGGTTAAAAACAACGAAAAACCATAAAAGATTTAAGTAAAGGGATTGTTAAATAATAGCTGCTTTTTAAAGACAAACACAAAATGCATTTTCTAAATGAAGATCTTTATTATTAAGGGGAAATCAGTCTAACCCACCTGGTCCCGTGTGAAAAGGATTTTATCTCCCTAAACGTCTTAACTCTTCAGGTCTGACAGTAACCAGGTCTGGTGAGACTGAACTAACGAGGTTGATCACGGTTAATTCATGATTTTAACTAGGGGGCAACGACTTTTTCATATAGGCTCAGGACGGTTTGATCGTTTTTTCCTTTAATAATAACAACAGTGTGACAATCGGTATAAATGGTGTTTGTTTTGTACAAAATGAGGTAGGAAGAGACAGAAAGATGACTTAGGTTATTTCATAACAAACAGGGACAGTTACACTTTTTTATGTTTGTTAAACACTTAAAGTCAAGGTGCAGTTACTAATAAAATAAAATATTTAAGTGGTGATACATTTTTCCTTGTGTAAATCACAGCTGACTGTTTTAATGATGTTTATAGAAATGTTTTTGTGGGAATAGAGTACATATTAGGTATAACTGCAATAATCAAAAGAATAATAAAGTTTTATTGTTGGACATTTAGATTTTTTATTTAGATGTAAACATAATGTTTCCTGTAAAATAATTGGTGTTACTTTACAATAAGGGTAAACTTATAAATGTTTTATGAATAGGTTGTTGATTTGTTTGCAACATTATAAATCATTCATAAGCAGTTGTAATACTTTAAATGAAAAGACAAGAAAGGAATGCTGCTTGCCAAAAATGAACTTTTAAATTTAAGGAACTCTCCATTTAAATGTTTATGACTCATTAAAGCGGCACTCCGGAGGATTTCATCAGGAGAGCAGTTTTTGAATCTAGCGTCCAAAGGCTCCTCCTCAAAACATCTCGACACGCGCATCCGGTCGCGTGTGCGCGCGTGCACGCGGCGCATATACTTCGGACATGAACTGTACAGCTCAATGTGTAGGGTTTAATCACTCACAGTTCACAGTCTTATTCCAACAACACTACGAGGGTCTGATGAGCCCTCTCTGTCCCTGCTGCTTCTGATATTAGCTCTGTTAGCAGAGAGCTGCTGCTGGACTCTGAAGCTGAACTTGACTCGGCCCTGGATGAACTTTCTGACCAAAATAAACGCATAATCCTGTCAAGCCTTGCCATTCTGTGAGGTGAAAGGTTTAAAAACCCGTCTTTATCTGGAGAATGGGTAGGTTTTTAGTAGAAATGAGCTGTGAGTCCTCAGTGAACGGCTGAGACGGCAGAGAAACACACGGAGCGTCCTGTACGACAGCGCCCCCTACTGGTACAGGTTTGGTCGATGCGCGTGCATGTTGAGAGAATGCAGAAATTTGAATTTCATTGGCTGAAAAATGTCGGCGGCAAGAAAAAATGGAAAGGGGTCTCTAGGAGGAAGGAGGGTCTTCATCAGAATGACAGATGTTGTGGAACTCAACCCATAGATCATAGTTTAGACCTGAAATATCATTTAAAACATTTAGAAAACTTTGATACAGAGAAAAATGCTCCAGAGAGCCGCTTTAATAAAGGGTCATGTTGTTTATACTTTACAGTTCTCCTTAAACGTATAAACTATATGAGCACATTCATATGTAAAACAACAAAAAAAGGTTGAAATTTAGTAAAAAAATAAACAAATGTACCCAATTAAATAAAAGTACAATACTTAAGCTTGCCAAATAATGAGTCTGTGTCAGTACAAATCTTCTAACTGGTTTATTAATGCCTAATAATGCTTTATAAGGTGCTTATAAACAAATCAATAACTCAGTAAAGGTACCCTTATTGTGAAATGGTTCAAAAATAACTTCCTATTTATCATTAACAACATCTTAGTGTAAAACGTGAATGTTGTTTTGTGGAGGTCCTACTTGATGAACAGCAGCTCCTTTTAATTTTCCTTAAATCAGTATTCTCTTAGAGTTCTCAGTGAGAGACATGTTGGGACGATACCTCAGAGTTCCTGTGTGAACCAGATACGCTGATGGATGGTTAATGTCATCTCTCTCTGTCGCCATGGTAATAGAGTGGACCGGTGACTCACACAGCAACGACACCCTTCTGACTTGATGTATGTTTTGGGTTTAGACCCTGATTGGAGTCCGTTCGTTTGAATGCAGATGGAGTCAGATAGAACTCATTTACATGAGAGCAGAGGCTGGAGGTAGATGGACGAGTCCCTTTAGGTATGGACTACCTGTAACACAGACACGTTGAGAGGGAGAGGGTGAATTCACAATGGAAATCATTACTGGAAGTTGATATTGTGCCAGGAACAGCATCAGAGTGCTGCTTTATGGCCTCTGCTGTTTGTATTGTCTCTTCTAAGAACAACGTATGAGACAGAATAATGTGGTTACAGCAAATATCAGCAAACATTCAGCACTATGGGTGGTACTGCAGTCAGCACCGCTCTTACATTGTGCTTTTAACACAGAGGAGATGCTAGGGGTGATAATCTTCTCCAAACCTCTACAGGTATATTTAATAATGTCAAATCGAAGTACTCTAAGTTGTTTCTCTGTCACGAATAAATATTTTTAACAAATCTAGTATATCTAATATAGATAATGTAAATGTCCAAAGATGATCTTTTAATTAAAGCACAGACAGGTGAAACTTGAAACATATCATTGACACCCTTATGGAGGGGGCAGTGATGGTTTTCTGCACCACTGTCAGGTCAGCAGTCTCCCCATGGTTGTGTTTAAGTTGAATTACTGAAATAAATGAACTTTTGCAAGATATTCAGATTTTTTGAGTTTCACCTGTAAAGTGCTGTGGTAAAAGTATTCCCCCCTTATGGATTTCTGCTGTTTTTGCTGACTCGTCACACTTAAATGTTTCAAATCAGCAAACAAACTTTTGTTTCAGACAAAGATAACCTGAGTAAAAACAAAATTCACTTTTTAAATCTATTACAGCGATTGTTAGAGGAACAGAGCTAAACCATCCTGGCCCTGTGTGAAAAGGTTTTTGCTCTCTAACAGGTTGTAACACTCCTGGTGACCACAGCTACTATCCAGTGTTTTACTAGTAATGAGTCACTGTGGAGGAGTTTGGTTTCACACTACTTTATAAAATTGTTTCAGTTCAACCACAATGAAAAGTTTGCCAACATGAACGGTCTGCTTGAGGTCAGATAATCTCTCGGGCTGCATGGTGGTGCAGTTGTTAGCACCGTTGCCTCGCAGCAAAACGGTTGCAGGTTCTAATCCCGGCTGCGGCCTTTCTGCATGGAGTTAGCATGTTCTCCCCATGCATGTGTGGGTTTCCTCTGGGTGCTCCAGTTCCCACTCACCCATTCACACACTGGTGGTGATCAGCTAGCCTCAGCTGCCCTGGGGCACACTGACAGAGGTGGGGATGCCAAGTCCCTCCGACCACCAACAGTAGGAAAAGTGGGTGAAGTGTCTTGCCCAAGGACACAATGACAATGTAACCCAGCTGGAGCTGGGATCGAACCAGCGACCCTCCGGTTGCCAGACTGAGTTGCATGCCGACCAGATAAAACGGGACACACACCTTCCAGAAAGTTACACTTTTGTCTCATCAGGTGACAGAATATATTCTCAAAAGTCTCAAGGATCATCAAGATGTTTTTTGCAAATTTAAGACAGTTTGTGTTGTTTTTGGTCAGCAGAGTTTTAGGCCTTTGAACTCTTTTATGAAGCCATGTTTGTCTATTATTATTATTATTATGTTATTGTTGAATCATCACCTCTCTGACCAAACTTTAACTAAATAGTTCTTTATATGTTGTTCTGGTTTCTTTTGTTCTTGGATGCATTGCTTTTTGAGCTCTTTTAGCCTATGAATACTGACATGTGTTTTCTTAATACTTAAATCATCACAATCTCACCTCTCAGGCTGGACTACGTCGGTGGTGAGATCATGTTTAGTCCTCCTTTTTTGTAATGTGTGCATATTTGACACAGCTCCAGACCTTTAGGAAACAAAGCAGAGTCAGCTTACTTAAAACAGATATTTTCTCTTAATGTCCCTCTCGTCTGACAGAACAGCAGCAAAGGACAGAACACTTTTTTCTCACTTACGTCAAAACTTGACCTTGAATATGTTAAAATAAAAGACTGAGAGGAGACCTGACCCTTTGACACAATTTGCAGCCTGTTCGATTATAAAAAAGAAGTTATCACACATTTAGCTTGATCAGGTCAGTGAAAGTCTCACTTGTATTTTCACTGTATGTAGTATTTGGTATTTTAAAGCACAAATTATAAACTCCGTTAAATTAGGATTGTACTCTGATTCTTTACTCCCAAATAGTTCTTTTGAACTAAATACTTTGTTGAAATTTCAATATTAGAATAAATAATAAGAAAAAAATATGTTTGAGGATATTTTTATTTCTTAACTATTGTTCTCTTGTATCTGGTATACAAATCAGGTTTGGATAAAGTATATTTAATGTCTTTTATTTAAACTATTAGATCATTTCCCAGTAGCCTCTACTTAAACTAACAAACAAATGCTTCATGTGATTTCTTGATTTCTGTTATATGAAACCGTTTATTAAAAATAGAGAGAATCAACATAGTTTCCACACAAACTGTTAATTCCTAAACCCTGATGACAGCTCTTTAATTCAGCTGTTACTGGTTCATCTGAGATCATCAGTCGCTGCTTTAAGCCAGAGCAGCTGATGTAGTCATCCTTCATATGTGAGGATTCACTCAGAAAAGGAAAGTACAGTGACATATTTTGGCCAGCAGAGTGCGCTACATGTTGGTGAATTTCTACCCTCTTGTTTTTCTGTCTCAGATCATTTTGAATGAAGTCAGATGTATGAAAGCTGCTCAGTTTCTTTCACTATTCCATGTCCTCTTCCATAAAGATGATCATTGATTTGGCTGAGAATGTTTCTGATGTGTTGGAGGAGTTTGATTTCTGAAGGAAACACCAAAGCATGAACTCACATGATGGTATAACATTTAGGCACACAGGAAACACAAACATTTTACAGAGAGAAGCTTTCCAGACAAACAGCTGCATTAACCTGCTAAATGTAGCTGAGAGGAAACTGCATTAAAAACTTTTCCTGTAAAATAAAAGCTTCAAACCTGCAGTAAGTCTGAGGCTCTGTGGAGCATTCAGCCCCTGAGGAAACATTAAGGATCCCTTCTGTAAATGAACCATGTTTCAGCTCAGATAAGCAATTAGCAGAATAACTCCTGACAAAAAGCTGTTGAAGTGTTCAGCTTTTTAATGGCCTGACTCCACCAAACAGTGCCACTGTCCCTATGATGAAAGGACTGTATGATAATAATTAGTCAGGGTTGGTTTTATCTCATCAGATTCTTCTCATATTGGTGTAAATGAGACAGTCTGAGGTGTGTGCCATGCAGAGACAATGAGGACATTCCTCAGAGAGGGTCATCGCTCTACTATGTTCCACCTGGGTGTCAGAGACAAGCCCGTCGGCCTCGGGGCTGCAGCCGCTCACCCTCCACGTCTCCATCGACATGGAGCAGGGACAGCTCAGCTGAGTGGAAATGGAGGAGAGGAGATTAAAAGACACAAAACCATCAGGGGAACTGATGGAAGTGAAGGTGGATGAACATTCTGAGGATCTGGATTTCACACATGCTGATAAGAGGCCTCTGATTCACGACAGGGATCCCAAAAGAGTCAACAGCAATCTGAAGGTAAAATCTGCTCTGCCTGGACGCAATCAGGGCGTGAGCTGGGAGGACTTATTACTTCATTCTCATAAAACACATCTACGATCACATTTCATACTTCTGCTGAGCTATGCTGAAGTTTCACTGTATTTATTTGCATTAATCAAATATGCCTATTTTTGCACTCTCCTGACCTCAAGTGGACACAGCTCTTACTAAATTCTTTCTAAAAATTACATCAAGTGATTGTTTCCCATCATCCATCACTGTGGTCCTACTTGTTAGTCTTTGTTTAAGGGTACAGGATGAATCCCTGCAGTCTGTGTGTGTCTTCAGGTCATGTTTGAGGACGTGATTGCAGAACCTCCCTCTGTGCGGAGCTTTGACGGCGTGTGGCTGTGGAGTCACGCCTTCTTTGAGGTGTCTAGACTGTGGTGCTACCGCCTGATCTCGCTGCTGCTGGCCGTGCCCGTGTCCCTGGCAGCAGGGCTCCTCTTCGCTGTGCTCGGCTGCCTTCACATCTGGTATGAATCAGACAGTACAGAACTGATGGAAACTTAGAGGATCACTTTCTGAGGGTGATAATTAGATGTTATTTATTTCATGTATTGTTTTGTACCCCCTGAGGGAACTCCATTAGAGACTTTTTAATACTGTTTATTAAATTAGCTGATGTTCTTCCCTCCCCTTTGTGTCCTTTACAGGCTGATCATGCCCTGCCTGCAGCTCCTGCTCATCAACATGCGATGGATCCAGACGGTGTGGGCCAGCATACTGAACATTTTTATCACTCCTTTCTTTATCAGTTTTGGAAAGTGCTGTGATCAAATCACCATCCATCTGGTCGATAATGAAAACGTATAGAAGCAAAATGCTTAGATCGACTGCAAATAAGTGATTTAAACAGAAGGGACAAGTGTTACAGATCGCTCACTAGCTCCTAAGAGACATCTCGCATAGGTTGTGATTATTTTGTGTTATTGTGTACCCGTCATGATAGTTGGCATGCTGACACAATCATCCGATTTTCCAATTTGCAGTGACACTGATGTATAGATGTTTTAACCCACCTACAGCCCAGACCCAACACAAGCAGAAAAACAAACAAAAGATGCTGCAGGAAGCAGGTTTAATGAAAAATGATGCACTGATTGTTAAAATTGTTTACTCAGATCTTTTGTCTAATTGTGACGAAAGAAGAACTAGAAGAGTTACTAAACCGTCATCTTGATGGACTATCAGAGAAAAGCAAAAGCTTTGATCTAGTTACTCTAACGGTAATTTTAAAAAATGCAAATAAACTTGAATAAAAGTATCAGTTTCAGCAGAGTTTTATTTTTTGAGTGTTTATGTTTATTCTGTGTGTGTGTGTGTGTGTGTGTGTGTGTGTGTGTGTGTGTGTGTGTGTGTGTGTGTGTGTGTGTGTGTGTGTGTGTGTGCTGAGCTAAAACTTTGTGTCGTAGTGACTGAGAGTCATCCACATCACACACTCAGGCGCTACAACGTGCCAAATGTTTGCTTAAATCTTTGTCCCTGATTGTTGGAGTCAACTCTTTTTGTTGCTAGCTAAATATCTCTTGTACCACTGTGGTGGTCTTCATGAAGCTCTTGGTGAGTTGAATTTAGGTTAGAGCGAGGCAGGTTTAAGGCTGAATGAATGGAAGTAGAAACACAAATCTGTGCATCTCTTCTAATTTTGTAAGGATTTGACACACTTTGGACTTTTGGGGCTTTTAGAGGATTCTCCATCAATGTCACATATTTCATTCTGTGAAAATCATTCTCCAGTCTCATTTAGTGAAATGACATCATGTGAAAACATGTTACATCACAAGGTGATTTACAACAATCACACAACTTTACAGCCACTAAACTCAATTTTGTTCAATACATTTTGCATTTAGAAAATGCATATTAATATTTCTTGTTTGTGCAGGTGCACATATGATTCAGGAGTCATTAAATATCAATGCCTGCAGCTCCGTTGATCAGGTTAACAAACTATTGTTCTACTATTTTTGGATTAATTGTTTTATTAATGCCACATTTTCAAAGCAGGTTTAATCTGAACAGTTTCTTGGGTCATTAATGAAAAACGATCTGTTCATCACCTGAAGATAAGTTTGCTTTCAGTGGGATTAAAAATGTATTTAAAACACGTTAGAGAGGTTTTCTGTTTTAATTCACCTCATAAGTCATATAGCTGTCAGTCAAGGCAAAGCTATCTCTGTTTCTCCAAACTGAAGCTAAACTAGTTTGGACAAATCCTGCCTCTGATAATTAGAGGTTGTGCCCTTTCAGTTTACTCACTGAGAGGATTCCTGATTCCTTGGACTGACTGCAATGCAGAGGGAGGAAGATGCAAATCTCCATCAGTCTTTTACTGAGAATCACTGTCTTTAAACTGTTCAGTCATTTCTCACACGTTCATTGAACAATGGAAATCCTCTGCTGGTCTTTGCTCTCTGAAGAGCCTTTTGAGGATGCTGGTCTTGAACCAGATCATGATTACATCAGTTGTTTTAGTCATTACTAGCCCTAAAATGCCCTCATTACAACAGTTTTTGGAATCAGTTGCATCATGTCTGTTATACAGGAAAGGATCGACTAAAAAGAGAAATAAATCAAATAAAGTTGAAGAAACAAAATGTGGAATATCCATATAACGTCAACTAAAATGTAGTCACATGTTCTCCTCTCCCTACTTAGTTTTGTACATTTAATAAGTTTTTACTTCAACCAAATTGAGAAATTCACTCATAAATAATTTGGGAAAGAAAAAGAGGGTGTCCTGATTTGTATTAATTGTTGATTAAAAATAGAAATTTCCTAATAATTAATGAAAAACTTGCCTTTATGTATGAAGTAACACACCCAGCATTGCTCTTTGCAGATGAAGCACCTAAATACCTGGAGTCAGTGATATCCACTCCACCATTACACTCCACTCAGCTGTGTGTGTGTGTGTGTGTGTGTCTGCCTATGTCTAATGAAAGATAAGAGCCAGCGCCGTCTCAGCTGGCTGTGTTGATACCCATGAAAACAGAGGTATGCCCAGGAGCTATTCCTGTCCGTCTGCCTCCATACCTAACCAGCCTCTTCTCTCTCCCCCGCCACGCCGAGAATAGATGTCTAATTGGCCTAGCATCCAATCACATGCACTCTGATCTCATTCCACCCCATCCCCTCAGCTCTGGGATGGGGAACGCCAATCCACGCTTCCTGTACTTCTCTTACACCCAACTGATTGAGATAAATACTAACAGAGAGTTGCTAGGACCTTTTAGTGCCTCCGTTCAGAAGTTGTATCTCTGCACCTCCTTCTCTTTAGCCGTCTTCAGCTGGCAGCTTTCCCCCTGTGAGAGTTTGTTTATGCAGCACGCTGATATGTGAAGCAATGACTGATAGCAGCAACTGCAAAGTCTAAATAAGACTGTGTGAGCTTTATGTTGGAGGACTATTTAGTTTTATGCTTTTGGAATTCCTACATCTAAACAAACATAATCAAAACAAGGCTTGAATCTTGTTCCTCAGACTGTGATCCTCCTGATTGGTTTGTCAGGATGTAAACACAGTTCAGTTCTAAGTTGGGTTCAAACTGAAGATGATGAGGGTGTGTTTGTGTGGAAGTTAGTGCCGTCGTGCAAACCCAACCCCGGCTAGCTCAACACCTCCATGAGAAATGTGACACAGCTCTGGGTTCTTCTTTAAGGCATTCCTTTTCTGTCTGTGGTCATTGTGTGCATATGTGAGTGTGTCCATTTTTTTTAAACTCTGTGTGTGTGTGTGTGTGTGTGTGTGTGTGTGTGTGTGTGTGTGTGTGTGTGTGTGTGTGTGTGTGTGCAGGGTGGGGGTAAGGCCTGCAGCAGCTGTTCCTTGACATGTCAGCAGGAGCGTCACAGCTTTGCTTGAGTGGGGGTGAGTGAGGCAGGGCTGCTGTGAGCGTGGTGTCCACAAACGTTTATCCTCTCTGCGATCGACCCAGCCAGGTCCTGCAGCCCCACCATGGCGGATCAGTACCAGTACAACGCCAACGAGGAGAAGATTGTGAAGGACAGCCACACTAAAGAGATCGATCTAATTAACAGAGACCCCAAGCAGATCAATGAGGACGTGGTGAAGGTTTGTGCATCAGGACACTAAACTTTACTTTCATTGAAAGGTTTTGGAATGTAAATCCAATCATTGCATGTGTGAAAATGCACAGAAACTTCATAACTAGGTGCTGGGCGTACAGGTATGTGGGCGACGTATTGTACTGACTGATTTGTCTTTAAATAGACCAGGAGCTATTCCTGTTGCTCATGCAGAGCACAAAGGTTATTTTGGGGATGAGTTAGGGGCTGAAAGATGATACACACACTGTACTATTTCTCTTTGGTTACTGTTTATTTTATATGTGTTGCTATGGAAAAATATATAATCTAATTATAAGAACACAGCCAGCTGTGTCAGTATGATGAATAAATATGACTTTATTACCAACATTCGCTAAATGAGCCTCTAAAATTCAAAATCTGCAAGAAAGCTATGAAAAATGTTTTAATTCATGCAAAAATAGGGTATATGATTTTAAAAAGGAGTGTCCCTTTTTAGGGAAATCTAACCCTAACCTAACTTTAGAAGAATCATTTTTTGGAAAAGATGATGAAGAACATCTTACCTGTTTCTCTGAAGCCTTTAACCAACAGGTCGTAGCCCAGAGATCCTATTGAAGGAAATAGTAAACTTAACTAATAAAATATTCAAATGAGGGCGTTTAAATAAAAAGTTAAATATTTTAACCTTACATTATCTACTTTAATATTAACATCAATGTTTTTTTTACATTATTTTTACTTTGCATTTTATTATAATCTTTATTGCCCAACCCAAAATGAAAAAATGATAAAAGCATTTTATTTCTTTTTCTTAATAGACCTCAGTGTGGAAAAACAGTGTATAGGATAGAGTGATTGACCACATGACCTTAAAACAACTCTAATCCCAAAATCTTCAATGTGGTGAATGTGAACCCATCTGATCCAATGCTATATGATTTTCTGATAAGTTGTGTGTGATTAACAGTAGCAGCTGTAGTACTTCCTGTCAAGATCACCGCAGGAGGAGATGTGATAACGCTCTCAAAGACGGGTTATAATAACTAAACACGGACAAAAACAGATGATCCCACATGAGTGACTTAAGAGACAAATGAGCAGCACATGACGGACAGGTGAGGAACACCTGGGGCAACTTAACAGGGAAGACGGACAAAAAGGCACAGACAGGCACACAGGGGCGGGACCATGACACTTCCTGTGTAGCCTGGTGAACTTCCTGTAGGAGTTTAATAATGTTACTGTCAGAATAACTCTATGATGTGAAAATAAAGGGATTTATAGAATAATGTTATCGAATCTCTCTGAAATTTCTGAGACTGGAGCTGTTTTCATTCACATTGTAACCTATCAGTGAAGGCAAAGCTAATCTCTGTTTCTCCAAACTGAGGTTGTTCAAGGATCTTTCTACAACAGAAAAGACATTATTATTATTATTATTCCTTTATTTAAACAGTACACAAGCACATGTTATAGAGTAAGCATAAAAATACTTTTTAAAACTTTAAATAAATTCAGATTCAGTAAGTAAAGCAGCTACGTTTGTCCAGGAAACTGTTTTCTTGACCTTTTAAAAGTGATTTAAATTCACCAAATGAAATCATTCTGAAATCTTTATTTTATTATTAATTGCTCAGAAACCAAACGTATGTGGACACTCTAGATTTTTTGCCTCTAGTTTTGTTTTGAGGAGTTTGTCTGAAACAAACTTGTAAAAGCAGAGTGAGATCCAGATCGTTCAGGGGGAACTCCCTCAGGAGGACCTTAGCCTTCCATCCCTGATTCAGACTCATCCTGAACAAATCCGTCGGTCTGGATGCTGAGAAAAGGTTTTAGATGTGCAACCTGTCCACCGGCTGAACTATAATTACAGACAACAATTAGTTTCTGAGTCTCAGCAGAGATTACACCAGCCTCGTTGTTCAGACGGACCAGGTGGTTCATAATGAAATCCAAAACCCAGATTGGACGACTGTAGAGCCGCTCTCATGAATTTTACATGAGAACCTTTGATTTGAAAAAGAAAAAAAAAACCTCCTGGAAGCTTTTTGACTGATCTGGATGCAGCATTAAATGCCATTTCACCACTTTGTACGTGTACATGTACATGAAGTGCACAGAATAATACTCTTCTCTGCATACATTGAATTCTTTGCGGAGTGTATCAGAGTTCTAGTGTGGGGAGAGGGATCAGAGCTGAGTGTGTCATTAATTAATGCTTCTTCCTATAGGTGGAGTTTGAGGATGTCATTGCAGAGCCTGATGGGACACACAGCCTGGATGGAGTGTGGAAGCTCAGCTACACCACCTTCACCGTGTCGAAGTACTGGTGCTACCGCGTCTTATCCGCTGTCTTTGGTATCCCAGTAGCTCTGCTGTGGGGCTTCCTCTTCGCCTGCATCTCCTTCTGTCACATCTGGGCTGTGGTTCCCTGCATCAAGAGCTGTCTGATTGAGTCGCAGTGCATCAGCCGCATCTACTCACTCTGCATTCAGACCTTCTGTGATCCCTTCTTTGAAGCTCTGGGCAAGATCTTCAGCAGTGTGCGCGTAGCGCTGCGCAAAGAGGTCTAAGAACTCCCGCTGCGCAGTTTAAAGTATGATCAGATGGGGTGTGGTGTCTTTTTATACAACGTCAAATCAGTTCTGGCATCTTGCTTTCTAACTGACTCATCCTCCTCCCGCTGCAACGTGCTGTTTCTCCACCCTCCTGACTCCCACTCAGAGATCTGAAGCCTGACGCTCCCACCGTGCATTTTACTACCAGAAGCATGGTGACAGCTGCAGTGGCATGGTGACAGCTCTGGCACGCCTAGACCTTCCTCACTGAGGAAGAAGAAGGCCGAGTGTCACGGAAAGACTCTGAGTGTTCACATTTAATTGTTTCACACAAAAAATCTCCTTATCCAAAAGAAACAAAGATCTCATGTGTGTGCGTTAAACTATAAAAGTTTTCATTTTATTCTGCTGTCAATTAACTTTATTTTGTCCTGCATTGTTTCTTTATTCTCTGTAAAACTTGATCATAAATTTAAAAGCTATTAAACGTCTGGAAGAGCGGGAATGACCATGAAAATAATCTTGATCTTTTCAGTATGATCGGTGGATTTTAAAGCATCAGATTTGATCCTTTTTGATCAAGATTTGCATAAATAAGCAAGAATTTACACAACTGCTGAAAGAATAAAGAAAAAATGTTTTACAGTGTTTTTTGAATAAAGAAATATGTCAAAGATATTCATTAAACACCCATGTATTTTCTAAATCGCTCATCCAGTAAGGGTCACCATGCAGAGGTCACCTGTCATCACAGGGCCTTCAGTAAACATTTAATGTATATCTTTACCTAAAGGTAAAGGATTTTATGCAGTTAATTTACTCAAGAGTTGTGATGAGTATTTAACATTAATTGTGTTTGGATGAGAGTTGAAGCATTTCAAGTCTGACTGCTGTATTGGACACTTCAGCTCTCCTGAAGGCACCGCCCAGTGAACTGTGACCCACTGGAGGATGCTGCTGTATCCATAAAGAGCTTCTCTCCTTTGTGTTTAAGTCTCATTCTTGATGGTTCGGCGTCACCAAGTCCTCCGTTCTTTGTTGTTGCTGTTGTTGTGTTTCAGTACTGGGCTTTTATTTCCCTCCAGACTTTAGAAAGTACAGATACATTCTGCTCTGAGACAGACACTCTGAAGTGTTTGGTTTCTTATTAAGATGGTGTCATTAAAGAAACAGGAAGTGTGGTCAGATGTCATTTTAAAGGAGAAATCAGGGATTTGAATGGTTTTAGATCAGCTCAACATCCTTAGTTCTCAGTAATGTTTTCTCCATATGCAAATCAAAGTGACCTTTAAAGGTATTTTTATAAACGGCAATAACCTTTACACTGATATTTAAGGACCTACATGGCAGAATAAACATTCATTCATCCATTCACTTATTTTGTTTTATCCATAAGTTTAAAAAAAGCATATAAAGGTAAAATTTTCAGAGTTAGCAACATAAAAAATAACGTCTCTGATTGAGTGAAGGAGATTGTCAAGAAGATTTAACAAACTCCAAAATCAGTGCATCTTTTCAATGTGCACCAATCATTCTGCATAACTTCACATCAAAACACGCCTGAAACTCTGAGGAAAATGACTTGTTGATTAATTATAGATCAAATAAAACTGAATTTCATGACAAGGATGCCTCTTATTTCCACCATGTTATCATCACTAATAACCTGCTGACTTCTAGAAAGAAATCTCTTCTAAACTCAAACAAATCACATCAAATGAGAACTTTGGGGGAGGAGAAAACACTAAAAACTTTTTGCAAACTGTTAAAAACTTCTACATTTGCCTAAAGTATGATAACAATTATTTTATGCAGGAACATTTGTAATGTTTCTTAAACATGCATCCAAAACTTGGACCAGTTTTCTTGTCATTACTTAAAGGTAACTGTTCATCTGATTATATGTTTAAACATGCTTGTTGTTCTGTAGTCAGAATGAACTACAGAGAACTACTTTTTTGGTGGGGTGCATTTTTGCAAGTCAGTTTTCAGATGTGCAAAAAACCACATCTCACCACTAGAGCAGGGAATGAAGCAAAACTATTTTCATCTGATTGAAAATGTTGCTGGTAAAAATCCCTGCCAACAATTCACTAAAAATGTGGCGCAGTTAGGGCACACACAGTTTTGGCCTAATTCTACACATCAAACAGGAAAGAAATCATAAAGTCTTCATGAGGAGACCTTAGAATAATATAAATATAATCAGATACAAATAACATTTAATAAAACAACCACAATGTGATCACAACAGAAGTTGTAAGAGTTTCAGGGAAAACAACAACCTGACCTACACAAGGTCAAAAACACAACTTAATATTCACAATTAGCTTTCTACAGACGCCACAAACAAATAAATCCATCTATAACTAACACAGTCAGATAATTAATGTTACAATTCAGACAACAAACACTAACCAAGCAAGTCATGACAATCAGCTCAACTACTGAAGTGAATTAACAACAAAATAAATTCAAATCCACTGATAAGTCCCATCAAAATAAGTTAAAATACGATTTCAGATCACTCACAAAACTACCATAGGACACTATGGCATTAACAGGAAAAGTAATGAAAAACCTCCAAGACAGGCTAAACTACATGAATCAAAGTATTCAATCAACAGTATAATGGTTCCTCTAACATTTGGCTA
This sequence comes from Callopanchax toddi, assembly GCA_006937965.1. Classification (NCBI taxonomy): domain Eukaryota; kingdom Metazoa; phylum Chordata; class Actinopteri; order Cyprinodontiformes; family Nothobranchiidae; genus Callopanchax; species Callopanchax toddi. The sequence continues at coordinate 417,490 of SSNR01000186.1, forward strand.
CAACAATAACAAAGACATGTCGCTGTTTAATGAATAAAATCACTAATCAGGACAGAGCTAGCTAGCCTAGCCATTAGATCATAGGCGTTTTGAATGGAGGAACTCAGAGACACATTGTTTATAAAAACAAAGGAAACAAACAAACCAAATGACTCACCGTCGAGTTGATTAAAAACGATACAGTATATGGAGTCAATCGGCTGGGTTATCACCAGTGTTGGGAGTAACTAGTTACAAAAGTAATTAATTACTGTAATGCATTGTTTTTTCTGTAATGTGGTAATGTAAGGCATTACAGAAAAAAATCTGTAATATTTTACTCGGGACAAACGTCAGTAATGCACGTTACAGTGCATGTTTAACCCGGATTGAAGTGGTGGGTTTTTCAGAGGAAAAACGTCTCTCAGCTCCAAATGTTTCACTTCCTGTAGTCAGACAGAGCAGAGATGAGTGAACAGCAGCCAGTGCAACGAGTCCGGTTCTGTTCGGACCGCGCAGCAAACTCATGTGTGTTCGAAACTCGGTCCAGAGGAGAGTGCTGCCCAAGTCATGCATGCTCATGCAACCACGGCCCGTTAAGACATATGAGAGCAGCACGCCACTTAGGAAGCTGAAGTGAACTGAGAAGAAGTTTTGTGATAAAGAGTCGCTCTAACAGACTAGATTATTCAAATCAGAAGATGGAGAGTTTGTTCTCTCGCACACCAAGCAGAGGAAAAGGCGCGTCATGCAGCTGCTGCAGGAGGAGCACACAGGTGGAGGTAGGAGTCAAACTAATGAATAGGGAGCTTGTGCACAGATATATCTGTGTATAGATTTAAATATACTACATGGCTTAATATAAAGATGGATGGACGGACGGACGAACGGATGGATGGATGGATGGACGGATGGATGGATGGATGGACGGACGGATGGATGGATGGGTTAATATCCAGATAGTTGGATATCTACATGTATCCATCACATCACCTTCCACTGGATGTGAATGAGCTCATTAGATGTCAAATCCATATTTACAGTTGTTTTGGTGAGAGTAACTTAAAAGTAATGCAAAAGTAGTGTAATGCCTTATATTTAAAATACAGTAATATTGTAACGTAACAAATTACTTTAAAATGACAGTAACAAGTAACAGTAACAGAGTAACAGAGTAACAGTTATCCGCTGCTCCTCCATATCGAAAGGAGCCAGTTGAGGTGGTTCGGGCATCTGGTCAGGATGCCTCCTGAACGCCTCCCTCGGGAGGTGTTCTGGGCATGTCCTGCCGGCAGGAGGCCCCCAGGTCGACCCAGGACAAGCTGGAGGAAATACATCTTCAGTTTGGCCTGGGAACTCCTGGGCGTCCCAGCTGAGGAGCTGGTGGACTTGGCCGGGGAGAAGGTGGCCTGGGCTGCCCGACTTGGAATGCTGCCCCCGCGACCCGGACCCGGATAAGCGAAAGAAGGCGAGGCGAGGCGAGGTAACAAGTAATACATAATGTATTACAGTTTTGAAGTAACACTGGTTGTCACAAGCTGTCAAGAAAGATTATTTGAATAAATATCTATTTAGTTTTCTCGCTGATAAAAACTCCACTACTTAGAGCTTCCAAGTCAATGTCCTGATCTGAGCTGAGACTCTGGTCTTCTGTGCATGCTTTGGTTGCTAAATTCTGTGCCTGAAGGTTCTCCTATTGAAGGGGGTTCCAGTTCACATGCACCAGTTATAGCGTAGGTTTATGGTAAAGATTTTTGCGCCCAAAGCATGCAGAGAAGACCCCCAAAAGAAACAGGAAGTACATCACACAACCTTTCAGTCTGGTAAAAAAGTAAGAGAACATTTTTAAACTACACCTACAGTAAATGCAGATTATACACAGCACTTATTGTATGTATAATGGATAGATCGCTCAGTTTAATTTTCATGGTTCTTTTAAAACTATTTTGTGATTCTAATCTTCTTCATCCTCCTCCTGTGAGACTGGTGGGGCGGCGCCCCAGCGCCCCCTATTGACGGGCAGCCACTGCTCATCTCATCTAAAAAATTAAATTAAGATTCAAAATGAGACTGAAATAAACTCCATGTTGTGAATTGTTTTTATGGTCCAGCTTTTGTTTCTCGTCTGTCTTCCCGGTGTCACCAGGAATAATCAATAGACTTAGCTGTAAAATTCACAGATGGTTCCTGATTAAACAACCTCACGCCCACATGGTCACATTTACCTTTGTTGTCATGCAGACACAGTTGCTTCGACGCACCTCCTGCAACATTAGTCCCCAAATGGAGCCTCAACAGTTTGATGAAGATGAACAGAATAACATTTAAATCCAGAAATTAGCCTGAACCCAGAGTTTCTTCAGAACAGAAGGTGTTTTAGAGGAAAATCTGCTGAGGAGACTTTCAACTGAATGAAAATCCCGGTAATAACCAGAATCAGTTGTTGCTGATGGTTTTTATTTGTTTTTTGGTCAAACGTTCAGTGACAGGCATGACATTTCACGTCTAACGAGATTTGAAGTAACAGTTAACGTGTGGTTATGTAACAACTGTGTAAATGATAACAGAACTTCAGCTCAGCAGAGACAGATCCACTGCTAACATAAACTTCATCGGTAGTGCAACAAAATGTTTCAAATAACTCCTATTTGTGCTTTATGCACATCAAGGAAAATTGTACAATTAAATCAAGAAACGTGCAAAAAGAACCCGAGTTAGTTCATAACAATCTCATTATGATATACCTCATTTCACAGTTCAGTTTTTAAATTATGCTGGAATCAAAGCATCTTGACTTTCGTTTAGGGCTTTAACAGCAAGCCCAGCAGCGAGGGGTGTTCGAAAGAATCCAACTGCTGGAAAATGTACGGGCACCAGCTGAGAGGCTGAGTGGGCAGCTTGAGAGAGGGGAGGGAGGAGGAGGGAGGCAGGGGCTTATGTGGTGGACGTCTGTGTGATGCTCCTCTGGCTGCTGGTGCTCTTAATGGCAAAGGTTGAGGAATTGCTCTTGTGGCTGGAGTCAAAGTCGCGCTCGCAGCGGCACTGGGAGGACTTGAGGTAGTGAGCAGAGCAGCACAGAAAGTTCTGCCTCAGGTCGTGGAAGAGGTGCCCAGCGAAGCACATGTAGATCCAGGGGTTACAGCAGCTGTTGAGGCTCGCCAGCAGCATGGAGATGATGAAGGGCATGGCTGGAAGTGAGAGGAGAGACGAGGTGTGAGATAAACAAACACGATTTATAATCAATCTGGACTCGTTTTCTGTCTGAGTTTAGATTATAAATGCTTTCATTTAGGTTAAATTTAGAAAAAATAATTCGTTATAATAATTGAAAGTTTAATCCTGCTCTAATCCTCTGGTGATCCCCCACCTTTAGCTCAACACATATCTAAACTTGTCACAGACGGGCAACAAAGGAGGGATTAAATGATGCTCCAGGTCCATTAAGTGTCTCTTGATGATAACAGATGAGAACAAAAACAGACTTCCATTAAGGGGGATGTACCTGTCATCACTGCACTTTTCTTTTTGCCTCTCTGAAAAGGTTCAGTTTTATAGACCTAAATTGTAACGATGAAGAACTGAAATTAAATGAAACTGAACTCAGGGTGCGCTTAGCTGGAATTCATCAAGTATAAAAACTTGAAACACAAATATGCAGCAGACACATACGGTATGGCAGGTTTTTGATGAAAGTACTAATCTTAACACTCACGTTGCTGCTTTAAGGCCAGAAGTGGTCTTCTGGTAAATGTGTGACAACAGGGGTTAAGAGCTGAACACTGATGAGCAGAATATGCATCCATCCATCCTTTACTATAATAAACATTAAATGAATAAAAGCCCAGTCAGAAAAAGTCTTTCTCTAATTCACCTGTATGGCATGATTCTGCAACCTGTAACCTTCTCTCTGCTTGACACAATGTGTGTGAGCTGAAACTGAAGTTAACATTGTGAGTCTGTTTGTTTATATATTGATCCTTAGTTTATCCTCTGTTAGCAGAAACAGAAACATGACCAAACTTTAAAACAAAACATGAGTTTTATTTAAATCCAAAACACTTTCAGCACCTCCTGATGGACACAGGTAAATAGGTTGTCATGTACTTAAAGATTCATTTATAAAATAACATTAAAAACATTTTTTTTTGTTTTAATAATGGTTTAAGGTTCCATCTGTACCCAAAGGGGTTCTCAGATCAGTCGGTATTGGAGACAGAACAGATGAGGAAACACCTCAGAATCCCCCAGGAGGGAGCCATATCCATCAAACAAGACCATGTGACTGACCAGTACAAACCCTGTAAACACATTTTAATAATAGACAGGTGTTAATGTTTCTAACAGGACTGTGGTGATCCGTTACACCAGTGAACCAGAAGTGGCGTGCTGGATGACATTTACATCGACAACTCCACCGTCCACCTGACATTTGGCAGATGAGTTTGGGATCATGTAATTGGTTTGTATCCTGTATTTAATCTCTTCTTATAGGTCGCTAATCTTATTTTTCCAGCTTGCTGTTTCCTCTGTTAGTCCTGTCCCTGAGATTTGAATACAACCTGAAATGATCGTTTTCAGAGAGGGAGCTGTTTAGTCTCTCTGTTGGTTTTATGAGCCACCTTTGAGCGATTACCTCTGGAATAAGAGTTCACGGTGCAAAAGACCAACTGGCAGTTATCAGGAATTTATTATCAGAGCAGATGAGAGTGCAGTCTGGAGCTAATTTGAATAATGGGGGCACCATCATGAAGAGCCTTGCTGAATTGGCTCTTGGTGTCGCTCACAGGGGAGTGATAGATCACACAGCGAATGAAACGACAGACTAATCACCCCCCAGGTGGTCCATCTGTATGGCTGTCAGAGGCAACGCTGACCAGGCTCCACCTCAGCAATTCATTTAACTAGTCACAGGACGGTAAACAGCTGTAACCTCGTTCTGGTTTGAACTGGCAGTTTTTACGTTTCTCACTGAAGATGCAACACAAGAAGTGACCTTTTAGAATAAAAGACGTGGCGACTGAACCCTGAGCACCGTGTCCATCAAGCTCTTAATGCAAATCAATACACAAAGTGTGAGTCCGTTTCCAAGGGCAGCAGGGAGGTGGTTTATTCTCCTTCACTGAGTTTTTTTTTCTTTCTAGGAATTTGTGAGTCGCGGTTTAACCTTCATCTGTTTTTGTCCACCACATAATGAAATCTGTCTGAAATGTGACATCACCACTAATGTCCTTCTAACAAACCTCTGAGAGAACGGAGCATTTTTCTGCCTTCTGACATTTTCAGAAATGATCCTGATAAATCTGCTCCTCCTCTGTGTGACGCCTGCGTCCTCCTGGATCTGTCACATTATCACCGTAATAAACCAGATGTCTCATACGCTGCTCAGTTTATATTTAACATCTAATTTGATCTTACATTATTGATGAGCTCATCTGAGGATTATTACAGCCACAGTGAGCGTCCAGCTGAGACAGCGTGAAGAGACTGAAGAGGATTTTGTGGAAACAGAAAAATGTGTGAAGGTGTAAATTAAATTCTGGAGAAAACACTTTGTTTTGTTGATCTTTAAAACCTGAAGTCATTTAGTTGAATTAATAATTGAGTTTCTAAACATTAACATTTTATTTCAGAATTTGATGCTGTGGAACATAAAAGATTGCATCTTTCATTTGAGAAAAGTCTTAAAATAAAAGAAAAAAGTTACTAAGTTATCATTAATTACATTAAAATCATCAAATAAAATACATTTTATTAAATTTGGCATAAAATAGAAGAACACATGTAATCATTTTTGCTTGTTTCACTTTGTTTTTTGTCATTTGCATGAAATTATTGAGTCTCTTTCAAATTATTACAAAGTTTAAGAGTCTTAAACATTCATTTATAACAAAACTGACATGTTGTCAACTTGACTTCTCATTAGGTGTTGGATGAGCATCATCCCCTGAGCAGCCTGCAGACTTTGCGCCTCTATCAGCGTTCACAGACGCTCCTGCTCTGTTTTCGTACACAAACACTGGCGCGTGTCAGACGTCAGCCTCCCTGGACCGACGCAGCCTCAGCAGCAGGAAATAGATTTATTGCTTTCTCCTGTTCGCACCGTGGAGAGGTTTTTGTTTGTTTCTCATCAGCGGCCGGTGCTCTGAGCGTCACAGAGAGGAGAGGCGTCAGAACAGATGATCGTCTCATCGGGAAGGTGCAGCTGCTCGTTACGCACCAGAGAATGACTGACTGACAGCTGTGCGTAAAGGGTTGGTTTAAGCAAAACAGTTTGAGGGAAATCACGTTAGAGGATTCAGTTTAAGACAAATCAGATACAGGAAAAGATTAATAGGATGGTTTTATTTAGATTTTCTTTTTTTATTGTACAGCTCTATAAATAACCTCTAAGAAATAGAATCTGATCTGGGTTTTGATTTTTCCACCACAGCTTGTAATTCAATGTATTTCTTCAGTAAAAATCACCACATTATTTTTCCTTTGCGTGATTTATTTACTTCTAAAGATCTGAAACGCACCAATAAAAGCGCAGACTTTATATAATTCTCCTATAGAATCAGATGAAACCTATGGAGGGTGTGGCCGTTTCTGAGCAGAGAGCACATAGTAGGTGGCTGGTTAAATGTCACCCCCCCCCCCCCCCCCCCCCCCCCACACACACACACACACACACACACACACACACACACACAGGCACCATGGCTGCTTGACGCGCGGTGGCGCACACTAATGTGATTAATGATTAGCCGTCTGTGGCCTTCAGCGCAGGGAGGATTCTGAAGAAAGTTGTCAAATTATCCATGCGTCATTTGAATCCCCAATCAACCCCCCCCCCCTCTCTCTTTTTAAATCGCATGCTATACTAAAGTGATTGTACTCTATAAAGGGTTTTTTAATTTGGAAACTGCGTTTAGAGATAAATCTGCTAAACGGTCCAATAACAGCTGAGCGTAAATCCAGATGTGACTGAAGCTTAGAGGCAGAGTAACCTGATTATTATGGGTTATATTTGTGCTAAACTTATTTCTTTTGTCTAATTGTGACCCATCTGTTTTTGCCATTGTGTGACAATAAGAGGCTTTAAGTGTTGTGTTTCCTAACGCGTAATGGTGCGCACATTTGCGCACCATCGCGCGCTCCTGGTGATGAACTTTAATCTAACCTACCTTCACGAGGCGCAGCTGGATCCCATGCAGACCACATCTGGACTGAGAAAAAGGGAGTCCAGCAGACGATGTAAGCCACGACGATGACAAAAGTCATTTTCACCGTGGTGATCTTCGCCTTGGAGATGAGCTTCACGCTGCTCACGCGCGCCAGCGTGTTGCTTTTGCAGGTTTTGGGCGTCAGACTGATGCACTGCTCGCGCCTGGTTTTCAGTTTAAAGTTTTGCCATATTTTGAAGCTGATCAGCCCGTAACAGATGCTCAGAATGGCCACGGGGATGATGTAGATGGTGAGGCTGATCCATGTGATGTAGGCTTTGGCTCCCCAGGGTTTCACAAAGTCTCCCCAGCAGTCGTACACCCCTGACCCGAACGGACCGACCTCTCTGAGGGAGAAGATGAACATCTGCGGGATACTGAAGAGCAGGCTCAGGATCCAGGAGAAAACCACGTAGAACCGGTCCTTTCCTCTGTGCAGAGACCGGAGAGGCTGACAAATAGCCAAACATCTGTCCACAGACATTAGAACTAGCATGTAAGTGGAGGCGAACATCCCGACGACCTGCAGGTATTTCACCAACCTGCACAAGATGTCCGGTCCGTAGAAGCGGAAGGTAATGTCCCAGATAAGTTGAGGGAGAACTTGGAATATGGCCACGACCAGATCAGCGATGCTCAGGTGCTTCATGAAGTAATACATGCGGGACTGGCTGTGTTTGGTGGTGTGGATGGCCAGCAGGACGCACAGGTTCCCCGCCAGCGCCAGAAACAGCACCAGGGCGAGCACCGTCACCTCCACCTTCGCCACTTCCTCGTTCCGCTTCAGGGGGTTCGTCTGGTTCATCCCGGTCCCGTTAAGGAGACTCGAGTTCCTCCAGGAGTCGTTGAACTGCCAGATGTCACTTTCATTTGAGAGACTTTCCATTGCCGCAGTCTTTCCTCTGCAGATGCGCGCGGGGAGGCGGTGTGGTCTCGCTATGGTTCGGTCACCTGCAGGTGCCAAAGTGTTTCCTTGCGTCCTCACAGGTGTGGAGACGGAGGGTGCAGCATGCTCAGGGTCAGATCAGCCTCTCTGCTGAGAGAAGAAGAGCTTCACGTTCACGTTCACGTCACCCATGTTCTGTAAAAGCTTGAGAGAAGGAAACTCATTTCTCCACCCATCTGAGAAAATGTTTAAAATAGTTTATATTTTTTTAAAAAACAATAAAACAGGAAAAAGTGTCTTCAAAACTGTCACATCAAATTAAAAATTAAAAGGTTACTAATGAGGGAAATACAAGCTGCAGCCTCTAAAAGCTCCAACATCTTCTCTGGTTGGACTGAGAATGGCCAGCCACAGCGCACGAGCCCCTATATAAGGTCCCCATTCGTTAGAGCAGGGAGTCTTTCTCTGCTCCACCACTTGGTGGCCATGTGCTTTCCATCAGGAGCACCTCTGGACACCAACCCCTCTCAGAGAGAGCCTGGACCTCCAGACCTGCTTCACATCACAGAACTCCTCTTTAAGCAAAGGATCCTGATTTAGTGTTCAGTCTAAATCTGAGATTATATTAAAAAAGAAGGAAAAAACACAAGAATCAGCAGACTGAAGGAGGGTCATTCGTCTTGTTTAGGGAGAGAATAACATAATTATTATTCTATTTTTTAATATTTAACAAAGTCATAAAAGAATCAAAATCTCTAATAAATTAAATCTCTATTTAAACTAGACGTCAAATATTCACACAGAATATAAAAGCAAGAAGCTTTCTATATTATTAGATCAAATCAAATGTTATGCTTTGAATGTTAATGGATTCAGGGATGTGACATCATCAAGACGCTCCCTCTTTGAAGCTGTGATAAATGTGTGGATGCATTTATGTGCACATAAAATATTTGAGCCATAAGCTTGTCTTTTTTTGCCTTTCTGGAGAGGCAGTAAAAGCTCTGTGGACATGCTTCCTAGAAACTCACCTCAGTGCAGTAAACATGTGCTCTTTATTGCTCATATCAGAAGGCCTCTCAAACAGGATGCCCTCGCCCACTTCCAGCTTTTGTAAAGTCTTATTGATCTTCAGAGGACATAAACTGTGACATCCAGGGAATAAAACAATAAAGTTTTCTATTGATTTTGCGTCAGTGGGTGTTATTCATCTGTTTATAATTAATATTCTGCTGATGAAGATCAATTCCTCCAGGATCAATTCCTGAAGATCAATTTCAAATAGAAGATCACCTTTGGTCTCCGACACACGAGGGGAGGATGTTTGATTTTTAAGATTTCAGAGGACGTGTGTGATTCATTCCTCTGAGTAATTCGTCCTTCTTACAATTTATTCTAAGTGCAAAACTGCACTCAAGTGTTTTAAAAATGTTCTCAAAAAAGTTAGCAAGCTCAGAAAACTTTAAGAAAGGGAATATGACCTGAATGTTGACGTGCAGAAAAATTATCTAATTTTCTCTCATTCTTCTAATATCTGAGTATTATTATTATTAACACACCAATAAACGAATGAGGGGAATTAAATTCCTAACAGTCCTTGAAGAGATAAAAATCACCTGCTTTTAATGTCAAAGTTTAAAAATAAGATATTTTATGTTGAGAAATGATGGAGATAGAGTTGTTTTGGTCAAATCTTTAAAATAGAATTATGCAATTTCCTGCCTTAATGCAATATTTCATGCAACCTGTTCATATTTCTATTATGTTCATATGTCTATGGGATCAACTCTCAACTACCATAATGTGAAAGTTTAGCTCATATCTGTAAAATAGAGTCATAGTTGTTTATGTGTTTGCTGATTTGAATTGACTTGTAATAATTACATTTCATTCAAATACATCCAGGGTTTCATAAGATCTTAGAAATAAAGAAGCATTGTCACCTTTTGCTGCTTCCCTGCAGGTAATAACAGTTTCCAATGGAGGCTATAGAATATGGGGATTTCTCCTTTTATTCACAAATCTAAGTTTAAAACCCAACAGTCTTGCAGAATCTCTGTCAAAAATATAAAATCACCTCTCAGATGTTTATTCAGGTGCTTAATGTTCCTTTCTTCTCTTAAGGAAACATTTGAACATACACCCTGATGAAAACAAACAGAATCCTGAACTCTAATAAATCAGAATACGTTTGTTGCTGAGCCTCGTCTGATCGGCAGCTTGACGTTTTTTGATTCATGAACTTTCCTAATAAAAACGATCTTCATCAGTCTGGTTCTGACTTTCTAATATAGCTGCTGACAGTAAAATGTTTAATAAATCTATTCTGTCTATTTCTAATAGAGTTGAGATTCACACTGTTTGCTCATTGTGTTATTGAGCTGAAGACAAGTTATTTTTTATCATCCTGTAACAGTTTATTTCTAAGTTTGTGTGTTAATGCCATGTTTGTGCTGCAGCCTGCAGACACTCAGCCACCAATCAACCCTCTCATATTCTGCTCTCATTATGCTGTGTGCAGAATCAGCTTTATGCTTTAGAGGTCTGAAGCCTCTGAAATGAACCATTTATAGACTTAATAATTCCCAATCTCAATATTTTAAAATGACCAGTCTCTAAAGCAGGGGTGCCCAAAGTGGGGCCCGCGGGTCAAAGTTGGCCCACCGATTATTTATTTTGGCCCTCCTGGCCCTCTGTGGGGTACCCTGGATGCTAGGTGAACATGGACCAGTAATCCAGAAACTCACTGTTTCCCTCAGCCAATTCAGCATTACATGAACAGGCCCAATGACTCTATATTGGGCTGCATATAGCCCTCACTCATGGTGCCAACAAAATCTTAGAAATGTCACAATTTAAAATAAAAATTGAAATACAAGTAACTACAAGGGACATTTAGAGTAGATTTATGCACGCATGTACTTTTGCACACTTTATGAAACCACAAATAGTTATATTTTGTCAATGTATGTACTCTTCCATGAGCCTTTGCAGTGTTGCCAGATGTATGATAATTATCATATTTGTAGGATAATTTTGCACTCTGTACGATCAATAATTCCATAAATACGATAATTTGAGCTCTTTGTTCTGTGGAATTTGTGTAAGATATGCTTGTTTTAATCATTGTGTTAGATTATTTAAAGCTAAAACTACTTTAAAGATTATAATTATGCACAGTGTTTGATATACTGATATTAAAACCTGGGTTAAGGCTGTAACTTAGTAGTGTACGATCATTTTTCTTAAAATACGATAATTTTAAGATCCTGGTACGATACATTTCCAATCTGGCAACACTGTTGCTGCTGGACCAGACCAGATCAAACTTGCTCCAAGCTCACGGGTAACCCCTCTGGCCGCGAGGCTAAGCAGCTATTATCAACATGGAGCGTCGTCCTCAGTGGCACACAGACTAAAGGCATTTTTTATAATGCTGGGAGGAAGACTATTTTTTACAGATATCAATGGTAAGGCGGTCTGCCTTATTTGTAACCAGTCCGTTGCTGTACTCAAGGAGTATAATATTCGTCGTCACTATGAGACAAAGCATGCAGGATTTTCACAATGCAGAGGTGATGCCCGAAACAAAAAGACCAGGGAGCTGCTAGCACTACAAATAACAAAGCCAGTTGTTTGTTCTAAATACCTATATGTGACTTAAATGTCATATTTTGATTAATGTTCTTTAAACAAAAAGGATGGTTAAATAATTGCAAAATTAATAAAAAGTAGTGTTCTACACTTCATCATTAGTATTTGTATTTTATAAATACTACATTCGGCCCGCGGCTCTCTGATAGATTTTCATTTTGGCCCTCTGTGGGAAAAAGTTTGGTCACCCCTGCTCTAAAGTGTTTGGAGCTCTGAGTGAAACAACTCATAAAGTCCAGAAATATCTTGGAATCGCGTCTTATTTATCAAACCTTTAAACTCATTGTCGCCAAATTCTGGGAAATAAAAGACTTAAATCTCACAGAAAATGACTCCATAGATCATTTAGACAAGCAGCTCATTATAACCTCTACCCATGATTCTTTGGGGTGCTGTAATAATTATATGATGGGAACAATGGAGGAATTGAGGGAAAAGTGAGTGAATTGATGCAAGAAGAGGCCATGTTGAATCACTGAAGACATTTGTTTGTAATGAGAACCTTTATAGGGTCTCCTTTAACAAAGACTGCTTAACACATATTTCTCCTTTTAGCTTGTTTTTTCAGACCATCTTCATAATTTATAGCTGAATTTTGCAAAATGAGGGCGTTTAACTTTTTAGACAGCTTTTATTATAATGATGGAGGGATGAAACAGAGGACTTGTGCAGCTGAAGTTAGACTTTAGTGGCCCATCTTTCATTTTTATTGTTTGATAAATTATTATTTGAAAAGATTTAGGAGCCACGACTGATTGATTAGATTTAGAGAAACAGGAAAAGTCACTCTTTACAGCATGATGTGGACAAGATGCAGCAGCAGCTGCAACGTGTTCATTTTCTGAGTTTAAACGATGAGTTCTGTGAATTCGACATCATCACTCATGGTATCTGTTTTAAACATTAGGATGCGTACTGATAGACCCACAGTCCAAATAATAATACTAAAAGAAACATATTTTTTTGGTAAAATGACAGTAATGGCACCAAGAAAATGATTTAAAGCAAGGATAAATGGACAGAAGGGTTTTCATGGTTATATTATTTTAATATCAGGACCAAAACAACAAGATCCTGAATACAAACAGTTGAACTGAGCTTCCTCTGTTAGCTCAGCCTTGGTCAGGTGAGGAGCCCCATCCTTCAGGGAAAACAAAGAGCGGAGCTTTTCTCTTCTGTTTGACTCAAATTCAGAGGTTTGTCAGACATTAGACGGACCCAGAAACTATGGTAGAGATTATAGTGCTTTTATACCAGGATGACATTTTTCACACCTTCATTTGGTTTGGTTCACTCTATAAACACTATCTACACTATCTACACTCTAACACACTATCTGGTTCACTTTATAAAGCAGGCCAAACTGTCTGGACAATGTCACTCAGATGCTGTTTGGGGTGAGATCGCCCAAAGCGAGGTCTGACCACGGAGGACGAAAGCAAAAGGAAAAACAGAAATCCACTTCAGCTGCTTCTTCACAACAAAAACAAACAATGGAGCCACAAACAAACTCAAATACCCACAACACGTTCTCCAACCTTTTCTTTGCTGACCTCTGCTTCTTTGGAGTTGAAGGTAGATTTTTAGGAAGGTCAACCAGAGTTTTCTTGTTTGATCCACTCATCTCCTTCAGTTCAGTGAAGGAACTGTGGAGGTGAAACTTCCCGTTCAGTCAGTTAATGTGACCCTGTCCTGGATGACTACCAGTCAGTTAATATGACCCTGTCCTGGATGACTACCAGTCAGTTAATATGACCCTGTCCTGGATGACTGAGACCAGTCCGTTAATGTGACCCTGTCCTGGATGACTACCAGTCAGTTAATGTGACCCTGTCCTGGATGACTACCAGTCAGTTAATATGACCCTGTCCTGGATGACTGAGACCAGTCAGTTAATGTGACCCTGTCCTGGATGACTACCAGTCCATTAATGTGACCCTGTCCTGGATGACTACCAGTCCATTAATGTGACCCTGTCCTGGATGACTGAGACCAGTCCGTTAATGTGACCCTGTCCTGGATGACTACCAGTCAGTTAATGTGACCCTGTCCTGGATGACTACCAGTCAGTTAATGTGACCCTGTCCTGGATGACTGAGACCAGTCCGTTAATGTGACCCTGTCCTGGATGACTGAGACCAGTCCGTTAATGTGACCCTGTCCTGGATGACTGAGACCAGTCAGTTAATGTGACCCTGTCCTGGATGACTACCAGTCCGTTAATGTGACCCTGTCCTGGATGACTACCAGTCAGTTAATGTGACCCTGTCCTGGATGACTGAGACCAGTCAGTTAATGTGACCCTGTCCTGGATGACTACCAGTCCGTTAATGTGACCCTGTCCTGGATGACTACCAGTCCATTAATGTGACCCTGTCCTGGATGACTGAGACTACACCAACATCTCTGTGCTGAGGTCCTAAAATAGCCGACGTGATCAATCTGGTAGATCTTTAGGTTTATAACTGTAGTGATTGATGACAGCAGATGAAATAAACCAGGTTTCTGTTCTGTCTCTGTAATCACTGTGAATCTGGCTCACCGTGTGATTATAATCAAACATGCTCAACATGGCAGCTTCAGCACTTACAATTCACATTGATCTATTATTTTCCAAGTTTTCCTCTGTTATCTTTTTTTTCTTTGTTATTAGGAAACTTCAAAGTGATAAATAGGTGCCTTCAGGAGGACGCTGTCATTTAAAAAATCAGCTTTACATCGAGGAAGCACGTGCTAAAGCGTGGTTAAAAGTCCTCATTTACATCTGAATAAACGCCGTTACAGATTCAGCATCTTTCATGAAACATGAATAATATGACACAACACACGTCAGTAAGCTGCAACACATGCTTTTATCCACAAGATACCATTTTCAGGTGAGGCTTCTCTTTGAGTTTGAGGATGCCAAACTACACTCATCATGTATTCAACAGCATGGCTCAGTGTTAATAAAACGTCTGGCCGCCTCCAGCCCAGACCCACAGTCACTTTTGGAGCATTTCACAATGAAGAAGAGCACAGATTTGCTGAGAAGTTGTAGAAAATATATTTTATACCGTTATGATTTATATAGAAATTGTGAAAACTGTTTGGAAACATGTCTCTTTACTGAATTAATCTAAAATCTAACATTTAGCGTGACGTGTTGGTTCTCTTTTCAGTCATTTTATTCCATTGTTATAACAGTTTCCAATACAAGAGTCCTGAAGGAGAAAACGACTGGAGGGTTTTTGCCATTAGGAGGAGAAGATTTGACGAAGAGGTTCCAAGAAGCCCAGGCTCTAATGTGTTGCGGTCAGCATGGAGTGAAGGTAAGAAAGATTAAAGATGGAAAATATCTTTGGGATTTTCCAATATTAATGATGTTGTAGGAGCAAATCAGATTTGAGGGGATTTACACGCCGTCAGGCCCAGTTCAAGGTGATGAAAGACAAGAGAGCGGAAGACAAAAGTCTGCAGATTTGTGAGGTTATGATGAAAAATGACTCTAATGAAAAGCAGAGACGGCAGTTTGGAGAAATACCTCAGGCCTAATGCAAAATCTGCAAAACGAATGTGCCTTCATAGCATTTTACCCATAATGCTTTCTGTTCACATGTTTTCTGTCACTTCAAAGTGCTTTAAAACATTTAGAACATAGAAGAATCATTATGTTATCCTAATGTATATATCTTTATACTGCTCAGATGATAAACAGAACCATTATATAGCCCCTCTATACTGTTATCATTATGATTTATTGTGTTTGTATTAATTCACTCTGCTATAACGACCCTTTGACCTCAGTAATAAACTGGAAGATTTATTAGTAAAGACGCTCTACAGCTGTTGAGCTGGACTCTTTTTAGTGTCCTAAGAAGGTGACTGCTGCTCACGCCGCTACATACGTGTTCTTCTTGTCCTCGTCTCATGAAGAAAACATGACTGATGTAAATGACTGTATGAAGAGAAAATATCTGACAGTTATTTGTTTATAAAAGGTGACATGTTGTTTCAATCCACTTCAATTCAGTTTAATTTAATGTCAAGTTTAATTAAAACATTTTAACATCAGTTCATTTGATACAACTTCATTTCATTCAGTTCAGTTGGATTTAATTCACTTCAGTTCTTAATAAAATGACAGTTATTAAAACAAACAAAGCAGCAGGATAGAATTAATCTTCTTCACTTTATTGCAGCTTTTTAAATCTTCACTTACGCACCTGCTAATAACTTTCACATGTGCTGACGCATTCTCCATCATTGCTTTTAAAACAAGTGAATTTATGGATCAATAAACCCTCAAAACTCCTGTGATGAAACACTGATCATGTAATAGAGGATCTCATTAGTGCAGGAGCTGGTATCGGAGCGGCCAGAGTGAACAGGTGTCTGGTGTTTGTTGAGTCACTCAGTTGATATGAAAACAGGGACAGCAGCTGTAAAATGAGTACAATGCATTCACTTTCTAAATGTATGCAGACAATTTATTAATGAAAACTGATAAATTGATACATGCTGATCAGGTTGCTGGTGATTACATCCAGTAATAGTTTGACCTGCTCTGACGCAGCATGTATTCAGTTACTCAGCAGCCTTTCCCACACATATTGGGCTTTGAGCTGACAGATTTAATTAGACCACAGCTCCTAATGATGTGAGCGATCTGCACACTAATACTGTTAGGTATAATGACTTGACACATGAGGTAGGGTTCTCAACCTGCTACTCTCCTGTAGGATCTAAGGTGAATGTGAAAACGTAAGTCAGTGCACTGAAAAGTGCTGCTGGATGACATCACCTCCAGCTCAGTGAGTGTCACCATAACCAGCCATTAGTTGCATGGAAGAAATGATGTTTCTGAGATTGTAGTCACATATTTCAAACAGGATCTGATGATTTAAATCATGCGTCACACCAGGTCCACACACCTCTCACTCAAGCACAAAGCTGTAGTGGTTGTAACTCTGTGTTAGGAATATATTGGCTTCAGAGACTTATCAGTGTGATGCCCAGATAAAGCCCTGCTTCTCTAGTCTACGCCATCCTCCTCACTTTGAGCTTTTTATGCCAAGATAAAAGAAGTATACTTTCAAAACAATAAAAATATTAGACTTCCTGTGGTGTGTTTAGAAAAGTCGTTTGCATAAATGTTTGACCATGGGTTTTCTATACATGCACCACTACAGATGCTTGGATCATCAGTACCCGGACTCTGTTTTCTAGAGTAAACCAGAGTGTTATTATCTACCTCAAATCCATGGTCAAGCGTTTAGAGTATACTGATAAATACTTACAATTTCACATGTTTCAAAGATTTTTATTGGCATTTATATTAGGTTGATGCAAAAATTCAAAGTGTTGGTCCTTTGAATCAAGACCTCCGTTGTTTAGCTGTCAGTCAACTTCAGGGCCACATCCTGACAGATGGCAGTTCATTCTTACTTACATAATAAATACTGGGAGTTAAGAAAAAAAATGGAATTTTTGGTGGATCAACCAAAGTTTCTCAGTGGGATAAAGTTCTGATGAGTTATTTTGGCTGCAGACCCAAAATTTGAATTTTTCATTTTCCAAGTTGGTTATAATAACTTTATCCTTATGGCACAGAGCTCCAGCATGGGTGTGAGGAGTTCCTCCTGGAGAAGGTTTTGGTACCATTCCTTATTCATGATAGTGTTCTGAAGCTAAACTGAGCGAGTCCACTCTCCTGGCTGAGTAGTAACCCCACACATGATGCTTTTTTATTGACACGACACAGGGCTGATGGAGCACTAATCTATTAAACTCTTCTTCAAGATGGTTCAAACAATCAAAACCAGAATTCATCAGAGAAAACAACTTTCCCTCTGTCTTCATCAGTCCAATCCCTGCAGCTTTAGCAGAATATCAGTCAGTTCCTGATGCTTTTCTTGGAGAGAAGTGGCTTTTTGCTGCTTTTCTTGACACCAGGCCACCCTCCAGAAGTCTTCTCCTCACTGGGCTGCAGATGCATTCAAACCTGCTGCTGTTGTGCTCTGGTGATGTCTTCCTCAAAAATGAAGAGAATGTTAATGGGAGGAATTAAACTCATTTTAATTTCAGAGTGAATTTATAAATAAATGAAATTCATCTGACCCTTTCTCATGACATCCTGAGTTGATGCAAACTGCCACCATAAAAACAGAAGCAGTAAAGTTTGTGTTCGTCTCAAAGCCTTTAGGCTGCTGCTTTTTGTGTCACATGACCTCATCATCTTATTTTATGATTAAGGCAATGCTGTAATATTTACATTAGATAATGTATTTTAATAACTGCTTTAAACTGCTAAAAACATTACCCATAGACTGACTACAGTAGTAACATGCCATTAATGTAACAACACACTCCACATTATGATGCCTGATGAAATCACATTTTACAGTTATGTGAGTTTATTATGACTACAATAAAGTAAATGTATATGTCTCTCTAGAATACTACATGGAGCCCATACATACCCCACCAGGCTGTATTGCTACCAAAAATAAAATCTCTGTTGTGATTTTTGGACATTTTTCATCTGTGTTCATCTTGCAGCTCCCTGCTGTGTTTTAGTTAATATTTTCTTTCTTTATTAATTTTTTCCAGCTCATGCCTTTTTAATGTCATTTTGCTGTCATTCTGTTTCTCTCTCTGATTGCTTTGTGTCTCTTTTTATTCACTTCAAATCCATTTGCGATCATTTTGTGTCTTCTGTCTGTCTTTGTGTTGCTTTGATAGGAAGTTTTATGGTTGCTCAGCTTGAAGCAGTGACTACATATCATGGCGTCTGCCCTCTTGACTCCTCAGGCTTCTGTCCCATCTTTTCCCTGCAGGTGCCTTCATTAATCCTTCTTTGGCTCTGATAATGCCAGTCTGTCGGCTTTGTAAGGTTTTGGTTCAGTTATTCGCAGCACTCCCAGGAAGAATTCCAATAACTTAAGCTTTTGATTTTTAGTCACAATATTCCGTTTTTATTCCTCTGGTTATTTGGAAAAAAGAAAACAGCTGCAAAACTACTGACAGATGTTCTTTGTGTTAATTAGCAACAACAGAGCTTGTTAAACAGGAGGTGTTTGTATTTATTTTTCTGCATCAGTGTGCCAAATCCAACAGAACAGATCTGTAACAAACCAGTTAAATCACATATCACTGAGCCTAAAATAAATGTTCCTACGTTTACGACATTAAATCCTTTGTTGCAGCTGTCGTGTGATCTTTCGTCAGCGTGTTCTGCTGCCATGTTTATTTGCTCTGCAGATCTAACAGGGAATGAGACAGATAGCCCAATCAGAATGTAAACATGTCACAGAGGTTATTACTCTCCTGAGCAGTGAACAATTAGCAGGTGTTGAATCTGTCCGTCGAGGCCGTAAAAAAATAAAACTACAACCAGCGTCGCTGAATCTCCCCTGTGACATTGAGACTTTAAAGCCAATTGAAAGTCCAAGGGCATTATGGGAGCTGAGGGAGAGGAAAGAAGGTGGAGCTGCGTGATATCAGCTAACCGTCAGCAGGTTGTCTGAATGGATGATGTGGGGAGGGGGCAGAGGGGGCAACACACAAGAGCCTCTGTGAGACATTATTCAGTCTCTCGAGGGTAAAAGGAGCAAACAACAAAGTGAAAGTCTTCTCTCTGAATCAGCAGATGTTCATAAACCTGCCTGCACGGCACAGTGTGAGGTGAGTCAGCACGTGTAAAATATGCAACCAAAACAAATACTGGACATCTAAAAAGTATTTGTGCAAATAAAACATTTCATCCTATTTTTATATCCGCTATGTCCTGGTGATGGTAGCCAGGAGCTGCTGCACTTCAAAGCTGTCCTCAGTTCAGTCAGTTTCTGTGACACGTCTGTCTTTTAGAGAGAACCCAGAACGCTGAGAACAAAGTCCAAACAGCCACAGGAAAATGTCCAGACCCCCAACTAAAAGACTCAAACAACTGATGCTGTATGAAACCTGCTAATGACTGTACATTAAAATACAAACTTTCATGAAAGAATCTTCAAAATCACAACAGTGTGTAACCCCTCCTTAGTAGCTAGTTGCTTTAATGCTAATTATGCAACACAGTAACCTGAAAGGAGTATCTATTCTAGATTCAATAAGGAGGTTGGAAATTATTTACCTGTAGAAAGGGTTAGAAGTCCACCCCAATAACACACACGACAAAAGCTTACAATAATTTGAAAATATATTGAAATTTGTTTTCACACAACAATGACTAATAAATGTCCATCAGGTCTTCATTTTGTACATAACTATTCAAGTAAAAGAAACAAAAGTTCCTCTGAGATCTCAGGCATAAAATAATATAAAACCCCAATGTCCAAAAAACAAACAAAAAAAAGAAATATGAGTGCACTCAAGCCCTACCGCCCTCTCAACTGAGAATGTCCAAAAAAAGAGCAAAGGTCCAGGAAGGATAGTGCAAGGGAAATGGTACGGCTTGGTGGATGACCCAGTCACAGTGGAAACCAGCGGCAGCAGGTAATAACGACCAGGTGAGGACTCGCTCTCCAACTAAAACCTCCAAGAGAAAAAACCAGCCTGCACAAATGCACAGGACAATTACTGTTCAAGTCCCTACAAATTACATACAGTTCAATAACAAATTTCATGGTAACATTTACCACAATTGACTCATAAGAACACTTTGCATAACATGCAACATTACATGTTGAAATAACATTCTATAACTCCTTAAAATAGAATAAATTGCTTCATTAAACTAACTCTTGTTGCAAATGTATGTGTGCATTTTTTTAAATAACAGAGCAGCACAACAGTAACCAAAGAAATGCATGGAATGCTTCAAAATCACTCCATCTACATTAAAATCATCATTTGTTACAACAAAAGAATGATTAACACACACAAATCATCACATATATATATATATGACTGCCCTCTCAGGTTTTTCTTGTTTCAAGTTTATCCCGACTGGTTTTAGAAGCATAAAGGGCTCATTTAGCAGCTAACCACTTTGCTAACTGAGTTAGCATGCTAACAATATATGAATTATTGTGAACTCACCGGGATATGCAAAACAAAATAAGGATAAATCCAAGTTCAGGTCAGAGTCTTCTGTTTATCAATCCAAAAAATCCAGGGTTTAAATCAGCTTCTCAAAGTTCCACGTGCTCAGCTCAAGCTTATCTGACTTCTGCTCCAACACATGTGGCTGACAGGGTTATAGTCAAGATGGCGTCTGAGCATGTGCTCTCCTGACTTAGGATAAGTG
Organism: Callopanchax toddi; assembly: GCA_006937965.1. NCBI lineage: Eukaryota > Metazoa > Chordata > Actinopteri > Cyprinodontiformes > Nothobranchiidae > Callopanchax > Callopanchax toddi. Next base: position 438,443 of record SSNR01000186.1, read on the forward strand.
ATCTTTTGCTGCCCCCTTGAGGCCAAACTTGGTAGCGCCGAACTAACATGGTTACACTCTCCCCCTCTTGATTGCATGAGTCCCTGCATGCAACTTATACTCCACAAGGGGTATTCAACTCAGCAGGTGGAATGGCGGCTTGCAATCGGTCAAAGAATGAGGCAAGAGCAAGGATCAGGGGTTTTCCCAGCTCATCATAAGTGAACTTAGATGGAGGATACCTCACTCTTTGAGACCGCCTGGGCACACATGGGCTGCTCACAGTGTTGCTTTCCTCTGCCATCAAACCTCCTGGAGAGGTAGGGTCATGCTGCTGAGCAAATGAATGAGTCTCAGTTTCACATTTGTCTGGTGAAACAACTGTATCAATCTCCTCGTCCTGAAGTGGACCACATTCTGGCATTACTACAATGACATGGTCACTTCGCTGGACACACTGTTGACCTTGAGAATCCATCCTTCCAGACACAACTCCATGTTCCTTTGTTGACATGTTAGAGGTTATCATGTCTGTTATTGGCTGCTGCACACTCAACTGTGGAGCCACAGGGTTCATGAAATGAGCAGGTGGGATTATTAACTCGTGCACATATGGACCCCATGTAGTGAGCTGTGGGGATTCAAAGCAATAAGTCTCCTCTTCTTCGTCCACAAACTCATCATTGAATTCCTCATGGTCCATCTGTTGAGTAATGACTTTGCTGCTTCTCAAACTCATTTTCTTGAGCTTGTCTGACTGTTGACCATGTTTTGAAATTTCTTCCACTGGCAGAAACCCACATGGCAGTAAAAGATCTCTGTGAAGTGTACGCTGCGGACCACCAGCTCTCACTGGCTTAACCACATAAACGGGCCCATCATCAATTCGCTTCACAACAACATGAATGGGCTTTTCCCATTTGTCGGCTAATTTCTGCTTGCCTCGTAGATTGACATTCTTCACTAGGACCCGATCTCCTTCAACCAACTCAGCAGCCCTGACTTTAGCGTCAAATCGCAGTTTGTTCTTCTCTCCCGATCTTTTAGAGTTTTCTGTAGCCAGTTTGTAACTCTCTTGCAGCCTGTGACGCAGTTTTTGTACATATTCGGAATGACTCTCATGATTTTCTGCTTGCACGCCAGTACCCAGTATGAGGTCAATGGGAAGGGCTGGCTGCCTGCCAAACATTAACTCATATGGGGAAAATCCTGTCGTGTCATTCCTCGTACAATTGTACGCATGGACAAGGGGCTTGATAAACTCTCTCCAGTTCTGTTTGTCCTTTTCCTCCAGGGTCCCGAGCATACTCAATAGGGTCCTGTTGNTGTTTAAAATGCAAAGCCAATTATAATTTGTGAAATCCAATCATAGTCTTCAGCTTTTTTCCAAAAGAAACCGTTATAAATTTGCTGCTTGAGGTAGTTTCAGTCGAATTTTTCATACATTTCATCCATTATTATTTAAATCTCTTGATCTTTAAAAAAAAACAAGCCTGCAGTATAAAACTAGAGGATGAAGCAGCGGGACGTAAACCTCCTGGGACAGCGTCAGCTTCTAAAGCGAAGCGCTCGAGGCTTTAACTCATTCATTCCTGATACATAATAATAGTGTTGCAGCTCTTTTGATAACAGGAAATAAATAAAAAAAGAGAAAATAAACTTTCATATTTTGTGGAGATGGGCAAGTTATTTTGTGTATCTTTAAACAAAATCTTAAAATCAAGCAAATAACTAAACAAGGAGGCATCTAAAATGTCGTCAAGTCTTTTATGATTCAGACTTTCTGGCACATCACTGCATTCTCACAAAACACATTGTGATTGGTTTATATTAATAAAAAGGCAGCAAAGAGGTATGGCATATATTGCTTAACAAAAAGAAAAAAGTTGCTTTAGATGGACTTAAAACAAGGTCCTCAGGTTCATAAACTTTGCAGCTTGAACCATAAAAAACCTTGTGAGTGGCCTTTGAGGTGAAGTCCATTGACCTTTGACTGACAGCTGACAGATGTTCATAATTTACTGGACCCGTTTGGAGTTAGATCATCCTGCCGTCCACCACAGCTGTTGGTTTTCTCCCTCCACGACTGCTGCAGCTGCTGGAGGTGCTGAAAGGCTCTCTGGGTGATGTTCAGAGCTGGGTGGACCTTCCTCAGACAGGGCTCTCCGATTAGAGACAGACCACACAGGCCTAAGTAGGCGTGAAGAGGGTCTGTTGGAGAGGAAAACACAAGGGATGAAAAGAGGGCAAACGGGAGAAAGTGGGTCAGAGTTGGTCTGTATGTCCTCGGAAGAATTTAGACAATATCCTCCAGCAGACAGAAGCTTTGTTGTTTGCTGTAATTGTTTGCTGTAATGCACGTCTGAGTATGTATAAATAAATCATGCACATGGGTTGGCTCTGTGGCTGTTTGTCTCCTGTGGGATGAGGGTAAAAGGTGCACAGGCCCATAAATGGAGCAGTGATTAAATTATAATGAAATGACAGATGATTCAAACGGTCAATCAGAGCATCGTTAGCTTCGACCTGGAGTCAAATTCAAGGTTGTTCAGAGGAGGAAACGTCCTGGTTTGAAGTAAAATTTGATTATTAGGAGGAAAAATAACATTTTAAATGAATGGATTTAAAAATCTGTGACTATAAAGAGCAGAGTGGCATCAACTGATTCTCATGATCCAATCCATGAGCCACGACTTGGACCTTATCTAATAGCTTTAGGTTTTAAAAGATTCAATAGTCCACTGAGACTGAGTTACTCTCACTTGAAATGTAAGCTATCTTTGTCTGTGTAATCCCACATTAACACACAGAGAATAATGAAACAAACTCTAGAACAATAACTATGAACAAAAAAGTATCAAGCACAAGAGCTAAACATCAGGTTCTATTGTCTCATATTAAAAACCAGCTTCTGCACATCAGCTGGACACATTAGACAGCTTCTATTGTCTGTTAACATCCTTTTCTTTCCTAAAACTCTCGTTTTGTTCCATTCACAAGGCTTTGACCATTTCTCCTCTCTGCTTCCTAAAACACGTCTTCTCTGTCTTGTTCTGGGAATGTGAGGAGGACGGTCTCCTGTGTCCTCATCCTGCCTCTGAACAATCGCCTCATCCTTTACACACAAGGCCACACACACACACACACACACACACAGCTGAAGTTTAGGGTTACAAGAGTTGTTCCATTGATGAAGTAAAACTAGCAGCCACAGCTCCACCCTGTCATCTCTGCACCTGTGGAGAGCAAAACACGAGCTGTTCCTCAGACAGAGGAAATAAATGATCCGAATCCACTCAGAACGTTTTTTGTTCTTAATGAGAGATCTTTGAAGCTGCAGAAGAATGAGGAGCCACTTCTATATGGTTGTTAAACACACCATAGAGCTCTGATCCTCCCCTGTGGCTTTTAAAGCATTAAGAGTTTTCTCTCCCACTCTATAATCCTTCTCTCTTATTTACCTGGATGGCTGTCTGGCCACTTGGCGAAGCCGCCGACCAAACGATCCTGGGTGGACAGAATGAAGTTCCTGTTCTTTTCAAAATTTGTGTACTGGAACACGTCTAACAACTGGAATGGGAGGAAGAACATGTGAATGGACGAGGATGACATAAAAAGCAGTTTTTACACTATGACATTTACAAATGTGTATGTTTTTAACATTAAAAATAATAAAATGAATCTGGACCTCAAATAATAAAATGTTTAAAATCCCACCTCTTTACACTCCAATTTATCTTTGTGGAGTTAAATGCTGCTCGTTACAGCCGTCCTTACCTCCAGCGTGGCTCCCACCCAGAAGGAGTAGCATGTGTCTACAGGTTTGTTGGGTCGCCCGTGGAAACCGTTCTGCTGCCTCATGATGCACCAGCGCCGGATCCTGTCCAGCTCTCGCCGACTCAGCGCCTCCTCTAGTCGACCCATCAAACACAGGGAGGCTATAGCGCAGAACGTCCAGCCGCCTGGACACACCAGATCACACACACACACGTGTCAATAAATCCAGTTAGGTCAGACTTCTGTTCATGTATTCTGCTGACAACATGCTGCGTTTCTCACTTCAAATCCTATTTTTATACATTTTCCAGGAATATAAAATAATACTCTTTGGATGAAATACTGCATGTGCTTTAGGCTGTTTTGTGGTGTTTCAGCACGTTGATGCTAGATATAAAAGTTTATGATTAGGGACTGAGCATCTTTAAACTAGAGCCATAAAAAAAAAACGTTCCATCAGCTGATAACAGGCTAGGAGTGCAGCCTACTCGTTTGTGTGTGTGTGTGTGTGTGCGTTTGTGTGTGTGTGGTAAAAGGCTTAAATCTGCCACCGTGTTGCAGCTGCTACTAATCAACCAAACCCTGTTCACTCACTATCTGCAGGAAGACAGGGAGAGGAAATAAGAGGTTTATAAAGATGAAACAAAACAAAAAAAGGCCTCAAAAAACAAAAAACCAAACACACTTTTCCAACACTACTTTGGATGATTTAACAAACGTTTAATCCTGAATATAACAGTCTTTTTTGTAGAAGATCATCTATCATTCATGGAAACCAACACTTAGAGGAGCACAGAGCCCAAAAGAGGCAACAAATCTTAAAATATAAAAAACGTCCACAACATTGGAGGAAAAATCCAATTTCATGCCCAGGCACATGAGTTTCTTAATTCCACGTTTCACCTACTGAAGTACACAATTATCAACAACAAGAGTGTGTGTGTACATCAAAAGCAGGTGTGGGAGGTCTTGGGTGCTGAACAAACACACACCTCAAGGGTGGATGGGTAATGGGCCTCGACTAAGCATCTCTACTGATGTTCAATCAATCCTCAGAGACTCGGCTGGCTCAGAAGAGAGCTCCGTCTCAATGGAGTCTAATCGCACAAGTCCGATTTATCGTGAGGAGAAAATCAGCCGAATCCAAACCTTCAAACTGTTGTGGTTGAACAGATTGATGTTTTCACAGCACATCACTACAATAACAGGGAATACATCCATCACCGGGACAAACAGAGCTCCAGAATCTGAGCGTGTGTGGGAAGGGTGAAGGCTTTTGTGTTAAAATAATAAGGTTTAATTTGACGTGGGGGAGGGATTATTGAGAACAATGTACTGTATCTATAGAGATGGATTTAAATGGTTAATCCTTTAAAAGCTTTTATTCACATCAGCCATTTTCACATCTTCTACGACCTTCTTTTTTTTTAAATGTATATTTATTGATTTTAATTTAAATCAAAACAGTACAATACTTGAACAAAGACAAAACAAAAGAACAGAGAACAAAAGTTGGCCCAGTTATACAGATAACTCCATGTACAAATTTCAAAATTAAAGTGCCCTCTTAATAATAGATGAGATCTCGAGTCCAGTATATGCCAGAAATGGCTCCCAAGTTTTTGTGAAGGTATCATCTTTATGATGGATATGACATGTCAGAAAATCAAAAGAAATAAAATTCAAAACTACTTTCTGCCATTGCGTTCTAGAGGGGATTTCGTTTGATATCCAATTAACCAAGATACATTTTCTAGCACAAAAAGTTAACATTCTGTACAGTTTTCTGTTGTGTTTTCCATTCACCACAGGGTCGACCAGCCCAAGCAACAGAAATAAAGGGTTATTAGTCAAATTTACAGAAAAAATTTTGCTCATTTCCAAACCAATTGTGTGCCAAAACTGTTGAATTTTTGGACACGACCAAAAGCAGTGTGTGAGAGTACCTATCTCGGTTGTACATTTAAGACATAGAGGGGATGAATCAGATTTGAATTTATTGCGTACATAAGGGGATATATGAGCCCTGTGAAGAATCATAAGCTGAGTTGCTTTAACCCTGTTACAAACACACAGTGTTTTGACATTTCCCCAAACATTCTCCCATTCATCATTAGAAATGTTACATTTAAGTTCGCTTTCCCAGAGTTCCTTTAGTTGAGATGTATTCACAACAGAGTATCCCCTAAGAATATCATAAAACTTTGAAATTGAGTTGCTTGACTTAATTTGAAAGAGCTGTCTTTCTGTCTCAGAAATTTCTTGAAACTCTAGAAGTGATGTATTTTTCCTAATAAAATCTCTCACCTGCAAATATTGATAAAAATCCCTCTGCTGGATATCATACCTTTCAACCAGTTGATTGAATGACATCACATTGTTCCCCTCTAAAAAATCCTGCAGTTTAGACAAGCCTTTTTGCGCCCAATGTTGAAATCTATTGTCCATTGTTCCTGGTGGGAACTCAGGGTTGTTACATATAGGGGTAAGAACAGAGGTCACCCTTGACCTGCCCTCCAGTTTTCTTAAGGATCGCCATGCCATAACTGTAGTAATAGTGATGGGATTAGAGCAAGCAAATCTTACAGATTTCATTTTTTTGAGAAACAATAATGTTATCAAAGGGCAGTTACACATACAGCTTTCTATGTCCATCCAAAGTGAAGTTTGGTTGTTCTGCACCCAGTCTGTTATAACGCGTAGATGTGTGCTCAATTGATAATTTCTAATATCTGACAGGTCTAGCCCGCCCCTCGCTGACGGGTGACACAACATGGACATTTTGAGGCGGGGCTTTCTCTTGGACCATATAAAGGAGCTGAGCCAACCATTTAATTGTTTAATCACTTTATGAGACAACATGACTGGGAACATTTGTAGCGGGTATAGTAACCTGGGAAGGATATTCATTTTCAACAATGCAATTCGCCCCATCCAGGAAATTGGAAGGCCGTTCCATCTCTCCAGATCCAGCCTAATACGATCCAATAAAGGGGGGAAGTTGGCTTTATACATCTGTTCAAATGTTGGTGTTATGTGTATCCCCAGATAGACAAAGCCCCCGGCTGACCACTTAAAGGGAAATTGATCTGTAGGTGCCTGCTTCAGTTTACCCAGAGGCATTGCCTCAGATTTAGTGAAGTTTATCTTGTAGCCTGAGAAATAGCTAAATCTATTAATTGTCTGTATAAGACATAGTATGGACCTCTCAGGTTCTGTCAGAATTATCAGGACATCATCAGCATAAAGAGTGATCTTATGTTCTCTGCCTGTGATCGTAAAACCGCTAATTGCATCATCCGTTCTGATGGCCTCAGCCAGGGGCTCCATCGCCAGAGCAAACAGTAGCGGTGATAACGGACATCCTTGTCGAGTGCCCCTAAATACAGGGAAGTAAGGAGAGCGGACACCATTTGTAAGCACTGCAGAGAGAGGGTTATTATACAAGATCTTAATCCAGCTGATGAATGCACTACCCAGACCAAATTTTTGTAAAGTATAAAATAAATAAGATAATTCTATGCGGTCAAATGCTTTCTCCGCATCTAGAGAAATAACCAGGCCACTTTTAGAATGTAGATGGAAATATTGGATTATATTAAGTAATCGTCGCACGTTATTATAAGAGTTCCGACCTTTAATGAATCCAGTTTGATCCTCGTTAATTAACACTGGCAGTAATTTCTCCAATCGACAGGCCAAAACCTTAGATAAAATCTTAAGATCCACATTTAATAGCGAGATTGGTCGGTAAGAGGCGCAATCTTCAGGAGCCTTACCTTTTTTTAAAATCAGTGAAATGTTTGCCTCTCTCAAAGATTGCGGTAATGTCCCTTTAAGAAATGAATGGTTATACATGTTCAGCAGAGGGTCTATCAGCACATCATGGAATTCTTTGTAAAATTCCACACTCAGACCGTCTGGGCCAGGGGACTTGCCAGATTGTAACCCTTTAATTGCATCGAGGATTTCTTTTTTAGATATTGGGGTATCTAGACATGTTCTCTGCTCATCCGACAAACATGGAAGATTCAGAGTAGAAAAGAAAGAGTCCATTTTTTCAAAATAATCAGGCCGCTGCTCAGACTTATATAGATCCTCATAGAAACTTTTAAATGTATTGTTAATATTCAATATATCAAATGTTTGGGTACCTTGTTTGTCCACCACTGAGGAGATCAATTGTGAATCTGCTTTTTTTTTTGTTAAATATGCCAAATATTTTCCTGCTTTGTCACCATATTCATAAAATTTCTGTTTTGCGTGGCGTATCTGAATTTCAGCTCTCTCTGTCAAAAGAGCTTCAAGAGCACATCTAATTGCAGATGCTTCTTTAAGTTTAAATGCAGATGGACGGTTAACATATTCCCTCTCTGCACGTTTTAACCTAGACTCGAGAATCGTCCTTTGTTCGGCCTGTCTCTTCTTTTTAGCAGAAGTGTAGGATATGATAAGACCACGCGAAAAAGCTTTGGAGGTTTCCCATAGTAGTGATGAGTTAGTAGTGGATTTTAAATTAGTAATAAATTTTTTTTAAATCGTCTTTGAAATAGGTAAGAAACTTCTGATCTGTTAAGATAGTAGGCCTGAGTCGCCAGTGCTTTGAGCGATTAGCTGGATTAGAGAAATCATATACTAAGAATACGGCAGCATGGTCAGAAATAATAATGGAACCTATTGAGCTTGAAATTACTGAATATAAAAGAGTTCTAGGGAGCAAAAAGTAATCGATCCTAGTAGATGTCAACGAGACGTTTGAAAAAAAAGTGTATTCTTTTTCTGTTAGGTGTTGTGCTCGCCAAACATCAGTATAATCCATGTCTTCACAGAATGCATTAACACACTTGGCATGAGAAGAAAGTGATAGTTTACCAGGTGGGGACTTGTCAAGAATAGGATTAAGATGGCAGTTTAAATCTCCTCCTATGAAAGTCTGTCTTATACCCAAGTTAACAATCTTAGAAAAAACAGTGATAATAAGGTCTTTTGGGTGACCTGGTGGATTGTAAATGTTTAAAATGACAATTTCTTCACCGTAAAGGAGTCCTTTCAAAATTACATAGCGTCCCAATGAGTCCTTGATACAGTCTAATAATTTAAATTGAATATTTTCCTGGATCAAAACAGCAACACCTCTGCTTCTTGTTGTGAAAGATGAGAAATATACCTGCCCAAACCCCCCTTGCTGTAACTTTAAATGCTCATTATCATTTAGGTGTGTCTCCTGCAGAAGAGCTATTTGTACACCCTCTTTTTTAAGATAGTTTAATACTTTTTTCCTTTTCACAGGTGTATGAATTCCCTTAACATTCCAACTGCAGAACTTTAAACCGGGCATCAAAAAGAGTTAGAAAATAAAATAACTGGGCATCTGTCTATTTTTACAAATATACAAGTAATCAAGTCAAACATGGGGCCAACCATAACAAATAATGAACAATATGAACAAAAACCCGTGTACATAAGGTACACCTTACCTAATGTAGCTGAAAAACTAAACACTGTCCTCCCCTCAGTCCTAGAGGAGATTGAGTGAGTGAGATTCCTGACGATAACAAGACACGTCAGTCCCGGGGGTCCGGCCGCCGAGCTAACTCTGTCTTAACAGTCATTTTACCGTCAGTGTTTTTGAGTTCCGGAACAGAAGCACCTTATAGGTCACCGCTCATAAATCACTGTACTCACAAAGCAAATGACCCGATGTAATCAGTCCTCATTCGCTGGTTCGGTCCTCCCCTTCAACGTGTCCGCAAAGCGCGCAGCTTCTTTGGGGTTATCAAACACTTTCGTGGATCCGCGGAAAGACACTTTCAGCAAAGCTGGGTAAAGTTGCCTGTACTCGGCGCCGAGTGAGCGAAGCTGTTTTTTCACAGCGTCGTATCCTTTCCTCTTGCGAATCACGGCAGCTGATAGGTCTTGGAAAAACATTATGGTGTTACCGTCATGTTTCACTGCCTGATTCTTCCTTCCCATCTCCCACGAAGCGTTCATCACACGTTGTTTGTCTTGGTATTGTGGAAGCGCACAAGTACGGGTCTCGGTCTCTGTGAGGCAAGAGGTTTCGGACCGAGGGTACGATGTGCCCTCTCGAGTTTAATACGTCCCTCCTTCGCGTCCATCTGTAGGACTTCGGGGAGCCAACGCTCGAAAAACCGGGTAGGATCAGTCCCCTCAGCCCCTTCAGGCAGCCCCACGATTCGGACATTCTTCCTACGGCCTCTGTTTTCCAAGTCATCAACTCGCTCCGTCAAATAAGTCACGGTCTTCTCCAGGGTTGTTACTTTAGCATTAGCCGGGTCCGCAGCATCCTCCAAGGCTGCAATTCGCAGCTCGGACTCATTCAGCCTGCTTTCATGGCTCTCAAGCTTATCACCCTGTTTTTTTAGCAGCTCCAGGAGCGGTGCCAACTTCTCATCAATGACTTTAGTAATATTAGTCGTCATCTCAATCATCGTTTCTCGTATACATTCCCGCATACCGGCGTCCAAGCCACATGGGGAAATGCTAGCTTGAGTAGCTTGCTGTGCCTCCATGTTAGCACCTCCTTTGGAAGTACCCTCCGCCGTGGTTTTCTTACGTGACTTATCTGTCTGTCTCAGAAGGTAGTTGTTAATACTCATTGTGAGTTGATAGTGTAACCAGCACTTAGTTCCGAGGTTCTAAGTCAGGTTAAATGGTAGTATCAGTGAAAAATCTCGCCAGACCCCCCAAGCACGACCTATCCTCACGCCGCCATCTTGGAATCCCCCTCAGGTGCTGTTTTACAGCCTCCCGGTCACTGGGGTGTATTGGTCTTGATCGCTCTTTAAAGGGGGTCTCATCCTGCAACCGAATATGATGCCTCACAACAGTTGTGTGACCAAAAGAGAGTTCATCAAAAGCAAACACTTCTGGTATAGAGTTTAGCTTTTCTGCAGCTCGTTGTTTCCACTCCTCGGTCAAGGGAGAATCATCAAAATTGAATTCAATCCTTTTGCATGGCATGCAAGGATCATTAAACACAGATGAGACGGAGCTTAAAGGTGTTATGGACTGGACCACAGACACTTCACCAATGGCACACTTTGGAGGTAATGTGACATCATGAGCTGTAGTGTTTGTGAGAGTCACAGGGATCTTACTTGAAGCCTTACAGTTGATGTTCATTAATGAACACTCAGTAAAAAGCCCACCAGGAAGGGGTGAAACTTCACAGGGCTCGAGCACAAAGAATCTGTGTGGATTTGCCTTTCCAATCCTGACTTCTCCAGTCACACACAGCTTTTGTCCAGCTGGAACTGTGATGGGGTGTCTCCCATGCAATTTAACAGGGAAAGCTTTGGTTTCATTCTTAAGCACTTGAGCTGCATGTTGTAGGAGCAGGGCAAAGTTATCTGATCTTCTGAGGAACCTTGTCCCATCATGACCCATCCCATGTTGGTAGAGCTGGAGTAGAACATTTGTGCCCACCAACAATGGTGTCCTGCTATTAAATGGACACTCTTGGGACCACAAGGGCAAGAGCAGTCAACTCCTCTTCTGCGCCTGTCACACTATCAGGAAAATGTAGGGGAAGGTCAACATAGCCCAAGTAAGGAACAGATTGACCCCCAGCTCCCTCAACTTCAAGGAAATGGCTGAGGGGTTGAACAGGAATGGACGGTAGGTATCTGGAGAGGAAAGTCTCTGTAATGGTTGTAACTTGGGATCCGGTATCGAGAATAGATTCACATTTCATGTTTCCTACAGAAACTGTGGAGAGGCAGCGGGGACCAATAAGTCCTGTAGGTAATCTGCCAACAGGCCAACTACCTCCCTCAAGAGCCTCATCCTCCATCTTTTCTTTTTCATCAAATGTCATTGCTATGGGACTTATGCAACTGGATTCCTTAGCTCCTGGGCGTCCCCCAACAGAAGCTTCTACAAGTTTAAAGAAGATTTCTGAGTTCCCTGTTGGGCCCAGAACTTGTCACGTCTCTCTCTGAGCTCTGCATTCTTCTGCTGCACAAGTTCAAGATTTGGGTCACTGGTACAATTAGCAGCAATATGCCCATCACCCCCACACCTGAAACAGAACCATGGCTTTGGTTGGGTGGGAGCTCGGTATGTAGGATTGGTCTTTTTGACATGGACTGCAAGCATTTCACCTCGCATGGTAGGTTCATTCCTGCTCAAGCGTCTCTCATGTTCAACCTCTGCTGCTTCTTTGTGTCTTAACTGTGCGACTTGTTTCCGGAGTTCCAAAACTTCTTTTTCTAGTTTAGCATGAGTGTCATGCTTACTGGGAGATGTGGTGGCAGGTTCTTCATCGAATGAAGCCATAGTCAAAACTGAATGGACATGTGCTGCAGCCTTTGTGCTTCCCAAATGTTTTTTCATTCGGTCCATCTTAGCTGCACGTTGGTCCTCTTCTGTCCTTAAAAGCAGCAGCAAGTCAGGGAAAGATGGAGGATTAGATTTTCTGTGCTCAAGCTGAAGGCCAATGATTAATCCCTGATCCCAGCAGCCACGGCAAAATTGCCTAAGTAAGTATTTGTCAAACTCAGCTGCAGAAACTCCCCCTCTTGAAACTGCTTTTGTAAGAAGAGTTTGGAGGCGGTTCAAAAAGGCAGAGGGCCTTTCTCCTGAATTCTGGTTTGAGCCCAAGAAGGTTGCAAACAACTCCTCACCATCTTCTACAACTCCAAATGCTGACTCAAGCTGAGTGAGGTAAACTTTAGGGGGTGCATTTGTTCCAAGCTGTCTGACAATGTCTGCTGCTGGACTTAGCAGGCTTTCCAGGATTCTTCTCACTTTTTGAGAGTCAGACAAAGAAGTGTCAGAGAGAAGGAGGTCAACCTGAATACGCCAGGCTTCATAATCAACCTCACCATTTGGCTTTGGGAGACGCCCTGAGAATGTTCTGATTCTGCTCTGACTGTAGCTAGCTGGTGTAGCATCACTGCGAATGAAATGTTCAACAATTACCTTCTGGATTTGAGGTGGGTTTACCATATCTGGATCCAGGGGAGCACTTGGGGGTGGGGTACCAGCAGCTGTATTAGATGGGTTTGGTGCCAGAAAATCCAAATGGATTCTATCAGGGACTGCTGCACCAATGCTTGGTTCAGGAGCGGGTTGATCTGATGAGTATGGATTGGTGTCAGGGCTCTGTGGTGATACAAAATCAGATTGGACATGATGCATCTCCTGCTGTAACATATCCCAAAACCCAGCTTTACTGTTCTCAGCAAATGTGCTCAATTCAGCCAGGCATTTTTGGGCTAGTTCTCTTCCAAGCTCCTTTTGACACACTTCACGGATGGTCTGAACATGCCACATTACATTAGGATCATTGGGGCTTGGCAGGTTGCCCAGATTGGCAGGATCCATTCTTGATATTGCTCGATCTGAGGAATATTGTACAAGTGTTCTGCCCTTGGGTTGATCAGGGTCATCTGGCACCCTGATTACCTTTGTGACTTCTCCATTTGTTCTGAAGAAGTCAGCTATCTCTTCATTAGTACAAGTTGGATCTACACCTGTTATGTACAGACAACTTTGTCCATGCACTTGAAACTTGTTGCAAAGATCCATCATACATTAACAGTTGTTAAAGAAATATGGTTTTGTCACAGTCAATTTCTAATCAGTTTCTTGTTCTGAAAATGCGAAATGGGGTTGACAATTTTAACAACCTCCTGGCTGGCTCGCCATTTTGTAACCCCTCCTTAGTAGCTAGTTGCTTTAATGCTAATTATGCAACACAGTAACCTGAAAGGAGTATCTATTCTAGATTCAATAAGGAGGTTGGAAATTATTTACCTGTAGAAAGGGTTAGAAGTCCACCCCAATAACACACACGACAAAAGCTTACAATAATTTGAAAATATATTGAAATTTGTTTTCACACAACAATGACTAATAAATGTCCATCAGGTCTTCATTTTGTACATAACTATTCAAGTAAAAGAAACAAAAGTTCCTCTGAGATCTCAGGCATAAAATAATATAAAACCCCAATGTCCAAAAAACAAACAAAAAAAAGAAATATGAGTGCACTCAAGCCCTACCGCCCTCTCAACTGAGAATGTCCAAAAAAAGAGCAAAGGTCCAGGAAGGATAGTGCAAGGGAAATGGTACGGCTTGGTGGATGACCCAGTCACAGTGGAAACCAGCGGCAGCAGGTAATAACGACCAGGTGAGGACTCGCTCTCCAACTAAAACCTCCAAGAGAAAAAACCAGCCGGGATATGCAAAACAAAATAAGGATAAATCCAAGTTCAGGTCAGAGTCTTCTGTTTATCAATCCAAAAAATCCAGGGTTTAAATCAGCTTCTCAAAGTTCCACGTGCTCAGCTCAAGCTTATCTGACTTCTGCTCCAACACATGTGGCTGACAGGGTTATAGTCAAGATGGCGTCTGAGCATGTGCTCTCCTGACTTAGGATAAGTGATCTTTTGCTGCCCCCTTGAGGCCAAACTTGGTAGCGCCGAACTAACATGGTTACAAGTGGAAGAGAAGAAATAATTCAGGTGCAAGTGAAGAGTTTGGGTTTTATTCTTGTTTTTGGACAAAAACAAATCAGAGAGAAGCACTTTAAAATGTGAAAATTATGTGTTTATAAAGGATGTTAAAATGAACAATTCCATCCTCAAAAATGTTTTGCCATTAAATGTCATATGGCATAATGTCATAATGTCACAAAGAAAGATAATCATAACTGCTTTAGACAGACGGTGTGTGGTCGTCGTGAGGTGAGAATTTTAAGATGATGACTTCATTACTTTCACCTCAAAAATGTCATCCCTGTTTGGAATTTCCTTTATTATTTTATTTACCCAGCCGGTGAGTCAGAGTCATTTCAAAAAGCACTCAGAGAAAATGTGTGGCCGCGTGGTGAGAACCTGCCTGTGAATCCTAAAGCTTTTAAGTGTGGAAGTCTGTGCAGGTCTCCTAACTAATGATAAAGTTCAAACTCAGTATCTTAAATATCAATCAACACACCCACCTGCTCACGTCAGGAATAACACACATCAGTCTGAACACCATCAGCACTGAGATGAGTCACAAGTCTAACCTAATGGAAGGTAATAACTATTAAAATACAAAATATGTTGACAAAATAAAAATAAAAAGACTTTACCAATCTGCAGCTAGAAATCTGTCTGAAGTGATCAGATGGTTATTATATTTCTATCCTGAACATACAAACTTCAACAGACTTAAACTGCAATTCCAATATGAATATCTTCTAAAGACACTATTCTAAATCAACAAACTTCAGCTCCCTTTATGGATACAAATATAAACAAAACTATACGACATGATTTTAATTAAAACAAGTTGATTTCATTTGTCTCCTGCTCTGAACTGGAACTCGTTCTCCATGCTTTCCTCTCGTCTCGTCTGGACTACCGAGACTCTTTCCTCACCTGTCACCTAGTGGTCAGTGGTCACCTAGTGATCACCTAGTGGTCAGTGGTCACCTAGTGATCACCTAGTAGTGGTCACCTAGTGATCACCTAGTGGTCACCTAGTAGTCACCTAGTGGTCAGTGGTCACCTAGTGATCACCTAGTAGTGGTCACCTAGTGATCACCTAGTGGTCAGTGGTCACCTAGTGATCACCTAGTGGTCACCTAGTGGTCACCTAGTGATCAGCTGGTGATCACCTAGTGATCACCTAGTGGTCACTAGGTGATCACTGGTCACCTAGTGGTCACCTAGTGGTCACCTAGTGGTCACCTAGTCATCACCTAGTGATCACCAGGTGGTCACCTAGTGATCACCTAGTGGTCACTTAGTGGTCACCTAGTCATCACCTAGTGGTCACTTAGTGGTCACCTAGTCATCACCTAGTAGTCACCTGGTGATCACCTAGTGGTCACCTAGTCATCACCTAGTGATCACCAGGTGGTCACCTAGTGATCACCTAGTGGTCACCTAGTGGTCACCTAGACATCACCTAGTGATCACCAGGTGGTCACCTAGTGATCACCTAGTGATCACCTAGTGGTCACCTAGTCATCACCTAGTGGTCACCTAGTCATCACCTAGTCATCACTTAGTGGTCACCTAGTCATCACCTAGTGGTCACCTAATGGTCACCTAGTGGTCACCTAGTCATCACTTAGTGGTCACCTAGTCATCACCTAGTGGTCACCTAGTCATCACCTATATATATCACCTATGTATACATCACATTGTGATGTATATGTTGAAAAGTGCTATAGAAAACAATGCATTGTTTACTTTCTTACTCTGATCTTGGTGTCTATACAGTATGGAGTCAAATGTGAGGCAAAAACTAAGGAACGTCTATAAATTGTGAAAAAAACGAGATTTAAAAATCTTTGGTGATTCTGTCAGTGGCATCACATGTAGAACGGTTTTAGAAGGTCTCTAAATCAGTCTCACAACCGCTGTGTCGCAGTTCATCTTTATGTTCAGGTTGTGACTTGGTCCTGTGGTTTGTTGGTGTTGTGTGATGTTTTGTCTCCTAGATAAGCTCGTCCTCCTGTAGTCTGTCTCGCCTCCTGCTCTCCTCACACACCTGGTTCTGGTTTATTAATCGGCTCCCCAGATGTGTTCCCTGTTTGCTCCCTCAGTATATTGTATTCAACCCAGTTTTCTTTGTTATTTCCCAGATTTATTTGTGGTTTATTACACTGAACAAACAGATTTCTCTGACCTCTGTTCTGATTTTTAGCTCTTGCATTGCTCCATGTAAAGCTCTCTTTATTCTTGACCTTTTTTGTGTAAAAACATTAGGATTAATTCAATGCAATATGAGTGAGTCAGACAGGAATACAGTAGGAGATGTGTGATTCTCATGTTGGGTTTAGGGACTTCATGTAAAGATGGAGTATGTAATATATCGTTGGTTAATTTCTTTCTCATGATGTGTTTGAGTTTTCAGCTTCATGCCTTAATGATCACATGAGTGTAATGAAGTTATTGTTTGACAGCAGGCAACAATCACAAAAATGAACTTCCTCTCATGATCCAGCTCAACAAGAAAGAGTGAAAAAGTCAGGGCTTAATAATCCAATTTAGTTGAAACAAAACATAATCCTCTTAAGTGCCACTCATTAGCCTATTAGTCAGTCTTCTAGTGCCCCATTAGGAACATATCTGAGGATTATGCTCTCTCTGCATTAGATTCCTCTCATGTCTGAGTAGTCAGAGGCTCATTGTGCCTGCAGATTTCACATCAGTGTGAAAAGAAATGACTCAGATATTAGTAGCACAGTTAGAATGAACTCATGAAGCCTGAAAGACTGTTTCTTTGTTTAGGTTCAATAAATCTGCTGCACTCATCTGTAAGGACCTACATTTATATTAGTTAGAATAAAACCTGCTTCTTTGAAGTTTAATATTTAACTTTTGGTGTTTTTAATTCTCCACTATCTGCTTTAGTAAAGTGATTTATAAATACTCTCGTTAGTACTGACTGTAAATTCCAAAGAGTCTGTTAAAGATGGACGTCTGCTTATAGTGGTGTTATGACAGCAGTCACTTCATTCACTACTCTGCTTGCTGTTGTCCTTATTGTCCTCTCTAGTGGATATTCTGCAGTCTTTCAAATTTATGTGATCAGTCTGAGTTCAGCAGCAAGTGACCTTTTTCTAAGAACTACCCACAATGCATTGCTGTGTTAATGTGGTCTGTCAGGACTCTGGTTTTAAACAAGACTAGACAGCAGAAGCAACAGTTCACCATTAGAAACAGCGTTCAAGGGAAAAAGCCTAATTTTGTTGTCAATGTTGTTTCTATATTTACTTATTTATTTTTATTTAATATCAATTTATTTTTTTGTTAGTGTTAAAATCTGCAGGTTCTACTGAAGTTGGAAATCACACTTCCTGATGTGACCATAAGTAACTTTTCCTGTTTCACAATAAGAGATTAAAGATGTTTGAAAACATCTTTTTGGTTATTTCTTTTAGGAAAAAAACACAAAAGTAGAAATCAGTGAATGAAAAGTGTTTATTTTCCTTTGACTCTCAGAAAAACTTCTTTCATTTAGATTTTCCTAAGAAGCTTTTTTGCTATGTAATGATAAATAATCCTAACAAACTAGATCAGCTGAACTCTTCTGGCTCTGATTTATTTGTGTGGTCCATCAAACTGATCACACAATAAATAATACAAGTTCATTCTCTCACAAAAATCAGGTGATAACACAGTAAATACTTATCTGAGTATTAATCTCAATAACTACCTGTGAATTCCTGTTGTGGAGCATATTGTCCTCATCAGTCGATGGAGAAGACGCTTGTTTTTTCTCAGAGTTTGTATTTGTTCCAGTGCATCATGTAATCTGGTATCAAGGAGTCCAACACATCTTCAGTAATCCTGAGCTAAACCAAGCCTTAAGCTTTCATTTGTCTCTGTTACTAAAACCAGCAGTAAGGCTAAGGGTCAGAGCTGTGACTGACTGTTGGAGACAAATTGTGAACAAAGATTCACGGTGTTTCCAAATTATTCACATGGGTTCAAAGACTTTGCAAAACATTTTTTTTTTCTCAAAATAATCACAGAACCACCTAAGATATTTGGACCCAATCTGGAGCCACGTGTCAAAAAGATTCAGTCAGAAAGTGAGAGAAATGTCAGACAACTGGATGGCAACCCAACCTAACCTCTGACTGACTGGAGACAAAGACAATCTGATGTTCTGGGCATGGGAAAAGTGTGACAGATAAACAACAACAAAAGTCACAAATAAAAAAGTTTGTGACTAAATTGCAAGAAAATTAGTACAGCTGTTGCAAGACTGTCACACAAATATTGCAATTTATATAAAAAAAACAAGTGTCATAAATACAATTTCAGTGGGATTCAAACTAAAAGTGGGTGAATTATTTCACAACGTTGTCTCCAACTAGTCACCAACAGTGACAGCTCAGTGAGATTTGGACCTGACAGAACCAGACTGAAAATGAATGGTTTAAAAAAAAAGAAAAGAAACAAAAGTCTCTAAATGTTGCATTTTAACCATGAGTGGAATCTAAAGAGTTTACAGGCAGTTCTCTGGATGTGGTTATTTTTGGATTCAACTATTGTCAGGAGATTTTCTCAACCAAAGTAAAAGTTTAACATTATTGGAAAATAATAATAATAACAATGCATCAGTTTTATATAGCGCTTTTCTAGGTCACTCAAAGACGCTTTACAGAGTTACATTATTCATTCACACAGTCATTCTCACCGGTGGTGGTAAACTACGACAGACGTCTGTAGCCACAGCTGTCATTCTGGCCTCTGTCACAGAGGCTGCCATTCTGTGCCATCGGCCCTCCTGACCACCACCAACATTCACTCACATTCACACAGGCAAGTTGGGTGAAGTGTCTTGTCCAAGGACACAATGACAATCTAACCCAGCCAGAACTGGGGATTGAACTGGTGACCCTCCGGTTACCAGACCAGCCACTCTCCCAACTGAGCTAGTGCTGCCCCAAAAGGCAGATGAAGCCTTAAAAGTTTCATTTTAATTTAATCAACCTGAACAAATATTATAAAATATGTCCACAAATGACTAATCAAAGTGAGCTATAGAGAAAGGAAACCCTCCTGTGATTAGAAAGTTTGAAAGGTGATTACTGAGTAACCCCAGGGAAGACAAGAGTTCCTCTCATCTACTTTAAGCTTCACATAATGAAAGATGTATACTTATCAGTATTATTAAATAGAATATAAAAACTAGTTGAAGCCTGTAAAAGAGGAAAACCAGGTTTGCTGATGAATTTATACCTTATTAATCTTGTAAACTGAGCTTGTAAATGGTGATTCTCTCATTTGATATAAAAACAGATGCAGTCAGCTCTGCGTTGTTTGGTTTAGATCACTCTGACTCATTCTTTTATTAAAACCCAGATCAGTGACTGGATTTATTTTTACTTCTTACATCATTTCTAATCCAGGCTGTAATTAAAACTTATGGGATGAAGCTCAACATCTCAACCTCCTGAAATCATAACAAGTCATTGAGCTAAAGGCTGTTGTCACATGACAAAGTGAGTTTCCTCCTAATGATTTTTATAAAACATCTTCTAAATAAATCAGGTTTTTCAGTGTAAATTAGATTAATTTGCTGGAAAAAAACAGGAATTATTTTGCAAATAATAAAAGAAACCTTTATTGTCATGATGTCATGAGTTTACACCTTAATCCATTACAATGTTCCACTGGAAGATATATATTTTGGAACATGCAGGTCTCTGTTAATGCTGTGCAGACACTACATGTCGTCACTTCCACATAGAAAAATAAACGCTGAAGCACCAAAACCTGTTTTCTTGAATGGTCACATGAGGCTGGCTCCAAAACCAGACCAGTCTTCTGTAACTTCTGACCTATAGGCTGCTAAAACCTGACGGATACATTCTCTACTTAGGATCAAAAATAGTTACTACAAACAAAAAAGAAGGATATATTTTGTTACAGTAGATTCAGCACATGCTTTTAAAGTGTTCCGTTTATTAACAGTGACGACATCAGTTTTTTTAAAAGTTAAACCTTTCCTGTTTGGGCTGTCAAAACTCTCCAGGGAATATTTCTGAATGTCCCTTTAGTGCATTATGGAGCCATTTTGTGCTTGATTGCTATTTTTCAGTTCACAAAAGAAAACTTGAAAAACTGCAAGCAGGATGGGATGCTGTGCACATTCACCCTGCTGAGGACACTGTCAGGAATTCTGTTGACCCTCTCGTCAGTGGAAGTGATTCAGTTTTCTGACATGGGGCTGGTAAACTGTCCAGGTTTCACACCCATACAGAAGGGTTGGTAACCTGACAGCTTTTCAGCTTCATCTCCTGCTTGATGCCGCTCCTCATCCACACTGTAGCTGTCCAAAGGCTGCACTGGATGAATATCATGTTAACCTTCTTTTTGCTGGTTGTTAAACAAAAGTTTTTACAGTCTTGAGAGAATTGGTCCATACTGACCAGTAGTTCATCATTTGAAGCAGTACTCGGAGCAGGGTTGTCAGCAAACAGCAGTTCATGAACGGTGACCTCATCCACTTTGGTCTTGGCTCTCAGTCCTTGCAGGTTGAATATTCCCAGGTCAAAGTGGAAGATGATTTTAATGCCAGTGCTGTTGTCTTGGCAAGAGTCTGGCAGCACTGCAGAAAACACCATGCTGAAAAGCATTGGTGCGAGTACGCAGCCTTGTTTCACTCCATTTGTAACTGGAGGAGTCAGAGAGCTCTTGCTGGTTTCTGACCAGTTTACACACTAAAAGAATGAACTCTATAGGACCTGGTCTACAAAGATCACAATGTCTCTTGATATGAACAAGCAGCATATTAATACACTTCAGTCTAATGTTTTTTTACTTAAATATTCAACTTTCAATGACACAGAAAGCTCCACAGCAATATTCATCAACCAAATTTGCTTAAAGTATTTCTAATCAGACGCTGTGGAGAGCCGTCCTTTGATTAACCATGTTTCTGATAATCAGGAATTTAGATTTCATTAAAATATCTGCTGCTATAAATACACAGCATCTAGAACTCTGATTGTTTTTCAGAAACTCTAATGCTCTTCTTTTCTTTAGATTTTAAGTGAGACAGCAATACTCCTGCTCCCAAAAGGTAAAACTCTCACAACAAAACCGTCACAGTAAGGCGAGATCGTCCTGAATGGATCTCCCATGTTTCAGCTCCTCCAGCCTACTGGAGCTCTGCAGCAGGTTTTCTTTCTACTGTTTGTCTGAATAGAGTCTGATTAACCCTTTAACTGCTTGGTGGAACATGTTAATCTCCACATCGTACTGAATATCCCAAGATTAGCTACCAGTGTGTCACCATTCAGCTGCAGTGTCTCTCCTGATCTGATGTTGCTCCTCTCAGAGGACTACTTCCTGTTTCTAGAGCCTCCACTCACTTTGAGTGATGTCACCAGTGAGTGTGGTTCTTACTATCAATAAATACCTGAAAGAACACCTTATCATATCATTTATGACATTTCTCGCTGAATGGACTGAGCCTGTTGACCACATCCGGCCCACAAGCCACCAGTTGATCATCTGTCACACAGCATGATGGACAGAAGGCATGGAAACTGAACTATACAGAATGAACATTTAATGAAAGAATGAATATTTCGTTGTGCACGCAACATAACTTTTAGTTTAGTTCCTCACCAGTCGTGGAGAAGACGTCTGACCTTGAATCACAGCAGTTCTGTTGGACTTAACTTAAATCTTGAAGTATTAAATTCCCAAATGGTGTCCTATCACCTCATAGCTACATAAATATATTATAAACTGAGTAGGACCACAGACCTTCAGTGAGGAGCAGATATATTACTTTGTGTGGGACAAGGACCTGTAGGCCATAACTTGGTCATTCGTTTTGTCGAGGACGTGGAGGTCAAGACATTCTACTTGAGCTCACTAAGATGGATGAAGCAAGGTCATTTCTAAGCAATCACTGTGTCTCAGGGGTCCGTTAAGCTATGAGGCGGAGGGCTGATGCCATCCATACAAAGTGAGCAACGCGTCCTGCACACAGACATGAATCCATTGTGTCCTCTCAGTTCACCAGGGTCACGTGGGCGTTAAAATAAACTCAGGATCATTTCAGAAACAGAAATCAAACATCCAAGCTCTGCAGCTTCTGCGAATCAGCCACCAGATTTCCTGAGTGTCAAGACCGTTTGCATATTTGTCTTTCGGACTTCAGTTGGAATTTGTTCACACCTGGGAATGGGAATAGTTTGGAGGAAGTGTAATGTTTGGGTCCTAATTAGTTCCACAGAGGCTCAGAGGCTGTGCGCTGTGGGGAGCTGATGGCGTTTCCTGACATTATTTTATAAGTAGATCTGGCTCTGCACAGAGATGAGATACTTTCAGTAACCTACTCCCTCATTCAACCCCCATTTGTATTTATTAAAAGTGTTAAAATGTTGGAAGGCTTTTAATTGTTGTGCTCTAAGATACCAGGTGATAAAAACATAAAAACTCTGATTCTGCTCTGGGACGGTGAACTGTTTGAAACAAAGGAGTCTTGCTGCTGAGGGTTTTTATAATTGTTGATATGGTTTGAATTTTGAGGCTTTGTTGTTTTCAGATAATGAGACTGAATGGGTCAATGTAATTCAAAAGGCGTCTGCAGGATTCACACACTCCTCAGTCAGGTTTGTGTTTTAATACATTCATTTTTTACATTATTCATTCAGTGGGTTTCTCTCTGAAAATGTATTCAGTTTTAATTCTGTTTTATACCATTTCACTTAAATACTAGTCAAACAGCCCTTGGGTATTTAACTTTTCTTTCTTGGTAAACTTTAAACACTCAAATGGATGAATTGAATTATGAAGAAAAATGGTTTTCTTCTGCTTGATAGGGGAGGAAGAGGAGGAGGAGTAACAATGATCCTGTACGTTTCACACAAACAAATACCGGTACATTGAAACCACAGAATTGGGGAATGGTTTTCAAGTTGATGCTTCCTTTTATTTTAGAATTTATTTTTGAATTCTTTAACTCTTCAGCTCAGAAACTGAAAGCTGAAATCAGAAGTAAAGTAAGATTAAAGCGGCTCTCTGGAGCATTTTTCTCTGTATCAAAGTTTTCTAAATGTTTTAAATGATATTTCAGGTCTAAACTATGATCTATGGGTTGAGTTCCACAACATCTGTCATTCTGATGAAGACCCTCCTTCCTCCTAGAGACCCCTTTCCATTATTTCTTGCCGCCGACATTTTTCAGCCAATGAAATTCAAATTTCTGCATTGTCTGAACATGCACGCGCATCGACCAAACCTGTACCAGTAGGGGGCGCTGTCGTACAGGACGCTCTGTGTGTTTCTCTGCCGTCTCAGCAGTTCACTGAGGACTCACAGCTCATTCCTACTAAAAACCTACCCATTCTCCAGCTAAAGACGGGTTTATTTTTATTTTTAAACCTTTCACCTCACAGAATGGCAAGGCTTGACAGGATTATGCGTTTATTTTGGTCAGAAAGTTCATCCAGGGCCGAG
The DNA here is from genome assembly GCA_006937965.1 of Callopanchax toddi. Classification (NCBI taxonomy): domain Eukaryota; kingdom Metazoa; phylum Chordata; class Actinopteri; order Cyprinodontiformes; family Nothobranchiidae; genus Callopanchax; species Callopanchax toddi. Next base: position 462,157 of record SSNR01000186.1, read on the forward strand.
TCAAGTTCAGCTTCAGAGTCCAGCAGCAGCTCTCTGCTAACAGAGCTAATATCAGAAGCAGCAGGGACAGAGAGGGCTCATCAGACCCTCGTAGTGTTGTTGGAATAAGATTGTGAACTGTGAGTGATTAAACCCTACACATTGAGCGGTACAGTTCATGTCCGAAGTATATGCGCCGCGTGCACGCGCGCACACGCGACCGGACGCGCGTGTCGAGATGTTTTGAGGAGGAGCCTTTGGACGCTAGACTCAAAAACTGCTCTCCTGATGAAATCCTCCGGAGTGCCGCTTTAAGTTGCTCACATTGATACAGAAATCCTACAGCCTTACAATGTAACTGAAATTTACAGTCAATCTGATGTAGACACAAATGGGACTCCTCAAAATCTGTCTTATGCTATAAATATGTTTTTATTTTTGAGTGAAGTGACCTGGAAGTATCTGAGTCTGATAAAGGAGAAGTCATCCAGTGGTTCTTTTCTTATCTGGTTTAATAGGAAATACAGTCGACTGTCCTTCATGACATGAAACCAGATAATGCTGAAGCCTTTGCTGCAACAACACTGAATCATTTGAATTCATGACAGTAAATCCCAGCTGAGTAACAATCCATAGTCCAGGATCTCCTAAAAATGACATTTAAGGACAGGCGGCACTACCAGTCAAACCACAGCTTCCACTGTTATTATCAGATTGGATCTGATATCACCCCAGCAGGTCAGTCAATCAACACAAAGGTCAACAAGAAGTACATAACAATAAAACGAGTGCTCAGTCAGTGACTCCTAAGGTTAACAGTCACACTGTTTCACTGGATTACATCAACGGAAATAAGAAAGAATAATATAATAATAATAATAATAATAATAATAATAATAATAATAATAAGGATTGATCATGATGATAATCCACACACACACATACATCCAGCCATGCTCCGGCTCTTTCTGTGGATCCTAAGGCACTCCCAGTCTAGAGAGGATCTAGGATCCCTCCAGCTAGTTCTGGGTCTGTCCCTGGATCTTGTGCTTGGAAATCCTCCATAGGAAGGCAACCAGGAAGCATCCTAATCAGAGGCCAGAACCACCTCGTCTGACCCCCTTTGATATGGAGGAGCAGTAGCTCTACTCCACGCTCTCCCTGAATGACAGAGCTCCTCACCTTATATCTAAGGCCGAGGTTGTGGTGGTTTATTATGGTGGCAGGAGCATGCTGAGATCCAGATGGAGCCTGATGGCAGCACATCCATGGCAATGAGCTGGTCATAGCACGAGTGACTACACTGAACTCATGCCTAGGCTACAATCACATTGCATCATCAGCACCATGCTAACAAGATGTAATCTTCAAGCAACTCAGCTGCAGCCTGAATTGGTCCAAATGAAGTGTGTTATGATGAGCATGGTGCAGGAGAGTCTCTCATAACCTCAAAAACAGCAAAAGAAAATCTCTTTGGAGTGCATTGAGAGCATAGCAGCATCACGACTGCCTTCACATTGAAGAAGGCTTTCTAAGTGACCCAGTAATGCTTTAATGAATTGTGTAGGTTATGGAGACTGGTTGTAACTAATGCACATCAACAACATTCACTACTAAACAGGGTAGTGTAGTCAGAAACTCTCAAGGCCATAAAAATGAGAAACTTCACAGAAGTTCTGGAGTCCAGAGTTAAAGAAAACAGCAACGTTAACTCACTTTCCTCAGAGAATCATAAGAAAACATAAAAAATGTACAGTATGAGTTGTTATGCCTTCACTAAGAGTTGAATAGATTTACCCACATACATTCATTTGGATACACATTTCCCCTCCTGTTTAATGATGCCTAAAACCTGAAAAGGTTTGACAAAAATATTTATTTAAAAGACAAATTAAACTGATTCTAGAGAGGTCTGCAGTCAAACCCCATAAGCAACCAGTTCTGAAAAAACATTCAAAAATTGCACTGATTTCATTTAAGCTCGTTTTAGCTGCATATTCAAATAATTTCTTGAAAATCTTGATATTAAAAGATGTGTCCCACGTGGACAAATACCTCTGAGAAAGATAATATTCATCTTCTGTTTGTCATTCTACAATGACCCCCTGTGAAACCTAGAGCAACATTTCAAAGCCTCCTTATCACACTCCCTTAATGACCAGGCTCTGACTCATCTGAATGATCTTATTACTTTGTCACCTCACACAAATGATTCTCAGAATTCAAGTCTATTTCTTGTTCTCAGAATTCCTTTTCAAACAGAGCTCTTTGAGGTGGGACTGATGCACCTCGACTGGGGACGTCTCTTTTTGTGCTGCTGACTTCTTACCCTTGTAGCTGCACAGGTTCAATAAAATAATATTCACCCAGCAAACAAACGTCTTTTTGCTCGATGTGGAGGAGCAGAGGTTCTAATCCGAGTCCCTCCTGGATGTCAGAGCTCCTTACCCTATCTCTAAGGCCGAGCCCAGCCTGTGGAGGAAACTCATTTTGGCAGCTTGTATTTGCAATCTTGTTCTTTCAGTCATTACCCAAAACTCATGACCACAGCTGAGGACTGGAACATAGATCGACCAGTACATTTTCCATTTCCTGTGGGTCTGTTTTTAGTCTTTTGGACTAAAACGCTGATTAGTTTTAGTCACGTTTTAGTCATGTCTATATCTGTTCATTTTAGTCTAGTTTTAGTCAATAAAAACTCTAAAATGTTTTAGTCAGTTTTAGTCAAAAAAGTACTAATCCTTTGGCAAAGTAATTTAAGTCAATAGGTTGGAAATTGGAATCACTTCCTGCCGGTCCAAACATCCCTGCATGGCGTTTATTTAGTTGCATTACTAAACACAGAGCGCGTAAATGGGATACGAAAGAGGAAGTCATGACTTGTGAGTGAAAAAAGACATTGCAAGACCAAGAAGGTATTTCTGCATTGTGAGCAAGTGAAAAAGCTTTTGCAGCACAAAACACTGTACTCACACATGTGTCTGTACTGGGATCTAGAGCTGGGATTTGACTGCAGCTTAGTAAAATGACCAGAAGTAAGTTTAGTTAACGAGCCACTCCTCTTGTGAAGCTGCTGAATTTAGGCAGAAACTGGAACATGTTGTCGTATACGCCGACCCAGAGTATCACAAACATGTCTGGTGAGTATGCTGGCCATGCTGGTACTGGGATGGTTTCAGCTTCCAGGAATCGTGAACAGATCCTTGGAACATGGAGTCGTGGAATTTCATGTGATGGTTGTGGATGAACGGCACAACACTGGGCCTCAGGATCTCATCGTGGTATATCTGTGCATTCAAAATGCCTTCAATAAAATGTACCTGTGTTTCTCGTCCATAACATACGCCTGCCCATACCCTGAACCATCTGCCGTCTACCCTGAACAGTAACTCGTCCGTGAACAGAACAACTCTCTAACATGCCAGACACCATCGAATGCGAGCATTTGCCTAATCAAGTCGGTTATGATGAACAACAGTCAGGTCCAGATCCCAATGAGGACGACGAGAAATACTTCACTGAGTATTTTAAATATTTGTATTATTAAAAATAACTATGAATAAAAGCCTCACCAAATCAGCACCAACCAAGCAGCCAACAATGTTGGTGATCAACTTTAAGCTTCAGCAAGCAGCCTTCACATCCACCTGAGCAAACTTCTAACTGCCATAACTAATGTCAGTCAGACTGTTGCACTACCATTGCAAGGCTAGTTCAAGGAGCTATACAGCAGGTAAGATATTTATTGTTTACAACCTTTGAATAACATCCACTGTATAAAATCTGACCTATCCTTTCAATTTCTTGATCACACAATTTAGTAGATTTGCTGTACAGTAGCCATTCCCTTCATTACATCAGTTAATCCTATTTACTCTGCAGAAAGACCACAAGAAGCCTGGAGCCAACTCCAGCTGACATCTACTGCCAGTCCATCACAAGCTGACACAGACACAGAGCAGATTTTTCACAGAAAAGCCCCAACTGGGCAGCGGCTCTGAACTCAGAGCCATCCTGCTGCGATGCAGCAATATAGTCACTCCACCAGCAAACTGCACTCAGCAGAGCTAATAACAGCTAAATAACCACCAGCTTCCTTTTTGATGATCAGTTTAATCCTGCAGTGTATGCAAGTACAAATGCAAAATTAATACAAAACTCTAAATATAATAGTAAAGTATGAGAATTGATCCTCAAACTGTGTCTGTTTAAACATTTTGGCTTTAGATCAATCAGGATGTTTTTCAAAAAGACTAAATGATGAGCAGCAGCAGCAGGGACTGCAGCTGCAGAACTCAGTCTCTGGATAACATGCATTATAAATGCACTGCATCGAAGTGATCGGTTATACAAGTAAAACAGAAAGGAAATGCATGGTTACACACGTAGTCAGAGTGAGGAAAATATGCAGAAAATCATGTCAAGAATGCTGCTTGGTTAAAGCAGCAGTGATGTGGGAGTTTATAGTTTTAAATGACAACTGTCAGCATGAAGCAGCTGTTAGTGCAGACAGAGAAGACTTTATGGTTTTTATGATGAAGAAGAAGAATAGAACAGAGTTAATGTAACTGTGGACGGCTGTAAAAGCACAACATAAAGGATGCTCTGGCTGGTGGCTGCATGGGCAAGAATCCTCCAGTTGATCAGAAGACAGCATTTAATTTACAAGCAGTTGAAATAATTAGACACAATGTGCAGAATGAATGTTTTCTTTCCTCTGATTGTGTTACGTTATTTATTGTCCCTCTTTGACAACTGAAAGCAATTAAGTGATCTTGGCTCTATTAAAAGCATTTCATGCTCTGAAACAGGTCATTCAGAGGCATGGTGCAGGCAGAGATTTATGGGAACGTTAGAGTTAATTAAATCAAAAAGTCAAATGTCAGAAGTCTGAAACACACAGTAGACACTAACTCTAATCTCCAATAAACTCACATTTCTCCTTTTCCCACCTCTTAGGAACATCTCTAACAAATACTGCCTGTTTCTGTACCTGAAATAAAGTTTTTTGCTATCAGAATTATCCAAAAATAAGCTGATTCTAATGCTGTCTGAAGTTTTCATAAATCTGACAGCATGGCCTCCCAAGCATGGATCTCTATTGCACCCTACTGAGCATCAAACGGCTGGCACCAATAAAGAGATGGCATTGTTTGTGGCACGCTGCCAGCTGAGAGGAAAGCAAATGAAATTCATCCCTCTGGAAGGAGAGCTGTGTGTCTTACCACAGCAGCTTTGTTTTGTGTTGGAAATAAAGGAGCACAGTCACAAGGCATAACTTGCCTCTCCTTGGGTTTTTATCCCCACAAAATAATGCCTTAAACAGGGATTACGCTGCAGGAGGCTTCAGGAGAAACAATTAGTGGAGCTAAGGGAACAACAGGCTTATATAGACCTCCAAAAGGAATGGTTTCTGGTTATTAGACAAACAGATGGTTTAAAAATACAAAGTGTGTTTACTGTTAATGCTGACATTACTGTAATCCAAAGACTGCTGCTGCGGAGTTCTTCAATAAGACATAGATTTAACTAAAATAAACAAGATTCCTTCTAGAATTCACTAAACAAGCAGCAGAAGTGGAGCATCCTGGACCTTCTTAGATCTCATTTACAAATTAATTTACCGCCAATCTCAGTGTTTCCAAACAGCTTCGCAATGTTATATTTACCGCAGAAAATCACAGATGGCAAACATGACTGCAACAACAAATAGGAATAAATTACGGCGAGCTGCAGTACCTGAAGTAATGAAAAATGTAGAGGCTGCAGCTGCAGGAAGCCATTAAACAACAAAGACACAACACACTGTGTCTGTGAAGTGATCTCTGAGAGGAGTCTGGTTCTCTTTTACTTTAACTCTATCCCTTCAGGTTGCACCAACATCATCTGTGCCGTAATAGGATTTTATGTTGTCATGCTCCAATCGCCTGTACCAGTCTCCTACTGTAACATTGTTTTCAATTATTTGTCTGCATTTCACGTTTTCTGCTTTGCATGCTGTTTGCATAAAACCCTTTCTAAGCTTTTTATCCTGTTCAGCTGTAAAAACCTTGTTAATGTTTTCCAACATATTATTATTTGACAAATTCTGTCTAAATGAGGTTTTGGGCACTTATTTCTGTGAGCTGAGAGGACATTCTTAGAAGAGTATTTCATGTTGTTTATCTCATTATCTTGATATAACAAAGCTTTTATTCTCGTTATAACGAGTTGTTTATTTAGTTAACTTGAGATAACCGTGCATGGTTTCCTCAAAAACCTGGGATACATAAGAAAACAAGCTCTGTTATATCAAGATAACAGGATGGATTTACAGAATTTCACATCAGTTTTCACAGTCCGTCCACCTTAATTCATCCCAGCCTTTGAAAACAGAGAGCTGGAGCTGAGAGAGGAAAAGAGGCATTTTCATGTTGATGCTCGTCTCAAGACGTTTGCTCATTTTACCCAAAGTTTCACAGTTTTTAGACTACGGAGTCAATGCAAGGATATTGTAATAGCAACTTTACACAGGCAGCATCAAAGATCTTTTTTTTTTAATATCAATATTAACATAAATATTTAGCCTTAGATCAGTTATTTAGATTATGAATGTTTAACATTAGTACTGTAGCACAGCTAACATAACATGAATAAACTATCTCCACCTGCTTCCACTGTTGAAAACTGAAGACAAACTCATTGAAGGAGCTGTTGTATTTTTGGAAGCAGTGGCTTTTTAAAAACTCTTTTCACTTCATAGTGTTCACTTTAAAGGACGCTACGGGGGCAGGTAACAGCTTTGTGTTCTACGTTTTGAACACCAATTGAATGCAGCCTGCTTAAAAGTTGTGCATCAAGTTTTCAGTTCAGGCAGGATTCACCTGAATCATATAGATATCATTTAGCTGGTTTTGATGGGAAATGAGTCTCTATTACACTGACAATACGTTGGCACTGTCGAGCCACAACCTCCTATCTACAGAGACACAACTGTTCTGGAAATCTTTTTTAAAACGTGTTTCTTTTACAAATATGAAACCCTTGGTTGGTCACAAGTCCACCAGCTCTTTTGACATTTTGATAGGAAAAGTCATCCATGAAGCCACATGTGAAATAGAGCTGACATATGTAAAAACGTGGCAATATGTAACGACTCATATTTGTGCTGACTTGTTGCACCTGTTGATTATAATGTATTTACAACACAAGCATGAACAGCAGCTGCAGCTGTTACAGAGTTAATATCATTCAAAACATGCTATTAAATACTATTTGTGTAGCTGTTTTGACTGTGACTCCTCACTAATGTGCAGATCTAGTTCATATCATTTGGGTTCAACCAAAGGCAAGTGGAGACATGATTCCATAAATAAAAAAATAAATCTTATTAATACAAAAAGAAAAATGGTAAACAATGCACTGCGTCACACACACCGGGGTATGGCTCTCGGTCGGAGCGCCAGCCTAAGCGGTCTGTCCACTCGGAGTGCTGAGGCTCAGAGCGCCGTGACGTTGGTTGATCTACCACTGGCTACGCGGCCAGCCAGACGAGAGGTTCCAGTCTCGCTTCTCCGCCGGTCAGAGTTCCATTGTGTTGCCCCAGTTACACACACAACTCACGCAGAACGAGACAGCAGGGCGTCCACCAGCGCTGATGTCCTAAAAACACAAAGCTATCAATACCTCCGAGCCGCTGACATGAGAGTCCAACGTTTCCACTACCCAAAGCAGTTTACACACCATGTGCACTCAGACAACGGCTGCTATTGAACTGAACACTGAGCAAAAGCTGTAGTCAGTCGGTGTTCTCATCGGGTTTTCTCCCCAAAAGGCTGTGTTCGCTAACACCAGACCAGCGGGAGCAGCATACACAGCACAGCCTTTGATGCACTGTGAGCGGACTGAGAAGAGGGAAAAAGTTGGGGATGGAGAGGCCAAGTCGTGACACCCAGTGACATCCACACATCGCTGTGTGCTCATCTATAACAGCACCTTTATCTCTGTGAAACCCCGTAATCATCAGAGTGGCTATCAGCTTCATGAATGCTGCACATATACCACCAGTATTATTAGAAAAACAACAGGTCCAGAGGAAGTATGTCGGCCATTGGCACACAACACAGCGGTGCAATACTGCCACCTACCGCATAGACATTTCTTTCTAGTTTTGAAGCTTTCGAGAACGCGCGAGCAGTGTCAGTTGACGTCACGTCCGTGGGACAGCGTGGGAATTTCGGTCCCGAGTTGAAGCGCATTTTACAGCTCACAGCCATAAATGAACAATACATGGGTGACCTCATTCTTTTTAGTTTAAAACGCTTCATCACCTATTAACTTTTTAAAAATTAACGATTGTTTTTTTTTTTTTACAAATCCTGCCCCATGTCCCTTCAATAAAATGAATATTTAAAAACAGCAAGGTGTGAACTATGACTACGTTCACACTGCAGGTCTTAATGCTCAAATCTGATTTTTTAATCAAATCCGATTGTTTTGTCTGGCTGTTCACACTTCAACTGAAATGTGACAGCAAACAATCTCCAGTGTGAACGAATCACGGCCCCAAAGCGGCCCGCATGCGCAGACGATGACAAGACGTCACACATAACGTGCTCTGTTTACGGAAGTAAAAGTACAGAAGCTTTGACAATAGACTTGAACATGGCCCAATTACGGTAAGATATCTTTAAGGTTGAAATACACCGGAGACATCAGCGCTGCACCACGTCGCGCTCACACCGTTATTTTGATTAAAAACCATTTTAGTTCGTCAGATCACTCATCACACGGGACCGCCACAGCGCTTCCCAGAAACGCGAGTCCACGCCACGGCGCTAAGTTCACTCGAACAGAATTGTCACGTAATATATTACTAATCAAGTCCTAAACCTGACTGTCTGTCCACCGCCTGCCTCCGTCTCCAGTATCAGCTCTACGTGTTGGAGCGTTTCCCTCCGCCGGCGCATTTAGTGGTCTGTCTCCTGTCAGTCACGTACGAGGCGGATTCAATGAGACATGTCCGTTCAGACTGGAGTCGCTTTCAAAAACATCAGATACGTATCCGATTCAGGACCACATATGAAAGTGACCTGGGTCGGATTTGAAAAAATCAGATCTGTGCCGTTCAGACTGTCTTAAAAAAATCAGATATGGGTCGCATGAGGGAAAAAAATCGGATTTGAAGCGCATTTGGCTGCAGTGTGAACGTAGCCTTAGTGCATCAATATGAGTCATCATCTGAGAAAAACTGATCTAAGGAATATTTTTAATTTACTGGGCAGCCGTGGCTCAGCAGATAAGGACGGTGGTCTGCTGATCAGATCAGAAGGTGAGTGGTTCATTTCTTGGTCTTGGTTCTTGGCCTAGATACTGAATCCACAAGTTGATCTCTAAATGGCAGCTCATTGCTCCTCAGGGATGAGTCAAATGCAGAGAAATCATTTCCTCATGGGGACAATAAAGGATTCATTAAAACTGGTCTGGAAAATGTTCTGTGTCTGGATAACATCCATACTGATTAATATGAAGGATTAAAAAATAATAAATGCATAAATAAATAAACATGAGCAGATATATTGTTTATTTCAAAGGATTAAATCTCAGTGTGGAGCATGCCACCTTTATGTCCTTCATCCATGTGTTCATGTATATTTTATAGCTGCCATTGTGAGAAGATGCTAAATAATCCCACTGCCCCTGGCAATGGGGCTTTAGCTTCAGCAAGCATACAGTATGGTTGGTCTCTTGTGGGTTTTTTTTTTCATTTCCTACCAGGTTCTTCAATATTTACTTGTATATTTCTTATATTTCTGCACTTAACACCAGACAAAACATTCAAAACTTGTTCTGACTAATAATAAAAGGGAGCATGAGACAAATAAACCTAATAATGCTTTAAAAAAAAAACAGTGTTCATGTGTAAAAAAATGTAAGAAACCAGGAACAAGGAAAGCAATGATAGAAAAAGAAATTGTCAATTTTCACAGTTCATCCTCCTTAATTCATCCCAGCCTTTGAAAACAGAGAGCTGGAGCTGAGAGAGGAAAAGACGCATTTTCATGCTGATGCTCGTCTGAAGAGATTTGCTAATTTTACCAAAAGTTTCACAGAGTTTTTGGGCTACTGAGTCAATGCAAGGCTGAAGGGATTTGAAAAGTTTTGTGAGAAAGAGTAGTTGAATCATGTTAGAAAGGAAAAGGATGATTAAACAGATTTGAAAATGCCATTCAGCGGTGTTCAAAGTCTGATAAAGAGGAGAGGCAGCGGCTCTCATGATACTAAGCCCCAATCAGGTAGACCATCAAAGGTTTTAGCCTCCCCTGGCAGGAAAATTGGTCTGGATGGAAAAACTCTCAAACTACTTCAACTGAAATACAGACTTCACTGCAAGAAAGTGGTGTGGATGTTTCAAGAGCCACAATAAGGAGGCACTTGAACAAAAAGGGCTTGCTAAAAAAAAGCCATTACTGCTCTCAAAATATGCCAACCTGCACTGAGACGACCCTGAAAACTTTTGGAACAGAGTCATTTGGTGTGATGAGACCAAAATTGGGTGTTATGGTCACAACAAACACGTTTGGAGAGGAGTGAACCGAGCTGTTGGACGGTGTGCCATGGAGCTGGATCTTGAGTCAGAACTGATGGCCAGATCAATGCAGTATGTTTTTGTATGTGCACTCATCAGCCCAAAGGCTCCACATGGGACCCAACTGGACTTTGCAGCATCATAATTATCTTAAGAAAAATGCCAAAATAGTCCTTCAGTTGCTGCAACAGAGGAAAGAGAATGTTCTGGACCTTCTGACCTCTCCATTATCATCAGTATACTTCAGGGAGAGCTCAAGCATGCAGTTTATTTAAGACAACTCAAGATTTTATGAAATCTGGAGGGTTTTTATATTATTATTATTAAGAACCACGTTCTGCTGTAGGCCCCCATTAAACTGGACTGAGTCCTCACTATGACAGAGACATCAGAAGAATGTGGAAGATCTGTACAGGGTTCTGGTGAGGTCGGGCTTATATAAGAACACAATATGCTTCACATTATGCATGACAGCATTGACACCAATGGCATGTACAAAACCTCTATAGTGATGGTTTATTATGGTGGCGGCCATGTATTGAGGTTGTGGGTGGAGCTAGGCGGCTGCAGTGGCAGCATATTATCCATGACATAGGGTCCTGTGTGTTTACTGTCACAGCGAGGTCGTCCAGGATTTAAAGCAGGACTGGCCACACTGGCCTCAAGCCTAGCCTACAACTCTATCAGTGGTTTCACACCAGCATGATGTCATCTTTTATAAGGTGGGCTAAGTCTACAACCAGATGATGCATTCTGTTGTACAAACGTGAATCCTGAACATCTCGTTTATTGTTGTTTTTTAGGGGAACTAGAGTCTGCAGACTCAAGATGTGGGTCTGAAAGTCCCTCCTACTCACTGACACTGAATCAGGGTGTTATTAAACTGAGTGCATTACAAACATAACTATAGGAACATGCAGCAAAATGAGAATAATATGAATCTACAGACCTGGAAAAGAATGATCTGAGTGTGTTTCTATTTTGAATCAGGAAAATGTTCATTTTTATAGGGCTCAAAACATATACTGCAGCTTTTGGGGGGCTTCAGTTTCAGGTTACAATAAAAGTCTGGCTCTTATGATGTATATATGGATGGAATGTTTGAACAGAAATCACTCTCATGGTTTCCTCCATTGGTTGACACTAAGCATGCAGCTTAACGGTTGAATTTGAGAATAAATGTTTTACCTGACTAGTTGTGTTTTCTGTACAAACGTTCAAAAATTCTGCCAGATTACATAAACGTACCACACATACTAACCAGCTAACTAGTGACCAAAACATGACAGTAGGGACCGCCTTTCCACACTGGAAATAGAAATTCACAACTTTCACTCAGAAAGAAAGCCAAAATGTCTGAATATCTCCTAAAAACAGGTGTTGACGAGGAATTTACATTTCACTAATAATAGATCCACAAGGTCGCGGTGTACTGGAGACCCCGTTCTTCCTCCAGTTAACCTCCTTTATGGTCTTATCTCCCTTCTGGGTGAGATAAGACCACAGGAATTTAACACAAGAGAGACACACTGCTGCTGCTTCACTGCCTTCTAAGGTTATCTCTGCACCAACTCCAATAACAGGCTCAAATATGAGCGTTGGCCCCAGGCAGTAAAGAAAAATACCATCACATCGCTCTTTAAATATGAAAACTGAATGAAAGTTAGAAAGAAACAACATTTAAGGGTGATGATTGAGAGACGATGACAGCATTATATTCAACATGAGAGTTAGAGGAGGCGATGCATGACACAGTTCATACAATGAGCTGACCCTCATTAAGTCAGGTATATATTATTTCATGCTTTTAAAATAAACCTTTTTGTAGAGAAAGTTCCATTCAGCTCTCACTATGAGGCCTTTATTTCCTCGTTACTCTTGTGCACAGTGACATCACTCAAATGAATCTATCTCAGTAAAAGCTCAAATTAAAAATAAAAAGGGATCTGAGGGAAAACTGTGCCATAATGAACGCAGAATGAAATTATAAGGAGCAGGGGAGCACCAGCAGTGGGACGATTCACGGGCCGCCTTGTTCCGCCAGAGGCAGCGGAGATGGGAGAGAACGCTTGTTTTCACTCATCTTTATTGTCTCTGTGAACGTGAGCATTTAATCCTTGCTAACACCATACAGTATATTTGCCCTAAACAGTTGAATAAACCTGGTATAATCATTAGATGTTTGTGTTGTCATTATGTCTGTGTTTCATTCATATATTATCAGTGTTCGTATCATTTTGCCAGTGATGATCTGTTATTTAGTGGTCAGAAGCCAACGTTGTAGCGTTATAAACTCTATTTTTATATAGGTTATGACTTGGCTACTTCTGTATTTTCACTAATAAGTTTTGTCAGTTTTACACGGAGAAATATCTCTGATACTTTCACTTTTTAGTGCTTACAGTTACTCTAGGTTCTTTCTGATGTTACAGTGAGTAGATCATGTATTTTCATTTCAAACACTTTACTGTGTTCATTATGTCTTCTTTTTCAAAATTGTTTATACATTCTTTTTTTCAGACATGTATATTTTTGTGTAAGTTTTTACCTTGACATGTTTCGACTCGCTCCTGCGGTCTTCATCAGAAGTGTCTCTGGTGTTGGTGTGACGTGTCGTTTATCAGCTGTTCTTCCCGATGGGCGTGGCCAACCCCGATCTGTCAAATATGCGGGGTTGGCCACGCCCATCTCCACCGGCTGGTCCCTGGAGCAGTGAGTCCCAGGTGTGAGACAGCTGGTAGGCCCCCTCATCCCGGTTGATGGACCACTTGGCTCGCTTTCTTATCTCCACTGCCTCCCTTATCCAACGTCTGTATCTGTTCTCCTCAGTGTGTATGATTCTCCCCTGTTCCCAGTCCATGATGTGGTTATTTCTTTTACAATGGTCTGTGATGGCTGATTTTAAGTTCTCCTGTTCTGCTTTCTTTTTTGTGGTTCGTGTGAGTCGTTCTGCTGTTTCCTTTTCACATTCCGTCTGGTGTTCTTTCTTTCTTGTGTTGTATGTCCGTCCTGTTTCCCCTATGTATGTTTTATTGCATGACATGCAGGGTATTTCGTAGATGACGTTGCATTTTTTCTCCGGTTGTATCTTGTCCTTGGGGTGAACTAACAGCTGTCTTAGTTTTCTGTATGGTTTGACTATGGTTTGGATCTGGTGTTTCTTCATGGTTCTTTGTATTTTTTCTGTCACTCCTCGGATGTACGGTACTGTGATGGTGTTGATGTGTTTTTGGTCTGGTGTTTTTGATTTTTTCTTGGCTTTTTTTTTTTTCCCGGTTTCTTTCTTTATTTTTGAAAAGAAATAACCACATCATGGACTGGGAACAGGGGAGAATCATACACACTGAGGAGAACAGATACAGACGTTGGATAAGGGAGGCAGTGGAGATAAGAAAGCGAGCCAAGTGGTCCATCAACCGGGATGAGGGGGCCTACCAGCTGTCTCACACCTGGGACTCACTGCTCCAGGGACCAGCCGGTGGAGATGGGCGTGGCCAACCCCGCATATTTGACAGATCGGGGTTGGCCACGCCCATCGGGAAGAACAGCTGATAAACGACACGTCACACCAACACCAGAGACACTTCTGATGAAGACCGCAGGAGCGAGTCGAAACATGTCAAGGTAAAAACTTACACAAAAATATACATGTCTGAAAAAAAGAATGTATAAACAATTTTGAAAAAGAAGACATAATGAACACAGTAAAGTGTTTGAAATGAAAATACATGATCTACTCACTGTAACATCAGAAAGAACCTAGAGTAACTGTAAGCACTAAAAAGTGAAAGTATCAGAGATATTTCTCCGTGTAAAACTGACAAAACTTATTAGTGAAAATACAGAAGTAGCCAAGTCATAACCTATATAAAAATAGAGTTTATAACGCTACAACGTTGGCTTCTGACCACTAAATAACAGATCATCACTGGCAAAATGATACGAACACTGATAATATATGAATGAAACACAGACATAATGACAACACAAACATCTAATGATTATACCAGGTTTATTCAACTGTTTAGGGCAAATATACTGTATGGTGTTAGCAAGGATTAAATGCTCACGTTCACAGAGACAATAAAGATGAGTGAAAACAAGCGTTCTCTCCCATCTCCGCTGCCTCTGGCGGAACAAGGCGGCCCGTGAATCGTCCCACTGCTGGTGCTCCCCTGCTCCTTATAATTTCATTCTGCGTTCATTATGGCACAGTTTTCCCTCAGATCCCTTTTTATTTTTAATTTGAGCTTTTACTGAGATAGATTCATTTGAGTGATGTCACTGTGCACAAGAGTAACGAGGAAATAAAGGCCTCATAGTGAGAGCTGAATGGAACTTTCTCTACAAAAAGGTTTATTTTAAAAGCATGAAATAATATATACCTGACTTAATGAGGGTCAGCTCATTGTATGAACTGTGTCATGCATCGCCTCCTCTAACTCTCATGTTGAATATAATGCTGTCATCGTCTCTCAATCATCACCCTTAAATGTTGTTTCTTTCTAACTTTCATTCAGTTTTCATATTTAAAGAGCGATGTGATGGTATTTTTCTTTACTGCCTGGGGCCAACGCTCATATTTGAGCCTGTTATTGGAGTTGGTGCAGAGATAACCTTAGAAGGCAGTGAAGCAGCAGCAGTGTGTCTCTCTTGTGTTAAATTCCTGTGGTCTTATCTCAC
>SSNR01000186.1:481283-558906 GCA_006937965.1 Callopanchax toddi
GTATTTTCATTTCAAACACTTTACTGTGTTCATTATGTCTTCTTTTTCAAAATTGTTTATACATTCTTTTTTTCAGACATGTATATTTTTGTGTAAGTTTTTACCTTGACATGTTTCGACTCGCTCCTGCGGTCTTCATCAGAAGTGTCTCTGGTGTTGGTGTGACGTGTCGTTTATCAGCTGTTCTTCCCGATGGGCGTGGCCAACCCCGATCTGTCAAATATGCGGGGTTGGCCACGCCCATCTCCACCGGCTGGTCCCTGGAGCAGTGAGTCCCAGGTGTGAGACAGCTGGTAGGCCCCCTCATCCCGGTTGATGGACCACTTGGCTCGCTTTCTTATCTCCACTGCCTCCCTTATCCAACGTCTGTATCTGTTCTCCTCAGTGTGTATGATTCTCCCCTGTTCCCAGTCCATGATGTGGTTATTTCTTTTCAAAAATAAAGAAAGAAACCGGGAAAAAAAAAAAAGCCAAGAAAAAATCAAAAACACCAGACCAAAAACACATCAACACCATCACAGTACCGTACATCCGAGGAGTGACAGAAAAAATACAAAGAACCATGAAGAAACACCAGATCCAAACCATAGTCAAACCATACAGAAAACTAAGACAGCTGTTAGTTCACCCCAAGGACAAGATACAACCGGAGAAAAAATGCAACGTCATCTACGAAATACCCTGCATGTCATGCAATAAAACATACATAGGGGAAACAGGACGGACATACAACACAAGAAAGAAAGAACACCAGACGGAATGTGAAAAGGAAACAGCAGAACGACTCACACGAACCACAAAAAAGAAAGCAGAACAGGAGAACTTAAAATCAGCCATCACAGACCATTGTAAAAGAAATAACCACATCATGGACTGGGAACAGGGGAGAATCATACACACTGAGGAGAACAGATACAGACGTTGGATAAGGGAGGCAGTGGAGATAAGAAAGCGAGCCAAGTGGTCCATCAACCGGGATGAGGGGGCCTACCAGCTGTCTCACACCTGGGACTCACTGCTCCAGGGACCAGCCGGTGGAGATGGGCGTGGCCAACCCCGCATATTTGACAGATCGGGGTTGGCCACGCCCATCGGGAAGAACAGCTGATAAACGACACGTCACACCAACACCAGAGACACTTCTGATGAAGACCGCAGGAGCGAGTCGAAACATGTCAAGGTAAAAACTTACACAAAAATATACATGTCTGAAAAAAAGAACGTATAAACAACCATGTATTTTCATATTGACGAATAGAAATCTGAAACCAGAATTAGACTTCAGGATTTTATTGAGAAAGACGACGCAGACAATTATCACAGATAAGAAAGAGGTAGTTAGCAGGTGGTCAGCATTAAAGCAGCTCTCTGGAGCATTTTTCTCTGTATCAAAGTTTTCTAAATGTTTTAAATTATATTTCAGGTCTAAACTATGATCTATGGGTTGAGTTCCACAACATCTGTCATTCTGATGAAGACCCTCCTTCCTCCTAGAGACCCCTTTCCATTATTTCTTGCCGCCGACATTTTTCAGCCAATGAAATTCAAATGTCTGCATTCTTTCAACATGCACGCGCATCGACCAAACCTGTACCAGTAGGGGGCGCTGTCGTACAGGACGCTCCGTGTGTTTCTCAGCCGTTCACTGAGGACTCACGGCTCATTTCTACTAAAAACCTACCCATTCTCCAGCTAAAGACGGATTTATTTTTATTTTTAAACCTTTCACCTCACAGAATGGCAAGGCTTGACAGGATTACGCGTTTATTTTGGTCAGAAAGTTCATCCAGGGCCGAGTCAAGTTCAGCTTCAGAGTCCAGCAGCAGCTCTCTGCTAACAGAGCTAATATCAGAAGCAGCAGGGACAGAGAGGGCTCATCAGACCCTCGTAGTGTTGTTGGAATAAGATTGTGAACTGTGAGTGATTAAACCCTACACATTGAGCTGTACAGTTCATGTCCGAAGTATATGCGCCGCGTGCACGCGCGCACACGCGACCGGACGCGCGTGTCGAGGTGTTTTGAGGAGGAGCCTTTGGACGCTAGATTCAAAAACTGCTCTCTTGCTGAAATCCTCCGGAGTGCTGCTTTAAGTCATTCACGATGGTAAGGTGTTCTGAATTGAATCTTAAATAAGTTTTAGTAATCTGAGTCTCATGATGTTTAGGAGACTAGGGATTTTACTTAATTTAGATTAAGGATTCTGATGGGGTTTAAGAGTACTGATGGATCAGTGACTAGTTTGAGTGAGCTAAAGTTGTTAGCTTTTTCAAAATAGGCCTTTAAACTTTACCAGGATGTGGTCACTCACGGTACCAGGTGGCCTCGATGGATCCGGCCAGTGTAGACTCGCCTCGTCGAGGTGGGTGCACCCAGCCGGGGAGAGACGTCCGCTTGGGGAGGTGGATCGCCAGCAGGACAAACCGGGCGGTCCGAGAGTACCAGTGGTAGTGAGTTTCAGTCCATAATCCATGGTGACACGAGCGTGAGGCTCATATTGAGATGAAGGGAAAACGGCTTGTTTTCTCTTCAGGAGCCGGAGGTGAGATCAGCCGCCAGGGTGAGAGAGGCTGTCTCCAGGAGGAGTCAGCTGTGTAGAGGTTGACAGCTGAGATGTTGCCTGACTCGAGGCTGAATCAGAACTCCCTAGCTTCCGGGGTCGGAAGTGCTATATGGAAGTCTTAGGGAACGTGGCGAATGAATGAGGAGTTATTAATGTCACGTGACTCAGATCACTAACTCTCATTGGTTAGGAAGTAATATATGATTTAACCTTTTAGCAAAGTATGTATGTGAAATAATACTGATGCAGGATCAACATTCATTAATACTGGAAGAAAATGCATTAATCACATTAAGACATTTTAAACAGTTTGATTAAGAGTAATGACGTTAGAAGGAGACGTCTGGGAGTCTTTGAGTTATTATTAACTAAAGAGTGAAAACCCAGTGGTGTCTTCCGGAGAAACGTCCTTGATCTGGGAATGTTAATCCAGGTTAACATAATAAAAGAGTCATTTTATTCCAAGTTATTGGGAAAAAGATGGTTATTATTTGTGATGATCCTAGAGGTCAAAGTTAAGAGGATACAGCCTATTTGGTGGTGTTACAACGTGTATGGAATCAGTGCTTTAAGGGTTAGATCAGATCAAGTGAGGTTCTGTGGGGAGGATGTGAATAACTAATATCTTACCTGTTGTAGAATGACCTTTGAATGACCTGAGTTTGGAGAATTAGAAATCACATTTGACCACACAAATGAACAAATATAAATATATCTACATGTTTGTGCAAATAATAATAATAATATTTCAGCCACCACTTCCTGTCTGCATTTTAAAAAATATTTTTTGTGTCGTTGACTTTGGGTATTTTGTGGTTATTTTTTCCACCACTGTGGAAGTAGATAATTAGCTCAATCACCGACAGGTGTGTATATCAGCCTTTAAAGCCTTCACTGTTTGCTGATGTTAAAGAAGGCTGTGATGGTCGAAACGCTGAAGAAATAAAGTTTTCCGTTTACTCACATGTGGAGCTATAGATAGTACGTTACTCTTTTTAAATGTTAACTATTTTCCACAGTAATCAGCAACTTTAAAACACATTACAGTTTTTCTCAGTAGCTTTGGTTCATTTCTCACAACAGAATTAAAGTTTGCACAACAGTTAGTGCAACCTTCACAACATGTAGTCATTTGGGCTCAGCCTAGTGTCAGCTTCCTGTTCATTTCATCCAATGGGAACTGTTCTTAGACATGAAGCGATTGAGTTAGAACAAATATCTGCTAAATCATCACTTTTTCACTTGCTTTTATCATGTCTGTCAAAATGAACTCTACTTGTAGCGGCTGAATAGTCATTGTTCATACAACTAATTATCTTCATTTCACTGATTGTGTCATTGCACACAATTGT
Source organism: Callopanchax toddi (assembly GCA_006937965.1). NCBI lineage: Eukaryota > Metazoa > Chordata > Actinopteri > Cyprinodontiformes > Nothobranchiidae > Callopanchax > Callopanchax toddi. The sequence goes on from SSNR01000186.1 coordinate 485,197, forward strand.
GTTGATCATGTTGTCAAACATTTTGTACATCCAGTTTCTAAATCTTTGTAATGTTTCCATGAAAATGTCCATAAATAACTTTTCTCAGGTGAACCTGATCTTCCACTGAGTTAGAGGCTGTGTGAACATTTATTGCTACCAGTGAGACCAGTCTGCTGTGGTCAGCCAGTGGTTTGCAGCACATGACAGGATGCTGGTGGAGTATCTTCCTCCCTACTCTCCATTCCTAAATCCGATTGAGGAGTTTTTCTCTTCCTGGAGGTGGAAGGTAAATGACCGGCGTCCACAGACCCAAATGACCCTGTTGATGGATGCAGCTTGTGATGACATCACAGCAGAGTCCTGCAGAGGGTGGATTCAGCACTCAAGAAGAAACTTTCCTCAGTGCATTGACAGAGCTGACATTCACTGTGATGTAGATGGAAAGATGTGTCCAGACAGACGGAGCGTCTAGATGTCCATGACTGATCTGCAGCAGCGTCTGGTTTACAGGATCTTCAGTTTCTAAACTACTACAGTCTGGTTTACTGAGACAAAGGGAGTTTATTCTTTCTAAATGTTTTTCTTCCAGTTGCACAATGCTGTGAAAAGTTGTAAAAATACAGTATAAAATAAAGTGTATATTCAGTGTCTTGATGTTTCTTTTACTTCTAGTTTTCTAAATGCCATGCCTGGTTTGTAACACTGTCTGGACTTTACACTGGGCAGCACTTCCAGAGTCATCTGTCTCAATGAAAACAGGACTAAACCATTGGACTGTTGTTTCTACGATGCTGATGTCAGAACTTGTCATTTGGACAACACTGACACTTTCATTGACATAAAAACTTGATTTTGAAGAACAAATAATCTATTTTGATAAAGAAACTTGCTTTTTGAAAAGGTGACTTGCTTTTGAAGCAAGAACTTCCCATTTTGAGAAAGTGACTTGCTTTTGCAGGTTATCTATTGTTTTGCAGTTTGCACGAATTGTTTTGAGAAATGTCTTAGCAGTGGTGAAAACTTAAATTCTGTTGTGAGAAATGCGCCAAAGCTATTGAGAAAAACTGTAATATGCTGTAAAGAAGTTCATAAAAATGTTATTTTATTAACATTTACACAACTACAGGAAATTACAGATTATACTTTTATTTTGATAGAAGTATTGTGAGTTTACTGGAACACACCAGAAAGGGTCTGAGATGATCTGACTCTCCATGAATGAAACAAAAAAATTAATATTTTAATAAAATATTTTCACAATTTTTATTTAAAACCCTAAAATATTATCTGTAAATAGATACGAGTTATAGCTGTTTATGTTTTCATTATGCTCTTAATAATAATAATATTTGGGGACAATTTTGCTCATTTTGTTGACTAGAAAATAAGGGTTTGGGAACCCCTGATCTAAACGCAGGTCCTGTAGTAGATTAACACTTCTAATCATTTTAGAGACAGACAAACCCATTTAATAAAATACCAACAATCTGTTCTCAGTGGAACAAAGCGTCGTTTTTCTGCAGCACATTTAAAAGCAGACAGGTTTTTACCTTACATACAATGGATTAAAGGTTCAAGAGGATTGCTTGTTTTATAAAGAATGATCATTGTAAGGGTTTGAGAAAAGCAACTGAATTTAAAATAAAAACCTGGATGAGAATGAATGTCACCTCTATTTAGCCTCTTGTTGGCCTCATTAGTGTCCTGTTGGAGGAGAGAGCTGCTTCCAGTCCCTTCTGAGATTTTTTAAACCCTTTTGTTTAAAATAAACACAAAACCTTTTGAACCATAAAAACTTAAAAAGTGGATTTGACTGTAGGGCTCAGTATTCTAGTCTGATTTCTTAAATCTTTCGTTTTGCTCGTCTTTCTCCTGTGAGGTCAGAGCTTGAGTTTGGCCACAGAACAACACATTTCTACTGAAACAGTTTGAAGTAACTGCAGACAAACGACAGCCTGAAGACTTTTGTTTTCAATTTGTCAACACAAAAAAGCAGCCTCTCAAGTCATTACAGTGAGCTGCTGAGGGACCCTTTCTTATCTCTCACTGTTAAAAAGGCTATTAAAAAGAATTTGGCTTTGTAAATTATTCTTCACATTTAAATTAGATGCCGAGCAGACTCCACAATCCTAAAACTCAGCAGCAGATATGGGCTATTACCTTCTAAAATGTAAAAGCGGGTTTTGTGGGAAAAAATGCCATAATTTCTTTACTTGCATTGGGAAATAAAAGAAAGGTTTGTGATGAACGAATGTTTTTGTGACTCCACTCCTGCTGCTTTGTCTAAAATCACAGTGACTTTAATAGGAAGAGCCTCATTTAAAGTCAAATCACGTCTGCTCATGAAAACAACAACCCAACGTTATTTATTTTATTTAAACAAACAGAGTTTTGTTTTCATTAACGATATCATTTCATCCACCAGTGAAAACATCAAATTGAGACTTTGTGTCAGAATTCTCTGAAAATCCTTCTGGTACTAACGGACTCGTTAGTTTCAACCTGCACACAGAAACCTGGACGTTACCTAAACGTCTCCTATGGTAAGCAGCTCTGCTCTGTTTCATGTCATCCAGAGAGTTCTGGGTATTTTTGGCTAATAGGAACACTTAAAAGCATCTGTAAACCTGCAGAAACAGACCTTCCATGTGATGAGCTCAGTGAGCGTCTGTTGGGCTGCTGAGCCTCTACATCACACCTGATGTTTTTACCTGAGAGACAATGAAACGAGCCGTTAGACTCCCAGATGGTGTGTTAAGGTGATGTGATGCAATCAGCATTTTATACTGAGCTGCAAATGAGCTAAATGCTCGTCAGTGTTTTTAAATAAAAGATGTGTTATTGTGTTACTCTAGAGTCACAAATCTTGAGGTTGTGTGGCAAATTGGCTGCTGCATTATTCAGTTAGACGTTATGTTCTTTAACAGTCTGAGTTTACCCTGAACCCAGACCTTTGACTGGCTCATTTTGAACATTTCATTATGAGGTTCATAATAAACTCTTTATTCTATTTAGATGGCACAGATCAACCTGAGCTGTACCAGATAAAACCACATAAACATCACATGTGAGAACATGTGAAATTATCATGTGACATATGTGAACTACATGTAAAAGGTGTGTTTATGGAACAAAAAATTTGGAATTCATATAAACATGTTAACTTATCATGTAAAACACATGTTCTGCCTATGGGTCTTATGGTAAACGGCCTGTATTTATAGAGCGCCTTCTTCACACTCCCCAAAGCGCTGTACAACACAACAGTCATTCACCCATTCATTCACACACTAGTGGGGATAAACTACTTTTTTGTAGTCTCAGCTGCCCTGGGGCACACTGACAGAGGCGGGGGTGCCATGCATCGGCGGCCGCCAAGTCCCTCTGACCACCACCAGTAGGCAAGGTGGGTGAAGTGTCATGCCCAAGGACACAACAACAAAGCAACCCAGCCGGAGCTGGGGATCGAACCGACGACCCTGCGGTTGCCAGACCGGCCACTCTACCAACTGAGCTACACGTTATATAATTTTGGAACACTTTAAACATGTTTATGTGCTCACATGTTTTCCCACACGTGCTCACATGTGAAAAACATGTAAGTCATGTGTTGTTTTTTTCTTAAAGATGGAACTACAGCTGTTCATTCTCACACCAAATACAAATGTGTTCACAGCAGCAAAAGACCAGGGGTGTTCAAGCAGGAACCAGGATGGGTCACATGACGCTCCGTGGAGACTCTGCGGGCCGGGGGGGGGGGGATCTGTGCTGATTTGCGTTGGATTTTATTACACAATGGCAGCTCGTCATGAGCATAGAACAAGATTTTAAAGGCAGAGAGCTGAATACATTTTGCTACTGTGAAAGCAGTAGTTTGTCATATCCAAACAACATGGAAGTGCTGCGCTTTGGCGAGACAGACAGCCGGAATGTCCAGTAGTTGCTTTCAGTCCAAAATGTATGATTGGCTGACCAACTTATTGATTTCTTTTGGGGTATTTTTAATCGCCACAATATATTTATAACTATACTATGTTAGAACGTTGTTAAGAGGCATGAAACAAATGTTTTAAGCTACATTGTTTACCAGATTCCTCATGGTACCTTTAGCAGCTCATCCACCTTTCTGAACCGCTTCATCCAATAAGGGGAGCTTGTGCCAAACTCCAGTCACAGTGGATCAAATGACCCTTTTCTATATAAACCTTTACACTTTACATGAACCACACTTCATAATAACAGTTACATCATTTTTAACCAGTTACATCATTTTTAACCCTTTAACAACCAGGTCAGCCAGCTGGTGGAGCACAGGTTGGTCCAGTTGATCTTCCTGAAACATGAACTAAGTGTAATTAAAAAATTAAATAAAAATACATACATATGTGGGAATGTATGAATAAAATGTTAGACATTATTACCTTACTGGTTTTTACCTAATGTTAATATAATAAATATTTACAACTTTTATTCCTTACATTTTATAAAAACCTTGTTTCCCTAAATTATAAGAAAAAATAGATTTTCATTGGTGTGGAAAGTATAGGGTTAACATATGATTCATATGAATTAAATAAGCATTAATTAACTGATGTTCTATTGAGTGTAATATAAATAAAATCCATTCACACTGAACAGATTCATGACATATGCTGGATTAATTTATGAGTTATTCCACATCATAAGGATCAGTGGATTTTATAGCTGTTGTCTTTAATATAAAGTGAAGCAAACTGATTGTTTTTATTGTGCATCCTTTGCATCAACTTGTAAAATCGTCTGTGCTGCAGTTTCTCCACCTTTGGAACAGCTGGATTCTGTTTTTTCGTCCTCTAAACGACCCTGATTCATTCTGTCAGTCTGATTTTAAACAAACCAGTGTTAAATGCTAAATTTGATCGTGTTCCAGACAAATAAATTTACCAAACAGACACTTTTTCCAGATAACAGAAGACAAACTCCTTAGAGAAGTGCTCCTAATGCTTTCTACTGTTCATCTGATCTGAGAACAGCTGGAGGAGACTGGGGACATCAGATAAAACTAGAAGTAAAGAATGTCTGAATCCCTCTAAAGGAATTAAAATAAAGACGAAAATCAGGAAGATGAGACTGTAAGCTGATCTGTTGTTCTAAACAACCAGCTGCTGACAGGCTGTTCTTTATGGAGGCAGACAGTGTGTCTGCACCAACAGGTGATTAGTCATTGTGGCTCATCTTAGTGAATTTATTTTTCTTCGTCTCCTCTTTTCCTCTGCGACACAACATTGTTATCGCTGACTGAATTTCACTCAACTATCTGATCACATTCACTTGGCAGAGGTCTCCATCATTTCCTGTTTGACAGTCAGGAAGAAAACAATCAGAGCTTCATCAGTGGAAACTCTTTCATCTCAGCCACACCAATCCCACCTCCTCCTGAAGGAAAGGAACATTAAAGTTTAATGAGTTCACCTGTAGATCTTTACTGGGATCAGTTTAGAACCGTCTGCATCCAAGTCTGAAAGTTTCAACTAAAACTAAACAGCTGATATGACCAGCAACCTGAACAAGACCTGTGTTTACAGTCAGTCAGCTGAGTGTGTAGTTCTTTGAACAACCTCAGTTTAGAGAAACAGAGATAATTAGTTCTAATCAGACTGATGGGCTAACAGCTATACGTATGTTCAATAAGCAATAAAGGTTCATAAAGTACTGTCCACAGGAATCACTAGGACACTTTGGAGACTGAAGTTGTTTTAATGTCTTCAAGAGGACACTGGTCTCCTGCATTATAATGTTTTACTTAGTTCAACTTGTTATCATTTAGGGAGACCTGATTTAAATGAAAAACTATTGAAATGTCTATGAAAAGTTTTTGATTTTATACATAAACTAGACATTAGGGATATTGTTGTTGTTTTTTTATGTTTATAAGGTCCTACCAATTTGAAATAGCTAGGGGAAATAAAACGTTCACACCAAACAGCAGCTCTGGTCTCAGGAGGATATGACAGAAATCTGCTCAGTTAGCTCAAAGATCTACCTACCGTAATTTCCGGGCTATAAGGCGCACCTGAATATAAGCCGCAGCAGCTAAATTTGGGGGAAATTGCAGATTTGTCCACACATAAGCCGCACCTAACTATAAGCCGCGGGTGTTTTAATGTTTAGTTACCATATGTATGTGTGTGTGGGAGGCCACTTAGAGGCTACTCTCACACCCACATACCTTTGTCTGTTTGTATGTGAATACGGTTGTTGTCTGCTCTGAGGACACAGCCTACTGTTCGTATGTAAATGTTTTACCACCTTGGGCAGCTACTGATTGCTGCTTGAACTGAGAGAAAGCCGGAGCGGCCCAACTGGTTCCAGCAGCACTAGCTGGCCTCACTGTTCCTTAATGTTTAATTTCTCTATATATGAGTTCCTGCTACCACAGAGGGGATTGTTGGGACAGAGATGACTGTTTGGGAACTATTGTATCAAAAATAAGCAGCCTACCGTGTCATCGTCTTCCTCCTCCTGCGTACTAAAACCACCAAAATCCTCATCGTCAGTGTCAGAAATGAACAGGTCCAGAATCGCCTCCTCAGCCAGTCTCTCTCCTTTGTTGTCCCTCTAAAAACCAATAAAATCCTCTTCCTCTTCATCAGTTTCGGAGTAAAACAGCCTCCGAACGAGGGCTCCATAAGCTATTGCGTAATCCTCTAATATGGCCACGCGTCGCGTTTGTGCATGCGCACGTAATGAACGTGACTGCGAGGTAAACGCACGTACGTAAAACACGCAAAAGCTTTATGAATCGCGGTCACGTAAATTACGTGCGCATGCGCAAATGCGACACACGGCCATAGAAGTGGATTGCGCAATAGCTGATTGAGCCGTTCGGAGGCTGTTTGATTCAGACACTGACAAAGAGGAAGAGGATTTTATTGGTTTTCAGAGCGACAACAAAGGAGAGAGACTGGCTGATGAGGCGATTCTGGGCCTGTTCGTTTCTGACACTGATAAAGAGGATTTTGATGGTTTTAGCACGCAGGAGGAGGAAGACAAAACAAGGTAGGCTGCTTATTTTGATACAGCAGTTCCCAAACAATCATCTCTTACTCTCCATCATCATCACGCAGCAGTCCAGTTTTTCAAAACATACTTTGTTGTGCGCTGGTGCTTTGATAGCGCCCCCTTGGTAGCCGTTAGCTGAGCCACAGATAAGCCGCACCGTTGTTTAAGGCGCAGGGTCCAAAGCAAGGGAAAAAAGTAGCGGCTTATAGTCCGGAAATTACGGTACATGTATGTTTGTAGCTTTTCCACAGAAACTCACTGCAAAATGTCACAATCTCTATAAGACTGTCACCCTTCACCCTTTTGGAAAACACAAAAAAGTACTAATTAAAGTTTTAACTTAAAGCTGCATTGTGGATTATTTCATCAAGAGAGCAGTTTTTGAATCTAACGTCCTATGACTCTTACCCAAAACACCTCGACACGCGCGTGCGGTCACGTGCACACAGCGCATTACGTTGCTGGGCATAAACTGTTTCGCTCAAACTGTAGGGTTTAAACACTCACAGTTCACAAATCATATTCCAACCCTACCAGGCTCTGATGAGCCCTCTCTGTCCCTGCTGCTTCTGATACGAAGCTCTGTAGCAGCAAGCTGCTGCTGGACTCTGAAGCTGAACACAGAAATGACTCGGCCCTGAATTAACTTCTTGACCAAAATAAACGTGTATCCTTGGCAAGCCTTGCCATTCTGTGAGGTGAAAGGTTTAAAAATAAAAATAAATCCATCATTAGCTGGGGAATGGATTAGTTTTTAGTAGAAATTAGCTCTGTCTCCTCCATGAACGTCTGAGAGGTAAACAGAGAAACACACTGAGCGTCCTGCACATTGACAGAAAGCTGACAATGCAGAAATTTGAATTTTATTGGCTAAAAAAGTTCGGCGGCCAAGCCGACCATAAAGAATGCAAAGGGGTCTCTAGGAGGAAGGAGGGTCTTCATCAGAATGACATGTTGTGGAACTCTGCCCATATATCATAGTTTAGACCTGAAATATCATTTAAACATTTAGAAAACTTTGACACATAGAAAAATACTCCAGAAAGCTGCTTTAAACTTACAAAGAACCATGCTCAATAGTTTGCCAATGATGTAGATTTTAATAGAACTTCTTAGCTTCTGTGTCTTTAAATCTGGACATACATCGAACCGTTACCTTTGTGTGATAATCTTGTTTTTTTGTTCCAATATGGTTGTTTATGAGTTCACTGTGAGAAAAATGCTAAGGCTGTTCCAGTATTCCTGCTGCTGCAGACGATCTGGGATTAGCAGCTCAACAACATTAGAGTTAGTTAAGGAAATCAATAATGATGCAGCATAAATAGTGAACTGATCAATGCAACATTCTGATAACTGTCAGAGGAACAAAGCATAATCAGATGGAGATAATAAAATCATGCTAAATAAAATGTTTTGGATTCCAGAAGAAAAGAGTCATTTAGTAGGTAGACTGTTTTTAAGAGGCATGATGCTGCAGTTTCATCTGTTCTCATTTTAAATGTGATCAAAACAAAGGAGATGATTGTGGATTTTAGAAGCAGGAATATGTCCAACATGGGAGAAGAAGTGGTGGAGGAATATAAATACCTCAGTGTTAACTAGACAGCAGACACAGACTGGACTTCTGGACAACGATTCTTCATCTCCTGTAGATCTGTCGTGTGGAGCATGCAGTCACATCTGCTGTCATCTGTTGTGTGGTAGCAGCATCAGCGTAGCCAACCTGCAGCTGGATGAACAGGCAATGTGTTTTATGTTGATGCAGATAAGTTGTGGAAGCTAAGTCTGGATTATGAATAAGGCCTGCAGGTGTTTCAGTTTTATTGATTTTTTTTTTTTCTTTAAACAGACTTTGGGTTTTCTGACAGTAGAGAATTAAAAAAGCTACAAAGAAAATGAAGAAAAGTGGAATTGTATAGTTAATTTATTTCTAAAGTGCCTGAGGAAATTAAGAGCTGAATTATTTTCTTTTCACTCTTCTGTCTACGTGTGCATTGAATTTATTTGGCTATGAATTTGTCCTCTCTTTGAGTCCACAAGCAGTGCAGACATTTACCGTTTTGGTTTTTCTTATGACACAAAGGAGCTCAGAGCCCCGTCTCCAAATAATATGCACGCTTATGTCTGTTGTAGTCTATCATGATTTTGGTATGTGAAGTTTAATTCTGGTGATTCATGAATAAAAGCTGACCTGACAGTTTCACTTCAGACGAAGCACATTCCTTAGATTACAAAGGTTTTACTTTCTCATAATCTCATAAAGAACCATTTTCTGAGATCATGATTAAAAAATCTAAACTTAAACAAAACGAGTCTCCAAGGTTCAACAAATGTTCGTCTTGTTTCCAGGTGTTTTCCATGTTCACGTCTCCTTCTAACAGGAATTTGACAAACATACGACTTTGTGAAAACAAGACGAGTTCTGCAACCTCACCAGTCTGCATTTGGGGAATTTTTAAAAGAACATATTTGATCAATATTATGAATATTAAATATAATGTCATACCATAAAAATTTCTAAATAACAGTTAACTCATGTAGTTTTGTGAACAAAGTTCAGAAACAACCAATGCTTGCTTAACCATTTAAGGGGTTTATCGGGGTCATTATGAGGAGATTTTTTCTGTCTAGTGTTGACAGAAGTCAAAATTCTGTTTGACTTCAAATGGTCAAATTTGCATCAAAACTGCAATTTCCTGTCTGACAGAAAATGCTATTTTGCAGGTTGAATATCAAAAAGGGCCAAGATAAATAAATACCATCTAAAGGAAAGGCAACTCATGTAAATTAATAGAATAAAAACTTCATCTTGATTCCAGAGTGGAAACATCTCCAGTCAAATCCAAATGAAGCTAAAACCTTTTAGCTGATGTTGTTTCCACATTACAGCAGCACGCCTTGTTCTTTTTGCTTTGACTAAACTGTGAACCACATGAATCTGTTAGAGCGCTGATGTTTGGAAAAAAAAATCAAAAGGGAATGAACAGAAAAATGATCAAATACTGTCACTAAAAAATCTGTAAAAACTTTAGGTTTTGTTAGTTAGGCAGAAAATCAATGCATCTAGGTATGAAACCTGGTGAAGTTCAAACTGAGCATCAGAATGGAGAAGAAAGGAGATTAGACTTTGAATGTGTTGTGGTTGTTGGTACCAGACAGGCTGGTGTGAATCCTCCAGAAACTACTGATCTACTGGGATTTTCTAACAGTTTAGGTTTGAAATGACAGAAATGCAGCAGTAGCTCAAATAACCACTGGTTCAGGCTGAAGGTGGTCTAATAGTGTGGAGGAGATTGTCATTGTCCCACTTTGAGCTCCTTAGTACCAACTGGTCCTGGTTTAACCTCCACAGCCTACCTGAGTGTTGCTGCTGACCTGGTCCATGTCTTTATGACCACAGTGGACCATCTTCTGATGCTACTTCCAGCAGGATAAAGCTCCGTGTCACAAGAAGACCAGATCATCTCTTAATGGTTTCTAGAACAGAACGATGAGTTCACTGGACTCCAACAGCCTCCACAGTCACCAGATCTCAGTCCAGTCCAGAGCCTTTGGGATGTAGTGGAACTGGAGACTCATCAATATGGAGCAGAACCTCAGAGGAGTTTCTCCAACATGTTGAATCTGTGTTGGACATTTGATCAGATGTTCTCATCATTACAGCTAACACAAGAAGGCAACTTTAAACAGGATTAATTCAGATACAGGCTGATATTTATGTTTCAAAAGGAAAGACTTTAGCTGTCTGGTCCCTATTCTGGGGCGACTGTGGTGGCTGCCTACGGAGCAGGAGATGGGTTCAAACCCCGGACGAGGCCACACGTTGAGTCATAAGAAAAATACTAAATCCAGTTGGCCCCTGGGCACCATCCAGATTGGCAGCCCTCATGAGGATGGGTCAAATGCAGAGAAATAATTTCCCTACAGGAATGAATAAAGGATAAATTATTATTCAACAGCTGACAAAAACCTAAAGCAAATTTCTACATAGCAGAAAGCAGGGGTCGTTGTAATTTACCGTACTTTCTTTAGGGTTTGGAGCTTTATTACCGTCTCACCATTCAAATGAAGAATCCAGTGATTTTGTGCGTCTCTGCTGATGTGAAGGAAGCAGCCGAGTCAGAAGCCTGGTGTTTGACTGCAGGCGAGCTCTGTTTGCAATCAGTCTGCTCCCAAAGGAGCTCAGTCGACTCTCCTGTGTGTGTGCACATAAACATTACCTCGTCTTCTTAAGTGTTTACCCCTACTTTGCCTTGTGACACAGGATTTACACAAGCATCGAGTTTATTGAATTAAAAAGTGACCCCACTTCCTTCACTTGCAATGAAAACAATTCAAATAGGTTTGTTGCAAACTTTCAAACAGTGAATGACATCAGAACTCTGTGCTGCACAGCTCCCTAATGGGGTTTAAACAAAATGTGGAAAATCTTTAAAGACGGAGCTCACAGGCTGACAGGAGAACTCCATGCCCCGTAGGGTTTAGTTCAGTTTAGGCTGCATTCACACACCAAATAACCCCCAGAAAACCCTTTAGACACAAGCTAAACCTGATGTTAAACTTGGATGTGTTTATTTCTCAAAACATTTGATCTAACTTTAAAAACTCATTCTAAAACAACCCAGACAAACCTAAATAACCTGATGTAACACTGAGATCAGCTCCTTATTAGCACAAGACACTAAAATACGTTTTACATTTTTATTTGTAATAAGAACAATTATAAAAAGCAAAAAGAAACATCAGACATCTGTGCTTGCTTCAAAAAGAGTTAGAACTTTATTAGAACTAATGTGAAGGACGGTCTCTCCATCCATCCTCTACGTCTTACGCTGGCGTTTTCCAACAGCAGGCGACGTTTCTGCATCACTTCCTCTGGAGCTGAACGGACGCTTCTGGGCTGAGGGCAGCTCTGTGGCTCTGAGGAAACACAGCAAAAATCACCTGTTAATTCTATAAAAGACAGCATTAAAGCCATACTCAGTAGCCAGGTAAACAATGTAGCTTTTAACGTTTTTTTTAAAAGCCTCTTAACAACGTTCTAATATAGTATAGCCATAAATATATTGTGGAGATAAAAAAAAACAACAAAAGAAATCAATAAAGTAGTTGTCCCGCAGTTCTCTAAAAACTTCAGCCAATCCTATCATTCGGATCGAACGATAGGATTGGACAATCCAGCTGTCTGTCTGCCGCATTTCCTCACTGCTTGGATTGGCATTAATCCGCCCGGACACATTTTGGGGCAGAACATCCCGGAAGTGAAAGTGAAAGTAGAAGTAGGACAGAGAGCGCTTCCATTTTAAGATAAAAATACCAGAGTCCCCACAAAAAGCACCTTTTCAGCTAGCAGAAAACTAAAAACGTTTGGAGGTGAAAAGAGGAAAAGCTGGGGGAACATTTCTGCGGCTGGAGTTATACTCTGCTTTGTCACCTTTGCAAACCATGGTCCCATGTCCGCGGGAGGCTGGCGTATATGGATTTTACCCGACGGGAGGGGTGCGTTCACCGAGACGTGTTTCTGTAAAATAGCTAGCGAGACCTCGTTTGTTTACCTGGCTAATGAGTATGGCTTTAAAAAGACTGTACAGTTTAAACTAGTCAACTAAAATGTGATTTAATGTTCACTAATGAACCCAGTTCATCATTTAAATTGTTTTGTGCCATCCTGCTGGTTCACTGCAAGTTTGTGAAAATCTAAAAACTACTTTTGATTGTCAGGAATGTGTTTGTGCAGAAAGAACAACTGTGTAAAATTGACCACTTAAAGCTTGCACACGGTGTGACTCCGATATTACAAATGTACATTTGGACCTGCTGACTGAACAGAACACAGATGGGTTTTTTTGCTTTCATCTTAGCTGCAAGTCCTGAAAGTGAAGTAGATTTTGAAGATGATCTTTATCTGACTACTTGTCCTCTAACAAAACTCTCAAACAATCATTTGAAGTTCTGAGTTAAAGCGTTCGTACGTCTGCCCTCTGACTGAGATGACACTCCTAAAATTAATTAGGGGTTTAAAAGAAGATCAAAGATCACATTAGCGTCAGTCACACATTAACGGAACACTGAGTCTCAAGTGTCTGTTCCGTTTCTAAAGACAAATTCACAAAAACACAGACTTTCTAGAAGTTTTAGAGATTTTTGTTCTCGTTTTTGAAGGAAACTGGTATTTCTCTGGCAGATTTCATATAATAAAACCTGTTTAACAACCTGTAGCTCTAACTAAAACCCTGTTACATCATTAAAACGTTCTTTCCCTGAACATTTTAATGATGCTTTTTAAAGGCAGGACTACAGCACTAATTTTAAAAAGCACATTGTTCTGACAAATGTTAGCCTGAACACGTGCAATTTGACCTTTTCTTCATGGTGAGACGTTCTTCCTTTTCTCCATACACAGGTGTTCACTGATCGCACACATTTACCGCACACCAGCTTCTGAACACAATCAATACCACAAAAAGCTCAAGGTAATAAACCACCTGGTAACCATGACTATAGCTCTGGGGCTCGGAGGACCATCCTAAAGACATAATGGCTGTAATTTAGGTTAATCTACAATTAAAAAGAGAAGAAAAAATCTTAAACCTGCTTTTTTCTTTTATAGTCAAACTGCGATTTAGCAAAGAACATGAAAGTGGTTAATCCCTTCCAAAATGATCTGCACATATGATTACTTTAACAACTAGACGGATCAGGTTTAACAAGCTCTCCAGTGTAATTGTGATTCACATGGAAAACGAAAGATATAAATAGGTTTAGCCTGCGACTGTCTCCAAGTAACCAGGGGATCAAGTAGTAAATTAACACAAAAAGCTTCTTTACTTTGACTAAATATAACAATCCAGCAGAAAATGGAAAAAGTAAAAAGATTCAAACGATGTTCGATGGCCTGACGAGGAGAAATGGTGTTGTTGAAAATATGAAAAACAGAGACAGGTGTAGTACAGCTGGAAGAGGCAGAAGTACCGATGAGTTTAAGTGCCTGGAGTCAACCATGCAAAAGCAATGGGCAGTGCACAAGAGAGGTGAGGGAGAGAGTGGAGGCAAGGCGGAGGAGTGGATGACAGAAGGATAGCTGGTTTACAAGATGTGTGTTTGGTTTAGAGATTAACATGAGGACAGGAGAGCTGAAGACAGGACTGACCATTAAAAAAACTGAAATATCAGAGAGACGGCTCAAGTATGTGCACGGTGGTGGACGCAGAAAACAAAGGATGTTGAATATAGAGCTGCCAGGGAGGAAAAGAGGAAGACTTGGTGAATGTGGAGGATATGCAGATGGTCGGTATGACAGAGGGTGATGCTAGGGATAGGGTGAGATGGAGGCAGATAATCTACTGTGGTGACCCCCACAAGGGAGCAGCTGAAAGAGGAAGAAAGTAGGATGCTGGCAGGTGAAAATGGATAAATCAAAAAATAAACCCTCATCCGTTCTAAAAGTCAGAAACCCATACACATCTCTGGCATATATATTATATTGTTTCAGAATCTTAACATGTTCATGTTTAGTTGCTTTTATTTTTCCTCTGATGAACATCCAACTGCTGTCAGAGGACACAAGAACTGGCCACTCAATACCTGCAAATACAGTTTTTTCCTGTTATCCTGTTACTCTCCACCACGTCGATACTTCTTGTTATTGTGAGGCCCCAGGTGGGCTCAACACCTCAGCATGCAGAGTCAACTTACAGCTCCATTACTGACTCACCTCTGACTTCAAATAACAATCACTCAGATCTGCTCCATACAGAAACACTCGGAGAACACGACTTAGAAACCAAAGGTGGATCCATAAAAGCAGCGTCTCTCACACGTGGATTCACTTACAGCTACACACCAAGGGCTCTCTTCAGCTGATTCCATTATAGATGTATATTTCGCCCTCCAGCCAAAAATAACATCTACATCTGTTTATCTCACATGTATGGATGGGGAAGGAATTCCTGGGGAGGAATTTGGGTCTGAGGGACAGATATGGAAAGTAAGAAGATGGTGAGGAATCCGATGAGAGTGGATCACTGCTAAGCTGAAGGCAGAGGATGGAGATAAAACCAAGTCTGATAAATAAAAAACCCTTTCATGCTTGTTCCTAAGACACCCTCTGCATCAACCTAGTAAGCCAAACCTGCATTCCTGCGCCTCGCTCTTCTGATGTATTATGAGTGAATACAGTAAGGTTTGTTAAAGAGGAACTGGCTGATTTGAACTCGACTTTGAGCCTACTGTCCTCAAACAACAGAAGAAATAACAAAAGCAAAAATAATCTGACCACAAAATTAAAGTCTAACTTGGTAACATCATGTTATATAATGAATAATGCAGAAATATCCAACATCTGGTTTTATTTGTTAACAGCAGCCAACCCAATGGAAGACACAAAGCTACGGTTTGGTGAAAACACCCCCACCTTGGTCATATGAGGGTATGATTCAGTGTTCCTGGGTCGTGGTTCGCAAGCGAATGAGCTCCAAGTCGGAGCAGTTATTTATTTGTGTCCTGTGGGGGTGAAGGGATGTGTGCTGCTCTTTTATTGCTCTGTCAAAGTCACTTGATTGAGATGACAGCATTCTAGTAAGAATATAAATAAATAAATTGAAAAAGAAAACACAAGTGGTCTAGTCCAGCTAATTTGTCACATCTCTAATTTTCCTATTGACCGCCCTGAATGATTACATTTAACACAGCTCTGTTTCTGTTGGATTTAATTGGATAACTGTCAGATTTCCAGAAATGACAGGTTGTCAAAACAATCAGAGAACTCAGAGGCACAAACCAGAAGACAAACTGTCCACTGCTTTTCCAACTATTTGTTGACAAGAGCGACCTGTCATATTTCAGAGCAGGGGGCTGATGCTGGAGAGCTCTATTTGGGGTAAGTTCAGGTGAGAAGCTGGGGATTTGCAGTGTCATCACTCTGCAAACCTCTGACTGGGCTGCAAATCAGCAGGAGCAGTGGAGGAGCATCTAAACTACCGAGGAGGCCACAAGATGGGTTTGGATAATGAGGGCAGACTTGTTGTTTCTAGCGGTTGAGCTGAAAGTCAGGACTTGATCAACCCTATCTGGGTCACCTTGAGATAGGGAAGTACAATCCTCAAAGGAACAAAACACAGAATGACTCCAGGAGTTATCCTCTTGTTTTCATGAATATGTGTTTTGAAACCTGCTTGATGTGTCACCCCAGGAATAAATACTAGAAGATGACTGGGAAGTACCAAGACAGCCTGTCCAACTTTAAACTGTTAGACAAGGAGACGTGCTCACAAAATCACTGTAACTTCAGTCATGGTCATAAGATTAAACTTACTTGCATTTCTGAAATAACTTTTACCCTTCAATGCCATTTTTTGAATAACAACATTCAATTTTAAATGGAAGAACGCTACATCAAATTGACTAAAATATCAATTTAATATTTCACAATAACATGGTAAATCTAGTCCTCTTCAGCACCATCATACTGTATAACAGCATGTAACCAGCTACTATTTCATTATGTTTCACTGACTGACAGTTTCAACCAAGTTGAAGGTTTGTGCTACAATTAACTCAAAAATTAGGACCCAGAGCTGACAATGACATAACAGCCAAGTCCTAGTCTGAAAACCAGCAGGACTTGTTCATTATTTTAGACTTCCTCCTCTTATTCTTTACTTTGAATATGCATGACTCTCTTTAGGATTATTAAATGAAGTGGGTTATAATTCTGTTTGATTGAAAGCCTTTTCTAGCTTCATTTGCATGTAGAATACCAACAAAAACAACAATTCTGCTGAAGGCAGTTAGTTAAAGGCACACTATGTAACTTTTTCCCTATTGTAAATCTTTCTCTTGAGCCAGTCTGTGCTAATATGACCCTTTACAGGGTTAATGAAAAGTCACTTAGCCCCCTCTGCTGCTTGTGTCCAGAATACCGCGTTTGCAACTTCTGAGTCTCCGGTCCGGTGCCCTGAAGTCTCACAAAGTCACGTATCTCTCGAGGGTTAGGATAAGCCAATGTCACATGTCAAAACTGCTCAGTATGCTTTTAACATCTGTTTAATGCCAAAATTATAATAAAAAAGTCACCATCCATTATTTTACATTTATTATGTGTTTTGGAACTTGAGCAACAAAACACCCAACAGCTCAATGAGCCAACAATAAGATTGCCTGAGACATGACCTAAGAGTAAAGAGCTTTCAGGTGGAACTAAAGCTGATCTACATGGTGGGGTGGTCGTATATACGAGATGATGATGATGATGGTAGAGTTGGAGCGGATACAGACAGGAAGCTAACAGCATTTACATCAATGAAGAAATTAAGAATTTAATGAGTCCTTAGCAGGCATGCTAATAGACAATAAAACATTTACTCTCCACATATAATAATATATTTAGAATAAAAAATTAATAATATTAGTGCATAGATCACTTACTCAATGTTTATAGAAGACTCTGGTCCAAAAATGTCTGAAATAGAACTGAAGGAGGAGAGAAGAAACAGAGTAAGGATCAAAGTTTGTTGACAGAATTTTATCACATGTCAAGAGTTTGCAGTTTTGAGAAACACGTCATCTTCAATGGGTTCACAGTCACATCTCAGTGTGTGTGTGTGTGTGTGTGTGTGTGTGTGTGTGTGTGTGTGTGTGTGTGTGTGTGTGTGTGTGTGTGTGTGTGAAATCCTGATTTTACTGCCTGATAATTAGAGCACATCACTTCATCTGTTGGAAAACTTTCTGCACACACTTCAGAAATGCCTAAAGTGTTTCACGATGTGTGCACAATGTTAAGGTTTTGTTGTTAAAATATTTTAATACAAGACAAAAAATTAATGTCTACAAAATAAAAAAGGTCAGATTTCTTGTAAAAAGACTAAAAACCTAATTGACTAATTGCTGCTGCTGCAGAGATAGTGTATTACTGAAATACTCAGAACAAAGTCTCAGATCTTGTATTCGTCTCATCGTAGTATCTAAAAGTAAAAATAGTGTTTTTCATAACTGAACACTGAGATCGAAGACATGAGGACTATAATCTAAAGTCATTGTAAAACCTGCAGTGATTAAGAAGCACAGCTGCAGTTCCAGACCACCTTTTACGCTCCTACCTGTGATGTGACAATGGCAAAAGTTCTCCTAATTATCTCATAATGTGTGAAGAATCAGAGAAAAGGGCACAGTGCAACAAATTCATATACTTTCATTGCTGATCTTTTAATTTTTTGTAATGACACAGATGAAAGCTACAGAGCTGAAGCTAATGCCTCCAGGGGGTTCTGTGTACATTTACTTTAAATCAATGTTTGCTCTGTGTTAGACTAAGGTGTGAAGAGCGCTGTCAGAACATCAGAGGAAACATTTAAATGGCTGATCTGCCTGACTGGTGCAGAAATTTGGTTGAAAGCACAGACAAGAGGCAATCAATATTACTTTTAACAGTGTGAAAGAGCTTATTTATATTTCCTTTGAGGCTTTATTTACCTTTGATTTCTGTAATTACACTCAGGGATATAATTGAGCTAAGACAGAATAATTACATGGCTTCACTCTGAGTACACTTGATTAGATGGGAAAAAGCAAACGATTTAATATTTTAGTTTAGAACTTGTTCAGCTCTTTGCAAAGTAAAAAAATAATAATAATAATAATAATAATAAAAACAAACAGGCTATTGTCAATATGTCTCTATTTTATTTAATGATCTTCAAGTCACAACTGATCATTATAACATATCGTTTAGTTACTTTAATAAAATATAAAAAAATATTTATGTGGATGTAAAGTAGAACATTTGACTGTATACTGAGTGCTATGTCAACAATGTTTTTGAACAAAAATCAACAATCTGACTGAATTAATAATCAATCAGGCTTTAATTTTTAATTTTACTGTTGTATGATATGGTTCTATTTGCTACAGCTACACATGAGATGAAAAATATTCTGCATAAACTTCAAGTGTGCTTAAAAAACCTAAAGAAACAGCCGGACCAGTTAGTACATGGGTCCAGTTAGAGTTCTCCTATTGGGGTGGTACGTTTTGTGTTTGGGTCCATTGGTCTGGCTGATCATGGGATGAAGTTTTTAGACATTCAGGTTGTTTCACTGACATTTTATGAGTTGGTGTTTGTGGGAAACATTTTATATATCCTTTATATAAATGAAATTGCTCCAGTGAACATATAACAACCCTAATACTGAAATGTGTATTCAGCTACATTTAAGGTAAACGTTATTACAGTTCCTTAATCAGGTTTCCTAGTATTAGTTTTGTAGCTGTTACAGGGCTCTTTTGCAAAAATTAAAAAAACACTAATCTTCACTACAGTCTCCACTCATTAACACTGTGGTTTTACTCTGTTTATTAAAACTGTAATCAGTAGCTCAGACTGCTCCTTTAAGGTCTATAACTTCATTTAACAAGACAGAAAAGAAGATGAGCATGATCTTTGATTGGAGAGAAAAAAAGTATCCACAACACTTGTAATTACATCCAGCCTATAATTAAGGAAATAACTGTGTGACTTCAGTTAATCAGAAGGGTTCCTCGTGTTCTGAATAAGTTCTGTCTTACCTGCTGATAGACACGTCACTTAATGTGGGGCTGTATGACAAATCAATCCTTTCTGGAGGCTGATCAGCATCTACCTCTTCATCTTCTACCTTTATCACAACGGAGCTCTTCGTTTCTGCAAGTTGAACAGAAGGATTAAAAATAAACAGTCATACTGAGCTTCTAGATAGACATCTCTGTTCATAATGTCAAAGGTCAAAATTACCTGATTTTATATAGTTTAATGGAGTAATAAGCTTAGAAATTAAACACCTGATGCCTTTCGTGCCAGAGTTTAATATACTGATCATCTTATTTAGAGAAACGATGTCATTGTAACAAGATCTTGGGTGATATGTTAGCATTCGGAGTGCTGTGTATGACTCAGTTGCTACAACGTGACATTTTTAGCTCAGTATCTGTAAAATGACTGAGTTAAATGTGCTTTTGTGGTTACTAATGTCCATTAGCTGTAGCAGTCATCTCAAACTGGACTGCCTCCAAAAGTGAACCAGTTGTAGATGTACACTGTTACGACCCTGTGGGTCTGTGTGTGGCTGATCAGATCATTTTACCTGCTGTAGCTGATTGCAGTGTGGAGCACCTGTGGCCCTGAGAAGCCTTAACTCCTGCATTAGATCTAACCTGTCTCTGCTCTCCACTCAGGTATCCTGACATTTGTCAAGTTTGCACCTTATGATAGGTTTTTACAGGTCAACCAGAATTAGGTTGAATAAATTATATTTTATACAATTTTAAATGGTGTGTCTTTCCTTTTTGTTATTGCCATGTGAGCCAGACTGTAACATCCAGTCATTACTTTGAGACAGACCTGAAAGAGGAACGGGAGTCCTTTGATAATTAAAAACAAATACATTTTGATCATTTTCAAGGATAAAACTGTGGACAATAAGCATTTAGTAACATAATATGATGATGTTTTTAAATTATTACATTTTTTAGATATTTTTCGAACAGCTTTCCAGAAGTCTAATGTACAGGTGCAATAATAATGAATATACATTCATTTGAAATGATAATAAACACTCTTGTTTTTGACAAAAACTTGTTTTTGGAACAGATTTTAAAGTAATTTTTTTCTTTTTACCAGATATGTGGCAGAACCCAATTTAGTAAAGATTAATATCTTACAAATGCAAAAATGTGAACATTTCAAATATTTACTTGTAAAACAATATTTATGATGAGAATAATAAATGATTATGTATTCTCTCTGGCCTGGGAACGCCTTAGGGTCCCCTAGAATGAACTGGGGAGTGTCGCTGGGGAGAGGGAAGTCTGGGTTTCCCTCCTGGACCCGTTACCTCCATGACCTGAAGAAGATGGATGGATGAATGATTACAGTTAAAGCCGCACTCTGGATTATTTCATCAAGAGAGCAGTTTTTGAATCTAGCGTCCAAAGGCTCCTCCTCAAAACATCTCGACACGCGCGTCCGGTCGCGTGCACACGGCGCATATACTTCGGGCATAAGCTGTACCGCTCAATGTGTAGGGTTTAATCACTCACAGTTCACAATCTTATTCCAACACTACGAGGGTCTGAAGAGCCCTCTCTGTCCCTGCTGCTTCTGATATTAGCTCTGTTAGCAGAGAGCTGCTGCTGGACTCTGAAGCTGAACTTGACTCGGCCCTGGATGAACTTTCTGACCAAAATAAACACGTAATCCTGTCAAACCTTGCCATTCTGTGAGGTGAAAGGTTTAAAAATTAAAATAAATCCGTCTTTAGCTGGAGAATGGGTAGGTTTTTAGTAGAAATGAGCTGTGAGTCCTCAGTGAACGAGACTGTAAACAGAGAAACACACAAAGCGTCCTGTACGACAGCGCCCCCTACTGGTACAGGTTTGGTTGATGCGCGTGCATGTTGAGAGAATGCAGACATTTGAATTTCATTGGCTGAAAAATGTCAGCGGCAAGAAAAAATGGAAAGGGGTCTCTAGGAGGAAGGAGGGTCTTCATCAGAATGACAGATGTTGTGGAACTCAACCCATAGATCATAGTTTAGACCTGAAATATCATTTAAAACATTTAGAAAACTTTGATACAGAGAAAAATAATCCAGAGAGCCGCTTTAAAGTGAGTAACTGCAATCATTCAATCCCTGAGCAAACCCAGATCTAATTTAGCCATGTAGGAGTTTAAACTCAAGAACTACTTTGATTAGGTTTAAAGTTCTAGACAGCCCAGATCCTAAAGACATCTTGGAAATGTTCATCTTTATCACTGAAACAGCAGAAGTCACTCCCAGGTCACAGCTTGTGACAGTTGAACTGTGATTTTTTTTTCCTTTAGAGCCCCTGCATTACGGTGTTCAGTCTACTAAACTCAGACAACCTGAACCTCTAGAAATGTATGCTTTTATTTATTTTTGAAAACACTTTTTGAAATGTTAAAAAAAAACAATTTTTTTTTGTCATTTTCAATGTTGTCCTGCTGCACAACATTAGTTATGCTGGAAAAAACATCATAAATTCATTAATTTTTTTTATTTTCAAATAATTGAAATAAGTATGAATAAGCTAAAGAAAGTGTGAACTTTGTTGACCTCAGAAATCAGTGTCCTGTAGCTAAACAATATTGAATGTATTAAGCAACATTGTCAACTAACCAGAGGAGTTCGATTCTTGAGTATCCGCTTTCTCCACACCAACTTCATGAGCCTGCTTGGTTTTACCCAGTCGACCTCTGACCTGTGCGATTAGCCGGGAGAAGTCACTGCTGTGCTGTTTCCCTGTTAACAGCAAACAAGACAAAACCTGTTAAAAAATGTTTGATAAATTGTGCAACAATAACTGATCTGTGAATGTGTCTTTAATCTTAATGCTGAATGCAACGATGTTAATGAAAGACAAGAGCTCATTAACTAAAGCAAGAGACGTCACTGAGAACGTGAGCCAATCAGGTCATTTTAATGTATGACTTGGCAAAGAGATGACCAACACACCTGTGGTACAATGGAAAAAAACAACAATATGGCAAGAGTTTTTACAAACTTGTACTAATGGAGAATATTAAATGAGGAGTCATATTTCACTGTCAGACAACTTCATCTACTGAATATCATTAGTATTGATTCCTCTTCATTTCAACCTTCAAAAGGTTAAAAAGATGGAAAGAACAGAAAAAAAAACAATGGGGAAACAAGTATTTGATTCACCCCCACCCATCTCCTCAATACAGTGCAGTCATCCTGTCCCCATTGTGGTAAAACACCCCCAAAGCCTGATGCTCACCCCATGCGTCACAGCTGGGATTGTGTTCTTGGGATGGTACACATCCTTCTTCTTCCTCCAAAAATGGCAACTGGATTTTATACCAAAAAGTTCTAATTTAGTCTCATCTGATCTCATGACCTTCTCCCAGGCCTCCTCTGGATCATCCTGATGGCCTTTGGTAAACTTCAGATGGACCTGAACATGTTCTGGTTTGAGAAGGGGGACCATGCTGCAGGACTTTAATCCATGATGCATAAGTGTGTTACTAATGGTGACCTTTGACCCTGTGGTCCCTGCTTTCTCCAGGTCATTGACCAGGTCCTCTCCTGTAGTTCTGGGCTGATCCCTCAACTTTCTCATGATCACTGATTCTTCACCAGGCCAGATCTTCATGGAGCTCCAGTCTGAGGGAGTTCAACAGTCATCTGGAGTTTCTTCCATTTTCTAATAATTGCTCCAACAGTTGTTGCTTCTCACCAAGCTGTTGTCCTGTAGTCCATCCCAGCCTTGTGTAGGTCTACAGTTTAGTCCCTGGTGTCCTCAGACAGCTCTTTGGTCTCCATGGTGGAGAGGGTGGAGTCTAATTGAGTGAGTGTGTGTGGACAGGTGTCTTTATACAGGTAACCCATTTAAACAGGTGCAATTAATACAGGTAATGAATGGAGGATAGGAGGGCTTCTTAAAAGGTGAACTAACAGGTCAGTGAGAGACTGATTTATTGCTGGTTGGTAGGTGATCAAATACTTGTTTCATAGAAAAAAATGCAAAAGCCAATTAAAAATCATACAGTGTGACTTTCTGGATTTTTAAAATTCTGTCTCAAAGTTGGTGTTCCTGTGATAACAATCACAGACCTCTCTCTTTGTAAGTGGGAAAACTTGAAAAATCAGTGATACATATATATATATATATATATATATATATATATATATATATATATATATATATATATATATATATATGATACTAGTAAGATATGGTTGTCAAAAAAAAACTAAACAAATGAAAGAACGAACAAGAAATAAATAAATGAATGAATATGCTCAAACATGGCAACAGTATGGCACAATGTCACCACTGACACATGACAGGTAAATACATTTATGATTATTTGGAGAAATATATATTTAAAAAAAAGAAATACAGTTTGGAAATCCACATATTTTTACTCGACTGCACCTGTGTATCACACAGAGCCTGTCAATGCAGTTCAGGCATCTGTCATGGATGCCTCCAAGACACTTTCCAGGTGAATTATTTAGGTCATGTTTTTCCTGGAAGAGATCCTGGGGCATTCCTGTGACACACAGCAGAGGTTTTGTCTCGCTGACTTGGACACGCAGAGCCCTGCCCACCCAAAGAACCTGAAGAGAGCTGAGGATACAGAGGATCTCTACTTTAGTCTACCCTCCTCATATGGACAATATTGATTATTAGCGCATTTTAGTTAATATACTAGAGTTTAATCTCTACTAAACACCATGTTTTGTTCTGTATTTAGGTCTCAGTTTTAGTTAAGGATTAGACAGACATGAGGTGGGACAAGTGATTAGGCAGCACTTACACACAAAATAACAAACTTCCTTTAATATTTCAACTGCATAGCAGCTAAATTAAAAAGCACTTCAGCTGTCTAAACTACTTAGGAGCTAGTTTTTATCGTCACGCATCAGTGGTGTCTCCTTGTTTTTCTCTCTGTGATCATCCACTGTGTCCCTTTAGAGCTTCCATCAACACACCGACTCTTGATGTGATAAGACAGCCTGTCTAGAGAACAACTGCTGAGTGACCTTGACTGAGTCCTGACTCCATTTGGAGTTAGTGTAGGAAAGATAATCAAGTGACAACTGCTGGCTCTAAAAAAAAACAACAAAGAAAAAACATCTTCCTCAAGACTGAAAACTAATTATTTGGAGAAAAATAAAGTTTGTATATTGTGATTTCATCAGATACACCACTCACAAAAAGTTAGCGGTACTTCTATGGAAAAGTTAAAAGGTACACGCTACAGTGATAATATATCATGAAAATGAGGCATTTGAGTAGAAACATGTAATGGTGATTTCCTCATCTCAAACAATGTATTGAAACAAAAGCCAACAACAGTGGTGGGTATACCATAATAAAAAATGTCAGTGTCTCAACAACTGGTCATGTGACCTTGAGCATCAATTACACCTTGATGACATCTCATGCTGTTCACAAGTCAACTTATTATTTACTCAGTCATGGCATCACTCTTCTTGAAGGGCGGTCCTTGGGTCATTCAGGTTCTGGGGTTCAGAGGTACCAGCCTCTACATGGTGACTCAGCTGATCCCACAGGTTTTCTATCAGTCTTTTGGTCATTCAGTCTTTAAAGTGCATGCAGCTGTTCTGGGTTATAAAAGGGATTTTTGAATGAGAACTACCAACATTAATAAAAGAGCAGGTCACAATAAGAAGAGGCTACAGAGTCCTGGTGGATTTGGTGTTTACTTGTGTGAATATTTGGCATTCACATTCCTATTTGTTCAGTCACCACTCCCCATGCTGGCAGAGTGAGTCATCCACATCCTCCTTTGATAAATCAAGAGGTTATCACAGCAGAGAAGTTATTTATAGAACCCACCTCCAGTGAGTCACATCCATTTCTCAAACACTTTAAAGTTACCTCAACATAGTTACTAGAATCAGGTCTTTCAAGCAGTCCAACATGAATTCAATTGTGTCCTTCGATGCTGCTGTTCTTGTGTGACCAATATAAAAAAGGAAATCATGTTTAAAAACGATCCATCAAAGATTTCCTTTGCGTCTCTGTGTGACTGATGATTATTGTTTAAGGCAGTTAAATAGTAAAGCTGTGCTTTTGTTTTCTTACTGTGTAGATACATTTTTATCCAAACAGAATTTCTAGGAAGTTCAGTTGTGTTGTGTTAAACACTGAGTATATAAAACTGCAGTGATCCTGTCAGTAACATAAAAAAATATATATATTTTGTGAAAATGCAACTTTGAAGAAGAACAGTCCGACTCTGCACCAATTCAAAAGAGAACATTCTGTCATTTCTATAAGGCTCTGAAACTAGAATGAAATAAACCGGTAGGGTTTTTTTGTATTGAATGAGCTGCCTGCAGGAGGAGAAAGTAGAAGCATTGATCTGTCACAAAAGCTTTTGCCTTGGAAAAAAACTGCCAGTGATTGTCACCGAGACACACTCGTATCTGAAGTTCAGTATCATTTCTAAAACATCTGTGGTCCCAAACCTGTAATGTTTTGTGAGTTCTACAAAACTCTGACACTCTGAGATTGTATAAACTGAGAGGGGTTTTTCTGTCCCAAAGCAGAGAAGAAATTAATAAACTTTATGAATTAAACCCTTATCTTCTGAGAAAAGTAATATTTGAATGTGGACAGCATTTCAATGCTTAAAAACTGAATTTCTGATAAAAAACAGTCCTGATCAAATATGAGATTTTCATTCTGATCTTGTTACACCAGTAATTTATACAAATGTAGAAGACAATTAATCAGTGGAACATATCAAACAAGACAATTTGCATCAATACAAAAATACTCCTAATACTCGACTTAAAAAAGAACGAGGAAAAGTGCAATTTCTAAAGAATAAAAATAAAAAGACTTAGTAACATTCTGACTGGAGTAGAGTTAGTTATCTTATAGAAAAAGATACTTTTATTTTGTAAATGTTGCTATATTATTTTCGAAGTGCCATGAAATGTGTGTTGGCAATAAAACACTGAATTCTTCCTTCTTCCTCATTTGTCTGATCAAAGGCATTGCTTTATTGACCGATTGTGTTGTCCTGCTTTGAATGTTATGCTTTGGAGGACTTTTTGTTGCAACTTTTCTACTTTTTGGCCAATTAAAATGCACAACTATTGCAGTGGCAGACTTGTTTACAAGAGGGAGTAGCTAACAGACATCTAAAAAAATACCCAAACTGTGACCCCAAATCCTAGACAAGTTAAAGAGGCAGAGATGTGGATGTAGAACAGAAGCAAAGTGGAGAGAGAGAGAAAGAGGATGTCTAAACCATCACGTCCATCGATCATAATCGGGAACGTGAGATCTCTCGTGAATAGGATGAATGAACTTGAAGAGCTAATGAGGATCCAGCCAGAATATCAGGAATGCAATATGATGTGTTTCAATAACACATGGCTGCAGGATCATATCGCAGATCGACTCCAGCGTCTCTCTGCCTGGCTTTGAGACGATACAAGCAGATTTGAAGAGGAGTGGAAGAAGCAAAGGAAGTGGATTATCGGTGCTTCTCAATAACAGATGAAGTAATCCAGGACATGGTACTGTGAAATATCTCTGCAGCCCAGATGTTGAAGTGCTATCTTAATTCAACAACAGATTGTCTTCAGTCAGAGGTTTCTTCAGATCAACTGCAACACTGAACGCTAGGGATGCAACGGATCATCAATCCGTGATACGTGGTTCGCGGAAAATGCAACGTTCTTGCGTCGCTAAATCATTCCCGACTTTCTGTGCGTGCACGCTCTGAATCTGCAGATAATTCCCCTCTAAGAAAGGCGTTCGTTTTGCCATCACGTATAGAGGTTCAGTCTGTTTTCTTCAGCCGTTTTAGTTGACCAGATAAGGATCCCTGATCAATTCTGATCAAGCTTCTGTTGCGCGCGAGTGCACGTGCAGCAGCTGATTCCTCCGTCTCTCTCTCTGTCAGCTGGAATCTTTCTGATAGACAATCCAGATTCACCTATTTCTGTCTGAGATAACGTGTTGTGTTGGGCTTTTATATGAGCTAATGAACGTTAATATTATAACCGGAGTTCAGTCTGGAGCCACAGAGCTTAGCCTGCATTCAGTCCCACACAAAAAACTGTAGTAACTGTGTTATTTACTGAATCACCTTTATTTTTACCTAGTCATATGTTTGTAGATCACAATATTTCACACAGGGACTCCTAACACAAAAGCACCAACACGTGGGACTAAAAGATAAGAATAAGAGATCTTGGGAGGAAAGTGGCAGCTCACTCCTAGTGGGGCTTTGCAGAGCAAACATCTGTGGTCGCTCAAAAATAATAAACAAACCTAATCACTTTAGAAAGTCGTGCTTATTAGAAGTTGTGATTCACCACAGGCTGGAAGATTCTGTGTAATACCTTCCACATGTTGCGGCTTACAGACTCCTGGGTGGTAATAGTGGTTGCTGGATGTACTTTTGGTTTTGTGCTTGTAGGAGCCCTCAAGAGTGCTGAGTTGAGCACTCTACAGATGGCAACGGGTAAGGATTTAACAGCTTTACAGGTGAACTCATGTTTAGACAAGAATACACTATATTGGTGCAAAGAGGGTATAAGTTCTCAACACGCTGAAGGGTTTAACAAAGAGAAAAACAAAGCACTTACTATAATTTGAATTCATCTCATCAATCTCCTCCTCTGACTGGTTCTTTGAGAAAACCATGACCTGCAAGAGAATAAAATTAGTCACAAAAAATAAACCATGATTGACAAAAACACTTTTTATCCAGTGTGAGCTTTTCAAATTAAAAGAAGTAACTTCCCATAAAATCTCACTTTCTTTTGACTTTTGCAAGCAGAAGCCTTGGTGGCTGCATGCAAACTACATAATTTACAGGAAAAAGAAACACGTACAGGTCTAGTTTTCCCCCGCAGCTGGTTTCTGATCTTCTCATTGGCCTCCACCTCTTTAGCGATCTCTTCAGCTGTTGAAAACAGAAAAAGACACCAGAGACTATAAATCTTGCTCAATGTGTGAATGAATTGTTCAAAGGTTTAGATCTATGAATAAGTCATGCAAAGCTGAGGCGTTACAAAAGAGCAAATAAAAACAGGGAAACAGTGTGACTGTGTGTGCACACTTGTATCTTAAGATAAAGACTTGTAAAAATACTCTGTTGCTGTTGTTGCAAGCGGTTAATTAAGTATGCATGCATCCATCCATCTATGCACCCACCTACTAACTAGGCCTGGGCAAAAATTTGATTGAATGAATTAATTTGAATTTTTTGTTGTGGGCGATTTAAAAAATAAGTAAATCAAGTTTTTGTGTAATTTTTTACATTTTTGCTCCCCGGAGCTTCCATAGCGTTAGTTTCACACAGCAGTATAGCATGCGACAACAACGTCATAACATACACGAAACAGCAACAGCAAGCGAAAACATGGCTAACGGAGGGAGTGGGAAGTTTGCACTCATGAAAGAAATAATATCATCTGTTGTTTGGAACTGGTATGGGTTTGCTGGGACAGACGTGGAGCAAGAGAACCCATGCTGCAACATTTGCTAAAGCCCATCACAGTCAATGACAGCAGCCCCACAAACCTATTCCAACACCTGAAACAGAGGCATCCAGGTAAATATGAAAACTGTCAGTCTCTCTGAGATGAACAAAACCGCAGTGAACAATGAGCCTTAGCTAAAAAAAAATAGCTAACTGTAGCCGAATCCTTTACACAAAGCACCACATATGACAGGAAGGGGGCACGGTGGAGAACAATCACTGAAGCGGTCGCTTTACACATGGCCAAAGACACGGTACCTAGGGCTGTGCGATATGACGAAATATTTCGTCTGGACGATAGAAAATGTCTACCGTCAGATAAAAAGCTCTATCGTTTAAGCCACGATAGAAGTTTTACAGCATAATGCACTTTACGGGATGTTCATGAACGCACCGCGCAGCAACGCATAAACAAACATGGAGGCAGACGGTAGTGGACGCGTTTTAGACCAGAGTCAACAGGATAACCAGCTAACTCAAACCGAGGAGCTTGTACCTAAAAGAGGGACAACTTCTGTCTCATCGATGTGGTTTAAATATAAAAAGACAGACGTGGACCAGACAGCAGCTGTTTGTAAAGTTCGCCGGCTCCCGGTCCCAACAACGGACTCCGACGCCACTAATATATTTTATCACCTGCACAAAAACCACGTCGAAGAATACAGAGACAGTCAAACAGTAAAAGCTGCAAAAGCAGCGTTGAGTGTTGGAGTAAGAGCTCAGAATAAACTCCAGATGCTGCTACAGGTTTTTACCCGCAGCACGTCATGTAGCGTCTAGCTGCCAGCTGAGCGGGATGGAAGGAAGGAGGAGGTTACTGCTGCTGTTACCAGGCACTTATACAAAGATATGGCTCTAATCTACACGGTGGAGAAACCTGAGTTCTGTGAGTTACACTCGAACCCAGATATGAAACACCCAGCTGAAAACACATCACTAAAGTCATGTTACTGATCTATATGATGCATGTCGGGCCACAGTGGAGGAGGATATTCATAAGGTGGTGTTCTATCGTATGTTTATTGTTATCGAGATATAAAATGAGCTATATCGGGATATGGAATTTTGGCCATATCGCCCAGCCCTAACGGTACCCATATATACCGTGAAGAAGATGGGGTTTATTAATTTGATTTCAACCTTAGACCCCAGATATGAGCTACTCAGATGCAAGTACTTCAGTTAAATCACCTTGCACCAGCTGTACCTTAATAAGTAGGGGACTTGCACAATGAACACACTACCTAATGCAGCTCAAAAAATGTCTACCGAGTAAGAATGTTAACTGTGCAGTTAAGCTTGTCTCTAAACAGTCCCTCCTGTCTCCCTCCAGACGTTGAAGCCTGGCTCCTCTAAGTGGTGTCATGGTGAAGAAGCCAAAACACTAGAGTTTCACAATGGCTGAAAATAAACATGTCATATGGATCACATCTATGTATACACCTCCAAATTATGAGCCCTTGGACCAGATTCCCTCACCTGATTTAGGATTCAGGGAGTCACACTGTGAGTTGTACAAGAGGACGAAGCTGTGATGTCTTTTAATCAGCTGGTCCCGAGAGCCCTGCACTGACAGATGGCACTCCTTCAACCTCCTCTTCAGCTCCTGGACTGACAGAAGGTTGTACACCAGCTTCGCCATCGGACGCATGGGTTTACTCTGAGAGCTGAAACAGATGAACAGGATAAAGATGAAAGAGTGAGGTCAATCACATATTCACATCATGTGTCAAAACAATACTAAGGAATTGTAATGCAATGTGAGAATATTAAGACATCTTAAAATATAGTACTTTATAGTTTAAGTGTTTTCACTGCTAAACATCAGAAATGAGGTCTGACATTAATCCTTAGTAAATGCACTTTCACTAGAAAGTTCCAATATATTTTATACAGAGGACAGAAAAGATGGGAGGAGAGTTTAGAGTAAAAATGAGGACAAATTCAGAGTTATTCAAATGTTCACGCTTGTTGCCAACACCAGACCGGTGGTTTTTGTTCAGGTCCCCCCCCCCAAACACTTCCATTAAAAGGAGTAATATAAAATAACAATAATATCTCATTACAATTTAAGGTTTTGTTAAGGGTCTTCAGATTAATGTGGTTGAGTGTTTGACATTTTCCAAGCCCATAAATCCAGTCAGCTAAGGAATGGAGGGAAGGGAACTCTGTACACCGTCAAAACCATAAAAACTACTCAGGAAGAAACAAATGACCCTGATTCAATAAACCATCACAGAACAAGCTCATACCACTAAAGTCACAATAATCCATAAGACCCAACAGTCCTACAGAGTCCTAGAGTGGCACATACAAGAAGTCCTGGAATTATGACCAGACAGGTCTGAGATGTTTGAGTCACAAAATAAAGTCAACATTTTACCTACAGGCTTTAAAGGGAATTTTCTGTCATTCTGAAATGTGTTTTAATGTAAAAGTCATAAATCATTATCATTTTAACCACAGTGGATAACTTCCTAGACAGTCTCTGGGCAACAATAGGACTCACAAGTTAACAGCCTGCCTCACTGAATCCTGGGTCAGTGACAACATCCTGATTCCGATTCTGAACTAGTGGTTGCGTTATCGGAATATTTCCCATTATTGTCTGTTTTTTTTTAATAACCATGACAAAAAATCTAACGACCATATGTCATTTTGTGAGATTGCAATTCACACCCCTGACCACTTGGTGGTGAGTGAGCAGAATCTTTAGGTTACTTGCGTAACCCCGGTCCTCACAGCAGCATGAGTGAGATGTCTCACTATGGGATAAGCCTCCTACGTATTCCTCAGAAGCATCTATCTCATTACGCCAATCCTGATTGGCTGGTGATCACGATGCCTGTGTCACTCACCCAATAAATAGCTTGCACTATAACGCAGCATAATTCAAAAATTAAGCACCTCTTCTTGCTTCGCCTGTGTGAGAAGGGCTGTTGGTGGAGGCCAAAGCCACCAGCAGAACTGTCTTTAAGGACAGGTGTTTCAGGTCAATCTCCTCCAAAGGCTCGAACGGGGGACTGGAGAGACCTTCCAGCACCACTACCAAGTCCCAAGTTATATCACTCACGGTCACAGGCCAGGCCCACAGCACCAGGTGCTCTGGGTGTGGGTGAAACACAGTCCCCTCGGCCAGAGACAACATGTCCTGGCGCAGCGGGAGTTGCCACGGCTGCCCACACAGAAGCTGATAAATCTCCACTAGCCAGCCAGCCAGCCAGCCTCAATAGAGGGTGAGGGAGCATCGCCAAAAATATTTTATAAACCTTTTTACCACCATAAATGTTACTTTAGTTACTCTGGCAAAAATATTAAGAAACTCCTGTCAGACTCAGCCAATGGATGCAGTAGGGTTGAGCAAAATGCTAAAATGATCCAATCAACCAGTAATTGATGTTTGGCTAAATATTCTCGGATGAGGTTTTTAATTCATTTTCTTTTTCAGTTGGGACCAGACAATCCCTGTTGATTGTAACTCAGACTAAATGAATTTGTGGCCAAATCATTGAGATTACTTTGACTTAAAACAAAGGATTTCATTACATTTCACAAGAAATAAGCCAGATTTATGCAGCCATCGCTGTGCATAGGAGCTGCAGAGCACAGAGAACATGTTGTTGTGTCACTACAGACAAAACTATTAGTTCAGTTTACTATTAGTTCAACTATTAGTTCAAGACTTAATTGTTTTGGACATGACCTAAAATGTATCAGTTAATACTGGCATAAAAAATAGAACTTAAACACCAACAGAGCATTTGATGTGTGGCAAGATGAAGCCACACCATCAGGTGAGCCTTAACACTCAGGAGCTTCGAACACAAAAACATTTTTTAAATGACCCCAAAAATCCCTTTCATGTTGTATTTAATGGTGTGTACTGATATAGTATTACAGAACCAACTGTATGTTTGCTTAATCTGATCAATAGTGTTAGGCCACTGTAAAAGTGTTTTGTTTTTATTAACAAGTCTGGCATAGCTATCATAACATTTTGAAATGATTTCATCTCATGGACTCTCTTGGACTACTGCAACTCGCTCTTCACCTGTTTGAACAAAACGTCTTTGAATCAGTTACAGGAGGTTCAGAATGCTTGCATTAGACTTCTGACTAAGTCCTCCAAATACACCTACGTCAGCCCACTACTCCTCCAGCTTCAATGGCTGCCTGATTCTGGTTTATCGGCCCCTACATGGACAAGCACCAGCATACATCAGTGATCTTCTGCATCCTTACACCCACAGCAGATCCCTGAGGTCCAGTGATCAAAGCCTACTAGATGTGTAGTGTACCAGGCTAAAGGGGACAGAGCATTTACTGCTGTGGCTCCCAGATTCTGATATTCCCCCTGAGCCTGAGATCAGTGACTCTCTGTTAAAAAGCAGCTCAAAACTCATCTCTTTAAATTGGCTTTTACATTAACTCCTGTGGATCAAATACTCACTCTGTACTCTTGTTTTCTGCTTATATTTCCATTGTTGACTCTCTGTGTAATTGTAAAGCACCCCATGATATCTGGAAAGGCGCTATATTAACAAAACAACTTCTTCTTTACTTCAGCTGACTTCATACATTTCTTTCTTAAACTTTTCAAACTGACAAATAAAAATCACCAGCATCTGTTTTACATGTAGCATCTTTTATTTGCCTCCCACTTCATTCTAAATGGTTTAAGTGACTGTAGAAACGTATATTTTACCTCCTCAAGCTGTCCTTCTTCTCCTCACTGGTGAGACACGTGTCCAGATGCTTGTTGATAAAATGCTGTGCCACACTTACAGAACACACAGGGCACTCGACTGGAAAACAGAAAAAAGATGCACATGAACAAGTCGTTAGCATCCTAATTGACACTCAGTGCTAATCACCCACTTTTAGTTCTAGGAGTCAAGGCTCATTAGAGTCAGAGCGTACTCAGAAAAAGTTAAAACGCAAATTATAAGCTCAACAGGATCCTGATTGATTTACAGGAAATGATTAGTTGATCCCAGAACAGCATAAAAATGCTAATCTAAAAACGGCAACGCCTACTGACCAACAGCGAGAAATAAACTAGATCTTTGATTAAAGAACATCAGATTTATTAATTACAATAACCACATTAGCACTCATAGAAATCCAAAGTAAGCAATAAGTAGTCATATATCAGAGGCTTGTTTAAATGTTTGGCAACATAATTGTACTTTAATTTAAAAATTGAATTAAAATGTTTTTTTGACAAGTAATGTGTACACTTAAGAAACCACAGCTGAATTTCTGAAAAAGAAATGGTGATGTTGAGTGTTGAGTGGTAGAAATCTGACAATATAAAAGTGCAATCACATCATTCTCTAAAGGTGAGGGATGTTAAATTTTACAGCCTCTTGTGTTTTTTTCTGTTCTATAAACACCATTACCAGCTCTTACAGCTGCAGCTCTGACTTTGCTGTGCCATTACTTTATTTTCCATTTGGGTTTAGTGGCTTTACAGATATAAAAGCAATTTCTCAGTGTCAAAAAGCAGCCGAACCTTCTGGGATGACGCATTGCTCCAAACCTACAGCTGAAATGGCTTCACCTTTGATTATGGGCTTCACATCCTGTGATGGCGACGAGGAATGTGCCATCTCAAATGTGGGACTTTGACTGTGGGAAGCTGCATCCTCTTGTTTTACTGACGTCAAACATTTGGATGACGGGTACTCCTCATCCATCGGTTCTTCCTTCACCACCACAGGAATCTGAGCTTTTCCTGAATGTAGGTCAGACTCCTTTGCCCAGTGGGTTTGTGCTCCACGCATTTGCCCCCGATGGACATCTTGCTGAGATTCTTTACTGGGAGGCGTTCTGTGTTTCTTCTGGAAAAAGTGACTTAAAATGGAGTTGCTGGGTTTTTGGCCCCTCTCTCTGGGAGTTTTGCATTTGACAGCTGAAGCTGGGGTCTTGGGTGATATTGGAGGTGACTCAAAGTTTACTTTTGACAACTCCTGCCTGGAAAAAGAACAAAAGTAAAGTGCATGTGAATGAAAAAGTTTTGAATATGAGTTAAAGTACTGTATTTACAGTTTATGTATCAAAATAAAAATTCCCTTAAAAGACCGACTAGGACCATTAACAAAACTAAACTAAATTCACCCATAACTGTTTGTGACAGTAAAATAAGTCTTCAAAAAAAAACTCCATCTGCTTAGTTATCCTGCTGCTTTTCTACTGAGCTAAAGAAAAAAACCAAGGAGACACTTTGGCTGCAGTCTTGGAAAAGCAGAAAGCAAACAAACTGCAGCTGGGCCATTGCTTGGCAATAAAAAGGAATCAATGAGGTGTGTGATGTTCTGCTTTCCATATTTAAAACTTCTTTGTGCTTACGGTTCCCATTACAGTGGGTTCATGCTCGTGAATGTGTGCCCAGAGATGCACACACTCAGAAGTAAATGTGTTGTGGAAACAGCTCCTCTCGTTACAAACACCTCCTGGTAGCATTCATCCGTAACATCTCACACTGCTGCATTTAGAGTCAACAAGACGATTAAAAAATAATGAAAATACCAAAATCATAACGAGTGATGAGTTGCTGGTCTCATTATTTTTTAAACCATCCCTCCAGTTATTTAGAATCCATTTAGTTTTCATCCATCGCTGAAAAGCAAAAGGCAGCAATGATGTTACTGCAGCATCTGTGTTTGTTTGTCTGTAGTGTTAATAAAATATCTGAAGAACCCCTGGATGGGCTTTAATGAGATCCACAGTCAGTCTTCAATGGACACAATGAAAGAATGAACACACCCAATTTAAAATGGCCACCAAAGTTAGTAAACCGTAAACACAAATAAGCCTAAAACAGTCAGTTTTACCGATACTGAACTTTGGTATTACTGCAGCTAATAATTATCCAAATACATACTCTGAGGTAGGACTGTGCCATTAAATAAACTGCTGTTTCAATTATAATTTGGCTCCAAATGATCACAAAAACAATTTAAATCAAAATAGTTTTAATTTTTAATCAAATAATTTTGTCACAATTTCCATTGCAAATTCTCTAATTCTGTTGCTTCCTAAATGATGTGAACCTCCACTGTTTCTGAGGGATAAGCTCACAAACATCTTGTGGTGGTGTGTTTTAAAAAGTCAGCACAAGTAAAGAGCAAAAAACAAAACAACAAAACACACCCAGTGTGGAAGTTTTATTCATTGGTTTTAACATTTCTTTGATCCCTATCCTAAATAGGCCTGACGTTAGACCTTTTTACACTGGTTTATATTCATTCAAGTATGATAAAAGTCATTTTGGTCTTTGAATTTATAATCACTTGATTTTGAATATTTTTGAACATTTATCTAGTCTCTGATTTCCCAGATTTAGACCTGTTACAAGTCCATACATCAGAAGATCTTCAAAAATAAATACAGCTCCATTGTCTTTACAAAAGTATTTTAAGAAAACATTCAAGTAATTTGAACACAATTTCCTTGGCAACAATATCAGTCTAAGAACATACCGGTACTTTGTTACCATCTAGAGACCTCTTCAGTTTTCTTTCTGCTGGTAGGATTTGCTCCTCTTACTCAGCTCAATGCTTGAGCTCGTTTAATCTTTCATGAGCTTGGATGTGAATTGATGGAGAGCTGGATGGAGTCGAATTGAGTGTGCCAATTTTAGTCTCATTATGAAGCGATGTGTACACCTAAAATTAGAACCGATACCTCTAACAGAATGGTTTTACAGCATTTTCTGCAAAGTCTGTGGGGCTGAGAAGAAACCACGAAAACGTCTTGTGTTTTTAGGAGATGAATATAAAGAACGTATTGATTGAAGGACTTTATGTAGGCATGAGCAAATAGTTACAATTAGTTCTAGACAAATATAAAATGAAAAAACAAAAGTACACTTTGTGCGAAAAAAAATTCAACTGCTCAAAGAAAAAACCTCGAGGCACGTTTTAAACAGAAAAGAGTATTGCACCTTTAGCATTTACATTTTAAACAGTGATGCATGACATGCCTCAGTGTGCAGGCTCAACTTTTAACAAAGTCAACTAACGTGAACAGAAACCACACTCTGAGAGCCAACAGTAGCAATATAAAAATGTAGCACTCAGATAGCAGCTAATGGTTTGCTTCTGAAAATAGGCCTCCAGTTTAATGGCAGTAAATTAGAGCCATCTTCCATGGGCTACCTAATGCACTCTTTTCATGCTGAGTGGCCCACAGACAGAAGTGATCCCTGCACATGTGCTGAAGCACAATATATACCAACCAACTGGGCAGGTGTTTGAAACATCCTCCCAAAAACAAATCTGCACAGACATAATAATAAAAAAAACTAAAGATGCATAAGAAATCACTTCTTTTTCTGCTTTTAAACAATGCTTCATGACAGGGTTCTACACAGGGATTCTCTCTCCTCATGTGCTCAGTACAAGACAACAGGAAATTAAACAGCAGAAGAGTGAACAGCAGCGTAATTCACTTATTCATAACAGCGATGACAATCAGAAGGCTCTGCTATTGGCTGGGGACCGTTCAGGGTCGTGATAATGTGTGGTGACTGATGGAGAAGACAAATAGAACAGCGTATTGACTGATAACGGTATTTAACTGTTGGACTTTAGCTCAAACATTAAAGCTGGAATATTAAAAAATACAATTCTGATGATCGGTTGAAGATTTTTTTTTCACCCGCAAAAACAACAAATGTGACTTGGGATTTTTGTCTATTCCTTTTAATTAGCATTATCTACAAGATACATAACATTTGAACAGAATTCAGTCAATTTTACAGATATCAAACCAAACATGTGATAGAGGCTGTGAGTCGTCCCCAACACACACTCTGGAGGCTAACAGATTATACTGTTTAAGTAAGATCTTGTGAGACTGAACAAAATATTATTTGTAGTTTAGGTTGTGACCAAAACATTTTTCATCATAAAAGAATCTGTTTAAAATTCTGGTATAAAAACAGCAGGTGATATCCCTTTAAGGGATTCCAGGCCTTTAAAATGTTATATGTTAGAGATGCACCAGTTAGTTTGTTTTGAGTCACTGATTTCCAATTCTTGTACAGTTTTGACCTGCTGCAACTAATTTTGCATGATTCTAATTTATCTCAGACACCTGCAGTTACTAGAATAAATTATTTTTTACTTCCAATTAACTTAGAAATCATGATTCTGAGAGTAAAAACTTCCCCAAACTAATGCTTAGCAATGGTACATTCAGAGACTGGAAGAATTAAAATATGTGTTTTACTTGGTAATGGTACATTCACAAAAACACAAAACAACTTCAGATTTTGGATTTTTAAATGGGGAAAGGGGAAGTCTTTTGTGGTCACATACCGTATACAACATAGTGGAATTTGCTCTCTGCACTAAGGCAGCCATGTTCATGGTGCCCAGGAGGTAGTTGGGGGTTCAGTATTTTGTGCAAGGATACTTCAACACATGGCTTGAGCTGGAGATTGAACCCTGATCTCCCAATCAGTGGAACAACCCCTGAGCCACAATTCATCTGAGCCATAAATTGGTTGATCACAGATTAAGTTGCTGAATATTGGCTGACTCTAGCTGATGTTTGTGTATTCTTAGTTCTGGTCAAACTTGCTAAACTAAATATAAATTGTTGGGAAATTTGAGTTATTTTGTACCATTATTAATTGTATTCAACATGATGAGTTTATGACAAGGAAACTGAAGAAAAACAATGTCAAACATGACCAGCCTAATTTATCTTCTTTTCCTTTGAGCATTTCCCTTCAGGGGTCCCCACAGTGAATCATCTGGCTCCATCTAACCCTGGCCTCTACTCTCCCACCAATTAGCTTCATGTCCTCTTTTACTGAACCTGAGCATCCTTCTACCAATATACTCACGATCCCCCTCTCTACAAGTCCAAACCACCTCGGCCTGGTCTCTCTGATTTCATCTCTAACGCTATCCATCTTTGTCTCCTAAATAGAATCTCAGCATTTTCATCTCTGCTATCTCCAGTTCTGCCTCTTGTCTTCTCCCAGTCTATAGATCAAGGGTAATCAAATGCAAATATCAAATCTTAAAGAGTCAGAGCAACAACGAGAGAGACAGCGGAGGTCACCTGACCAATAGTGAAATTGAAACTTAAGAACAGCAGCGGCAACGGGGATTTAGAGAAAGAATTACAGCTCGGGGAACACAGTATATGGCTCGCAGAAGGCCAGAAAAGTGTGGCTCACGGGCCGGATTCAGACCACAGGCTGCCTATTGAGTAGGGATGAAACAAAATACCGTTTGGCGAAATTTTGCGATATAAAACGTGACGAAATGCATCGAGTTGAAAAAAAATGGATCGCGAAATAAACACTAGATGGCGCTGCTGCATGATTTGTGTAGAAGCAGTAGTAGTAATGCAGGCAATTTAGGGTTGGACATCGAGCATCAGCTACTGAACAGAATCGGGTGATGTCCATGAAAAAAAAAAACGCTATCTGCCAAGACTGAACAAAGTATTTCACAGCTGATCACCTGAAATGCAGCCTGCAGACCCTCTGTGTGCAGTGTTGTGTCTCTCCCTCCCCTCCCTGCTGTCCCGGAGCTCAGCGCCGAAAGTGAAACTAAACTAAAAGCATCTGTCGAACTTTTACTCCGTCAGAGTGATGTAAACTTTGCGTCCTGCAACAAAAACTACCGTGGAAATACCGGAGGAAGCTCGTTAAAATACATCAACACGGTGGATTTAAAGGTGTTGGAGTGAGGTGAGTTTTCATGTCTCACTGCAGAAATCAACACACGGAGCAACAGTCAGACACATCTACACTCACTCATCTATATGAGTCAGACCGTCAGAACGCTGAACAAATAAACTGTAAAATAATTAAAGTCCTCCAGATGAGAAGCTGCTGGATTCAGCCCTCTAGGACCTGATGGCTGATAAATAAATGAACCTATTATTAGTAATAATAATAATGTTACAACACACAAAGTTGTTAGATTAATATTATTATTTTTGCTTTTTCTGGACTATTTAATCTGCTTAGAGTTTTAATGTTTTAAATCTGTTTTATTGTTACTGACAGCAGCTAGATTGAAGTTTCAGATGACAGAATGCTGCAGCATGTTGGAGTAGATTCTCTGTCATCCTGGACATGATCATGTTCAGTTTGAATTAAAAACAGCTGGAATTTTCCAGTTATTTTGAAGACTCATTGTCTCCCATTAAAGAACCTCCTTCAGTTTTAAACCTTGGGTTGAGAGTAGGAGGTTTAGAAGTCGTGGTCAGAAACAAACCTGAGATAACTTAACCTAGGGTTAGAGCAGCACTAAGGGAGTGTTCTGGTTTGTGTTTGGCCTGTTAGGCCTTGTGTTTCCCTGTGTGCAACTGAAACAAAAATAAACAAGTTATTATACAGTAATATTTTTTCTGTTTTTTCCTTGATATCGTATCGTGAAATATCATATCGTGACTCTGACATATCGAGGTGCATCGTATCGTGAGTTTAAGTGTATCGTCCCATCCCTACTATTGAGTAGCCCTGCTCTAGACCACACATCATCGCTGGTCTCAACAATGTCTTATACAAACACCTTTCCTTTCATTCTTACAGAAACTCTTATCACACACATAACCCTTGACACTTTTCTCCATCCATTCCAACATGCTCCAACAAATTTCTTCACCTCATTTTCCACAGTCTCCATTTCTCTGGACTGTTGAGTCTAAAATCTTCCACCTTCTTTACCTTTGACCCCTGTAACCTTAGACCAACCTACTTTATAATGTAAATAAATCTAGTTTATTTTGATTTATATTAAATAAACTGTCAAACTGCATCCAAGCATCTCCTCGTGTATCAGTCTGCTCAGAACAACCCCTCACTGAAAGCTACACCCACATGTTTCCATGACAGTTCCACCTGAGCTGCTGTTGTTTTTTTGTCTCCACTCAGATACATGTCACTAGAGGAAGAACTCAAAATCCAAAGGCTTTCTCACATTCCTCTAACCCAGCTCTGGACACTGCTACCTGTGTGGGCATTCTTCCGTTATAAAAAAGTAACCCTAAAGCTACAGAACACACAATGTCAACAAGACAAAGAACAATAAATGGCCTCATCTGATGAAAACTAAATCCCCATTTGATT
This sequence comes from Callopanchax toddi, assembly GCA_006937965.1. NCBI lineage: Eukaryota > Metazoa > Chordata > Actinopteri > Cyprinodontiformes > Nothobranchiidae > Callopanchax > Callopanchax toddi. The sequence continues at coordinate 526,383 of SSNR01000186.1, forward strand.
TACAGAGAATCTGTTAATCACTGGTAGATTACTGAAATACAATTATGTAGTTGTTTTTGTCCTCCAATCCTGGTGTGTTGAAGCCCAGTAACACTGCCTCGTGGTCAGACTGAGATATCCTGTCAATAACAATGTGATCCCATGAAATCACCACAGTAATCTGTTCTCTTCTCAGGTCTTAAAAGCATTAAACTATAAATGGAAGAAATATTGAGGTAACATATCCGTGCTCATTGCAGAGTCTGCCTTATTTCCTGATCTATTTGTGTTTTAGTCTGTCCCACACACATCCATCATACAACTTGTATCAATAAAAACAGACCTGAGTTGAATTTTAAAAGTACAAGAGCTTAAACAAATGACTGTCTGCTTTTCTGTACATAAATTCAACTAAAATGACTTAACTTATTTTTTATTGTTTTTATTTATTTATTTTTTTTTTTTATCGTTTTTATTGCCCACAACCAACTGGTTTGAGAGCCACTGCCCTAAAGAATTAAAAATAAATCATCCTGAAAATGAAACTATTTTCCTGGTAAAAAAGGATTTAAATGTCCATAATTTAGGTTACTATTTCAATAATATGTAAAAATTACAAAAATGTATATAAAATATTACTGAGTTTCATTGCAATTAAAGACCTGTTTTTTTTAGACATGAGAGACTCCATGTGTTATGTCAGGAGTTGTGCGTTACCTTGCAGTTTGAAAGTTTCCAACTAAGTCGTCCAATAAACGGTTGTTTCTGAGGTCTTGTTCTGTCATTTCCTGAAAGAAAACAAAAAGAAATTTGTGAAAATATCCTAACTCTACAGTCATAACCAAGAACATATTTCTCTATATACTACTCCAGATTTGATTTATTCATTAGATTTTATGGAAAATGCAAGATGCTTTTTTCCCTAACACTTGGTTGTTTACAGGAATATTAAACAGAGAAATCCTCCTATTAGAGAAGCAAAGACTGGAATACATTTAAAAAATTTGCCTTATTAGCATTAGATTCAATTTGCTGAATGTGTTATCACCATTATTAGTATATATATATATACACACACACATTAAAATCAGACTCATACTTACTGTATTACAAACTGGACACAGCAGCTTATAGGAAAGAAATTTTCTGATGCACAAAGAACAAACTGAAACGAAACAAACAGAATTCAGTTCCATTTAATCTCAAAGGGACCTGGTAAACAATTATCTGAAAGTTACTTTAACACTGTTTAAATCCAACAAATCCAAGTTGCTACAGAGTTTCTGTGTATTGATGCACAATCAACTGTTTCCTTGTGCTGTAGACACACCATAAGATTATTGTAGTGTACACTAACTCATTCATATAAAACAAATCACATTTCCCATCACAGATATTTAGGTATAAGTCTTTGCATTAAACAATTTTGTTTTAGATGCCAAATTCATGAATATAATAATTTTATTTATTCAAAAGTAAATATTTTAATTAACTTTGCTGCAGTAAAGTAAGGTACAGACTGTGATTCCAGTTATGGAGGATTCATTTGCATAAACAGGCACATCAAACACAAAACATAAGGAATAAAGTGGATTTTCCAGGAAGCCCTCCTGTTTCTGCCTCCACTGTGAGGAGGACAGAACATTCTCTGCCCCAATGGACCGGCCTATCTGCTGTTCAGAGGCTGTGAAATGATTCCAGATCTGCCATAACGAGTCAAAGCAGCTCATGTTTGGTGCTTTAAAACCCATTGAACAATCAGGCTGAATGTGGCAGTAGCACTGATCTCCCTTTCACACCTGAAGTGGTATTTGAACGTTTTTACCTTTTAAGTTCTTGTAAATTTATCATTTAGGTAATGCTTTTTTTTACTGATAATTTTAAGGACAGAGTCAGTAATTTAATGTAAAAAATATATTTGACCAGAACAAATACTCTGTATTTGACAGAAGATTAAACTGACAAATACATTTTCAGAAAACTCTGATCTCACAAATGAAATTAAGTGATGTATGGTATGTGCTGCTGATGTGAATGCAACAGTTGCTCAGTAGGTAGAGCGTTCATCCGGCAACCGGTGGGTTGTTGGTTCGATCCTAGCTCTATAGGTCACTTTGTTGTTATGGGCATGACACTTCACCCACATTGCCTGTTGGTGGTCAGAGGCAGCCTGTATGGCAGTTTCGCTCCTGTGGCTACCATATAGCTTACTGCCATGAATGTGTGTCTGAATGGGTGAATGTGATTTGACTGTAGTGTAAGCGCTTTGTAGTCCATGACTCAGACAAAGCACTACACAAATGCAGGACATTTACCATATGTTTACTGCCATGTGTGAAAGAATAAGACCCAATTGTGTCATGGTAAAACTTACTTGTCTCACTATGTCTAACCCTTTCCTTATTGGTGAAACTAGTGAGCTAACCCTAACCCTAACCCTAACCCTAAGAGAACTATAGTTTAAGCATAAAATACATAAAGTATCAGAGAATGTTATCATCTGAGTGAGCCATATGCTGCAGCAACTGGACTTTTGATGCAACATCTCCCAAATTAGTTCTACCAACAAGCTTTGATAGCTTCATCCTGAATGTTTAATCTGTTAGTGAGAGAGAAGGGGTTAATAGTTTCAGCACATCACATTTTCTCTAAAGATTGCTTTGTGCAGCTAAACCGCTGTTATGACACTTGAGAAAAATGTTGGAACAACTACAGTTTAATGTGTTGATAATAAATAAAAAATCAGTGGGCAGAAAATTATTCCTGTTGAAATCCTGAAGGATGGAAAACTTTTGACTTCTTTCATAACAAAACTTCTCACTGCAGCTGTCTAAATGTCTGTGTTGCTTTGTACTTGTTCTTCATTATGCGCTAACTCCGAGCCCACCTGCCTACAAACTTAAACACAGAGTTGGATGGAGCGTTGTGTTTGTGCTTTAAAAGCAGATTCCAGCAGTTTTCTTAAAGACTTGGCTCAATTTTGCATGACTATGCAGGCCACTCAGTGTTTTCCTAAACACACACTGACACACACCAACAAAGTTTCGCCAGACTTCTAAATAAAGTTGTTAGCTTCACAGTTATTCTAAAAACCACTCAGCTTGATACTTACAATTGTGTGAGCATTTAGTCATCAATGTAATGTTGAGGAAGTCAAAGCAAATTGGACACCGAAGCAAAGCATCAATGTTCTGTGGAAGAAAAACACAAAGTGTCAAACATATTCTGCAGCACAACAGAGCAACGGGTCTTTACTATATTTAACAGCAATGCCTGTACAATGACAAATGTTAGAATATTTGACCTGAAAATGTCTCCGTTATTATGGAAAAGTCTGAAAGCAAAATCTGAGCCGATGCCAGTCATTTCACTCTTTAGCCCATTTCTAATTACCTGTAGAAAAAAGCTGGACAAAAATAGCATCACTATTTTTTTTATCAGTTTTTCTTATTTACACTTACATCAAAATTCTAGGCCACCTATAATCTGACTGTCAACTAACTTATGTTTAATGCATCCATTGACAGAAGGGAAATTGTCAGCTGCAAAACTGTAAAGATCAATTACCATAAAACCTCCAATATGTTAAATATATATAGAAATAATGCCCAAAAAGAAAAAAACAACAAAACTCATAAAATAAAAAAAAACATGCAATCTAAACTGTAAATGTCTTTCCTCTTGTCAAGTGATTGTGTTTATTGTTAGAAAATCTGCAGATTTGCAGACACACACAAGATCCTATTAAAGATTGTATTCCCTGACCCTTATTAACTTCATTCAAATACTCTGCAAGATTATTACTCCTCCCCAAAATCTATTTTATGCAATTTTCAACAATTGTTTCACTTTTATAGTACATTGATGATAGCTAAAACACTTAAAAGTTGATACGTGGAGCATTTCAGCTAGAGAGCATTTTTTTAATCCAACGTACCACGACCCTTCTCAAAACATCTATTCCCCCCTCCCACTTTCTATAGCCGCACCTCTATATGTGCGTGTGTGCACGGCGCATCACGCCAGTCTCAAAAGCCGGTCATCAGGGTCCAAAATAAAATTTTTGACTCACCGGCCAAGTTGGTAAAAAACATATTTTTTTACCGGCCAAAATTCTAAATGATTTAGATCTATCCAAAGCACGTTATTCTATAATATGATATTTTGTTAGAGCCAAACAGAAAGGAGTGACAACTTAAACAATCATTAATAAGAAAAACTACTTTTTAGTCATTTCAGATTTTTATTTTTTAGAAATATTTTTTATGAACTCTTTTATTGAAATCTAGTGACTCCTTGTTTTCTCTGTCCATGAAATCTGGCCTCCTGCTTCTGACAGTTGTGCCACTTACAGCCTCATTTGAGTCAAAGTCCCTGTAGCTTCATCGTCTTATTTCCTAGGACAACTGAGTTGTTAGGGTTCTTCTTTCTAGCGTACTGGTGGAAAACGATGCAGCTCATTTACGCAGACTCCAGTAATCTGTTCCCCTGAAATATTTGTGTTCCCCTGTGTAGGAAGCGGATGATTCCGTCAGTGATTAAAACAAAAAAATAAGAAGAATAAAAAAAATGTCAACTTTATTCATTTATTTACTAGGAACTAAATAAAGTATCAACTTTGACATGACTACGTGTTGTACAAATCTTTTAGAAGTGCTGTGAAGCCCGTGGTTCGACATAGGGGAACAGAAAAATTCAGGGGAACAGACTTTCACACAACACCTGTTGTGCCCTGTTGCCAGCGTCTACAACATCTCCAACGAAATCTCCAGTTCGCCACTTTTCATTAAATCTTCTGGTTGCCGCTGGTCCTGGTGGGTTTTCTTCCAGTTCGATTACTTTTCTTTTTGAAGACTGGCAGACTCCAGTTCAAAACTGCCACTTTTCGCTGTTAGTTTTAACACAAAGCTAACTGCTGCTACCTCGATAAACAGTGAATAGATAGGTGGAAATGCCAGGTGCGACTCTCACGTTTCGCGTCACAGAAATCCATCGAAGAGGACTGATAAACATAACTAATTTGGTGCAAAAATGTACTTGCCATGTGGCGGATGACGCTCCAAATTTTACTCGCCAAGTGGAGCAATTACGGTAGGTCACATTTGGCGAGTGGCGAGTGTTAATTTCAGACCCTGCCGGTCATAAAACCATAAAACGTACTTCGCAGCTCTCAGCTCTTGCTCCAACTGTACGACTGCATCACAGGATTCAATCATTCACAGCTAACAAATCATGTTGTCACACTGTGATGCTCTGATGAGACCTGATTGTCACACTGTGCTTTATGCAACACGTTGCTCTTAAAGAGGGAAGCTGCAGAACCCGGAAATGAGGAGACACTCGGTCCAGAATGGAATACTTTACCAAAATAAACGAGTATCCTTGACAAGCCTTGTCACTCTGTGTGGAGAAAAGTATAAAATAAAGCCCTCAGTAGCCAGGGAAATTAATATCTTTTTAGTAGAAATTAGCTCCGACTTCTTCATGATCGGCTGAGACTGGAAACAGAAAGATATGGAGCGTCTTAGGCGCGTACGTCTGCGTCCCCCACCTCTACAGGTTTGCGTGAAGCGCGTGCACATTGACTGACAGCTGACAGTGCGGACATTTACATTCTATTGGCTGAAAAAGTTCGCCGGTCAGAGAGAATTCAAGGAAGGAGGGTCTTCAGAAGAAAAACAAATGTTGTGGAACTTAGCGATTTTTTTCAAAATTAAATGAATATGGTAACAATTTACTGCAAATTTGAAACGTAGTTACGGCTTGGAGCCCTTTTCGGTCAAAATTCAAGACCTTTTCAAACCTTGAAAAGAGCACAACAACATCCAATCATTTACAGACTTCCAACACTTGACCCAACCATGGAGCATGTTAAAATTTCGTTTTAAGGTGTTCGTTATGTTTGCGCAAACTACTGTCTGAGAGCTATGATCAGTATATTAGCAAGAACGTTTTGGAACATAAATCACAGCTGAGATTTTTTTGCCTTGTTACTATTAGGTATTAGGTAACATCTCCCACGTAGACAAAATGTAAACAGACCAGTTACAGGGCAAAGATCAAAATGGGTTTATATTTTCAACATGAGTTTCTTTACAATCCTAACTTTTACCGTGGTACAGGTAGTTGCATTGCATTGCATATTAGCTGTTGTTTGGTCGTTAGCTACGAAGCTAAGTTAGGAATGTTAGCAAAACATCTTAACATGATGTGGCGATAACTTACTTTCAGACATGCTAAGCTAGGCAGAAAGTCCTCTTCGATCTGATGGGCCATGTTTGCCACACAAATCGCAGAAATATGAAAGTTTATTGCACGAATTTGTTTTCGCTGTTCAGAATCAGAAGTATCCCGCTCGCAAACATACGTCACTCAACAACTTCCGCTGAACCAGTGAGACATTCATGGCAGTCGTACAGCTGGATTTTACGATCTTCACAAGGAACGGTACCAAGCATTTAAAGAATAAAATGCGTGCGTTATCGTTCTTCACTGACTTACTTTTGACTTTTTGGTCTGTCTCCTTAAGAAATTTGAATTTATGGCAGGAATTAAAGAATGAGTAGAAGCAAAAAAAAAATGATATAATTTAGAGTTGTCTCATTCCCGAGGTACGACCAATGCATCCCAAAACCAAAGTAAAACTTTAGAGCGCCTCTCAAGATAAAAATCACAAAGCGCTTATCATGAGAAAACATAGTTAAAAAATAAACAGATTTGAATAAATGATAGAGTTGAATAAACATGACACAAATGAAAACAGACTTAGAAAAACACAGATTTAAACAGATGAGTCTTTAACTTCTTCTTAACCAAAGATCTGATGTGGTTATCCAGAGTGAAACCTGAGTCAATGGTCACTCCAAGGTTTCTGACAGTAGATTTAACTAATGGACTCAGAGGCCCAAGGATCTCCTTCACCTTTAAAGAAATGTTTTCTGGTGCAAAGATGATGGTAATAGAAATTTAACTGAGTTTGACAAATCATGTGCTCTTCTTTAAAGTGTTTGATGCTTTTGTTATTTAGACTAGAGACATCACAGGACGTTTAAAATGATTCTTATTTAAATATAATTGTTCTGTCAAAATATCATTAAAAAAAAACGTTTTTTAGATTATCAGTTAAATATTTGAATAAAACTAGCTTTATTAGCTACAAAATACTGTAATGTATTTGTCCCAGAGTGTCAAAATAAATCCCCCAGTGAATACATTTCTGTCACAAAATACTAGCCTTAATATTTTATTTCCATTATATTTCCAATTCTATTTTTATATTTGCTTTTACTATTGTGATATGAGTTTAAACACTGCCCTTGAATAGTTAACTGTTTTATTGCAATGTGTGTCTCTCACACATGCTATATTTGATGGTAAATGTAGTGGTTTTCTCTTTAATGATACATAAACATTCATTGCAGAATGGACGCTCCTCAGAAAAAATTAGAAGCTAAAGGCTGAGATAAAACCATAAGAGTGCAGAGTTAGGAGACATCACTGACTTCACCAGGAAAGTTGAGAATGAAAAATGTTTCCTCCAGAGTGACTGCCTTAGGTTTAATGACTGTATAAGGCCATCTTGATTCTCTTCCTTCAGTTGATAAGAAAACAACTGTTCCTTGATGACTTGGAATGAATGTTAAAAACTATTTTGAAGCTAACCATTAAATCCTACCATTCAACCTCTGTATGTGTTTAGCAGTTGTTTCAAATTCTCCTAGCCGGTTCTGACAGAGAGTCACCAGGTAATCAATCTCGTCCTTGAACTGGAAAATGTTTACAGGACTTAGGAAGGCATCTGGTTCTGGTGATGGAATGCTGGAGCAGCTCTTTATTCACGTAATGACATTCAGGGATGTGAGGAAATTCGCCTAACCAATCTTCATGTGTTTTGTAAATTTAGAAAAGACTTATGATGATCATGTCCATGATGAAGTCCTGTAGGAGCATGATTTAGGGGTATGGAGTACCAGTCATCAACCCTTAACATCCAGCTGGATTAGAAGCTTGGTTTGCTCTGTCAGGTTCACTCTTCTGGGCGTTGAACTCTAATAACCTTTCTCGCCTATTCTGTTCATGACCTTTATGGACAGAATTTGTCCGTGTAGCCAGGGATTGGAGGGTTTCTGGTTCAGTTGGCTTTGATTTTTCTCTTTGCTTTTCCCAGATGGTGGGCTCCTGTTGGTTTAATTGAGTGGAGACCTTCAGCAGGTACCAAGTGATTCTGCAGCCAAGTGTAAAAACAGCCAGGATGGGAAGTAACACCCCCAAGTCTGGGGCCATGGTGCTCAATCAGTAAGAATGAACTGTTAACTTCAGGCTGGGTGTAAGCTGCAGCCCAGAGAGTGGTAGTTTAAGTGTTTTAGGAACTTGTTCATGAGTTGGGTTGACAGACAGCCTGGATTGATGCTGATGCTCTACTGAGTTGTGAAGAAAGAACCAGTCGATATGTGTTCCTACTCCTTCCTGGAGTTGTGAAGTATGCAGTGACCGGAAAAGCAAATAAGCCTCTAAAATTAACTTCCTCCAAAAAAAGACAGGACAACCTCAGGGCCTGAGGGACTCAGATTAGAGTTGTTAGTCTTGGCAATTACTAGTTGGTTTATGGATCTGATGAGAATGAATTTGACTTGTTTCACTGAAAAATCTGATGGTAAACCCAGATAAACAGTGGTTTCAGACCAAAATGGTTATAAAGTATCTCTGATGGTAGTAAGGACTATTAATCCTACATGGGACTGTTACAGGGACTTACTGGTTTTCTTTTGCACCAGAGTTTGGTGACTGTACCTATAGACTCAAGCTCCTCCAAGCTCAACAACCCTGAACCACTCTCTATAACACATTTAAATGAAGGGCACAAGTCACCTTTAGAGGAGCTTCTGCTGCTGTTGACCTGACAGCACCTCAGACCGTACAAACCAGAGGATTCCAGCATTTATTTACCTAAAGCTGTTTGATAGTACCTCAAATATTAAGATGCTATTATTTAAATCTGCAAAACCAACAAAAAGAGTCCGGTTTAAAGTTTATTGCTTTACAAGTACAAAGAGAGTTGAGGAAAGGCTGACCCTGACAGTGAAGCCACTGTATTGATTAATTGACTTCACCAATTAGACCCATGGAAAAAAGAGCTGATGTAGTTCAAGTGCTCGCTGACACTTTGTAGGTTGTCCAGTCATTACAGCGTCCAGTAACATTGATCACGTTTCTCTAACAAGGCTCCCACACCTTTGTTCTCTGTTTCTACGCTCAATAGTTCACAGGACACGTACATACACTGTTTAGTAGGTAAAGTATGATTCATTATTCTGTATATGCAAGGTTGATTAAGTAACATTTGTCAGTGAAAACAAAGACATTTCAAACTTCTGTGAAATTTTGCAGGTGATGTGTGATTCTGATTCTGATATGAAAGCAGGTTTTTTTTAAAGCACCTGAGTTTGGACCCTATACTTATCAGAATGACTTGAAGCAGATAAAACACTGTTATGTAGCAAGAGCGATTGATAAAAACAGCATTACTTGTGATCAAATATTGATGCTACTTACTTAAAGTAGATATTATAAGGTTTATTAAAGTAACTGAAAATGAAAACATGTTGATCTGACTGGCACTTAAAGTCCATTTGGGAGGAATCCAAGGTCCAGGTCCAGTTAGAAGCTCCATAACAGAAGAACGCGTTGGAACTTTGGAGTTTGGAGCGCGACTATAAAAATGTTTGAAAGAAACCAATAAACATATAAATTGGGGTGAAGCGCCCATCACATCCTGCACAAGTATTTTCTATCCAGATGCATCCTCCTACATCACTGTGGCAGCAATGATATATTCAGCAGCACAGAATAATGATTTAGCCTTCAGGTTAGAAACAACCTATCAGAGGTTCACTGACTGTTTGTATCCTGTCATTCCTTTATAGAAGCTGCTATTTTGTACCTTTTTCTAAATGAAAATGATTTTTTTTTACCATAAGATCATTGTCATTTCTTTTAATATGGAAGAAAACCGAAAAGTTTAATAAAATGTCCAGTCCCGTCTGTGCTCTGTAAAGATGAAGAAAACAGGTTTTAGCTGTTTTGTTGAAACGCTTTATCATGTCACGCCACGCTCTCATTTAAACTTACATCAACATGACAAAATGCATTAATTTATGTTTTTAATCACCACAACATATGTATAGTATCATAACATCTCATGTAAAGTTGATGTAATGCAGCCATGTCTGCGAATTAGGCAGAATCGACCTTTAAAGTCTGCTTTTCATCAGGTGGTTTGAGTTGGAGTTTGAACAAATGCTGTTCCTTTTTTCAGACATTCTGATGTCTTTAAACAGCAGGACTGTTTAATCTTTGGAGACTCAGACGAGCAGAAGTAGATGCTCATATTGGCACGATGACACGATGCGCTGGATGCCTGTGGGACTTGACTCTTGGTTTCTGGTTTACTGGAATCGTGTTCCAGATTAAACCCATTAGGATATTTTCCTCGGATCCAGAAGTTCTAAATGTTCTTTATAGCTCACAGTCCTGTTCCTGATCCTCTGTGGTTAACGGTTCTTCATGCTTTATTAGATGCCTTTTGATAATTTGCTGGGCTGGAGCTGTGATTGATTTTCGGTTTAGATTTTCAAGATTCTTTTTGTGCACATGGAGAAAACATTATCAAAATGCACATCCACAAATCTCGAGTTGGACACGGCTGTCGTCTGAGAATGCTGGATGTTCACAACGTGTTTAGAGGCTTTTTAAAAATCATTTCTAAAATTGGATTTATTATTTATTAGAATGTTTTTGTTGTCAAATTTACATCATTTGCAGCAGTTAAACATTTCTTCAAACAGGATGAAATGATGTCACTCTATTTTAGCTTTAACCTTAAAGGGATATTCATATGTTAAAGTGTGTTTCTGTGTAAAACTATATATACAGTAACTATTATACCGTGGCATATGACTGAGTAGTTCATGTCCTCTGGGACTGATAAGCTAATGGCTAGACAAAGTGAATTACTGTTGCCTTAAAACATCCCTAATCTTTGAAATGTTGCCGTGGTTCACATGACTTTATTTGGTAGATCTTTACACCAATCTCAGTTTTCATTACATGGTTATTTCAGTAGAAATGTTAAAAACTTCTTACTGGACTTGACCCCTGGATGTGCTACATTAGCTGCTGATGCTGATATTTACTCTTGTAATTAACCAGAAATGTCCATGTAAATATAATTGAGTAAAAACCTTGATGATGGCATAAAGTTTTGTAAAACAAAGTAGCATGACTGAAATTTTGGAACCTTTTAAAGCGGGTCTTTGCTGTGCTCAGATCAGCCCAGGTGTCAGCAACCTGCAGCTCTGGAGCCACATGTGGCACTTCTTCACTTAATGATGAGAGTGATAGTCATATTTAAAATGACAATAAGAAAGGGCAGTTTTAGAGGTTCTTATGCATGGAATTTCTGCAGCAGAATTATGCTAGCAATACTATAGCTGCCTGTGTTTTTAACAGAAAATATGACAAATCTTCACATCATTTAAATAGCAGAATTAACAAAAAAATGTATTGTGTTACCTAAAATATATTAAAATAGTTTTGAGCTAATAGGCTTATTTTACAACAGGCATTTTGATTTGAAAGAATACACTCAGATAGTTTAGTTTACTTTCAGAACCAACATGCACAGCTGTAAGAATGGAATGCAGCCCTTGTTAACGCTCCTTTACCTTTCCTTTCCTTCAAGTCAAAATGTTTGCTGTAAATTAGGCTCATACCTCGTTGGCTTGCTCCTAGTAGCTCTCATCAAAAATGTGTATTTTCACCGATTTAAAAAAAAAGTTACCACAAACAAACAAAAAAAGTTCCAGTGCCACATAAATTACAGTATATAAATTTAGACCTGTTCTACTTTTAAATAGCCTTTAATGTTAATGTTAAGGGTCAATCATCATGCATATTTTAATATTAAAGAGATGAGACAAACTGTTAACACATTTATTTATGAACCCTAAAGAGGAATCCAGGACCACGGATAAAACACTGTCAAAACAGTAAACCAAGTTCCTTTAGTGAAATGTATTTACATACTTTGTTGTACCTGATTCCCACAGGTTTCTTAAAGACGTCTCATAAAGTGGAGAGTAGTTTGTGCATTTCTGCATTCCAGTGTTGCACACTCAAACAGAGGTTTGAAGTTCATGATTTTATTTTAGTTACATCAACATGGTTACAAACATCAGGCTTATCTAGAGCAGAAGAGATTTTCTTCTCTACCTTTTTATTTAAACGTGCTGCTGCTGTACAAGGAGGTCCAGCAAACAAACCACTGGATCAGCTGCAGCATTTTTATTGATTTTTTCCCATATGGCTTCATGTCCAACTAAACGCAGGCAGAATAATATGAAGTATGCTGTTGATGCAAACTAGCTGCATATAGGTAATCCTTCATGCATCTGCAGGCTGAACTGAAATCACCTCTCGCTTGACGAAGGTGTCACAGGAGTGCCCTGCGCTTTGCCTTATCGCTGTTGTCTATTCTTCACGTGTGTGTCTATATCTAATGAGACCCTCAGCGTTGAGTCCTCGAGCCCCGTGTTGCCTGGTGCGTGAGGCCAGACCTGTCTGGCATCTTAACAATTCTGCAGCATAGGAGAATTACAGGAACCAGATGAAGGCAGAGATATAAAAAAACAACAACTTTGGCCTCATAGCCATTAAAGATGCTTCTGAAAGAGTTTTGTTTTAGTGCTCATATCTAAGTCAAGAATTTTTTATATACATTTTTTTCATTATTAGGAAACGTGCCTCTGTGTCATGTGGCAACAAAAACGCCCTGGGCCTTCAGATCTACTAAAGCAGGTGGAAATATTTCAGGCATTTCTTGTTTATGGTTTTTATTGCTTGTTGTGTTTGATTCAGATTTCCATTTTAGTCAAATTTAGAAGAATTTAACTTATGGTGTCATTTAGTTGAATTACACAGTATGAGATGTAAACTGCTGGCAGCTAAATCTAATTCATCTGAAACACCTGTGTTAAAATCATTAAGTCATTTCAGGCAACTAATGCATTATGTATTGTCTAATAAAAAGTTTAGAATGTTGTCTGCTCAAAAACAGGACCTATGGGAATAAACCTTTATTATACCTGCATACATCTCTGAATAGATTAAAGGCCTAGAGTGAATTCATGTCACCTGCATGTCAGAGTTTTAAACTAAGATCATCTTATGTTGAGAAATGGAGTTATAACTACTGGGGTTGGTTAAAAAAACAACAACATTGTCTGCATTCCCACGCGACATCACAGGTCACATTTTAGAGTTTGGAACATGTGTTATAGATGATATCAGCTACTATCACATCAAACTTTAGCTCGATCTCTGTAAAATTAACAGAGGTTTGTGTATTGGCTAAAAGGCCACCCTCAGTTGAGTTTACTCCAAAAGCAAATCAGTTGTAGATGTTCATGTAAACAGGATTTTCTGGGAGTTTCATTACAGTCCATCAGGTGGATCATTTTGCTACCAAACAAATGCACACAAAACAAAACCATTATGACCTGCCTTCACCTTTCAGAGGCAGGTGATAAAACACCAGAGAAAAGTAACAAAAGATGTGAACGTTACATGGTTGCTTGTCTAAACCTCTGCAATGCTTCACTGAAATAGTTTAGATGAATTAATGGCGTGCTTCAGTACAGTTTAGTCAATATGAGGCATAATGAAGCAGCAGCGTGTGTGTGTGTGTGTGTGTGTGTGTGTGTGTGTGTGTCAGTCGCCAAGGACTCACATGTCCTTGGTAAGCTGGTCGGCTGAACGATCTTGTCAGCAGTCTCGTCAGAGACAGGATTCTGAGAGAATTGTTTATGCTTTTAGAGATTTTCCACTTTCCACAAGTATGCAGAGGATTTGCATTCATATTAAAGGTCTGGAGACTTGTAAATCTGAAAGTACACTCCTGAAGACGTTGTTCTCCCCCTCTGCTGCCTGCAACACCTGTTAACATCATCATGAAACACATTTCTATTCTGCGTGTTGAAGAGCTTGTTTGACATTCATCAAAAAGGGAGTAGCAAACAATAAACACAGAGAGCAAGTGAAACCTGTTCAATCTGTCACACAAAATCACATTCTTACATATACATGATTTTTATGGATCCTACAAATTCTGTTAAAATCGTTGTGGTTTCAAAAAGCCTTCCACAGCTCTGCAGGGTTTATTCTAACGATCTGATCTTAATTAAACATATGTATTTAAGTAAACAAACAGTAAATACTCTAATCATCATTTTGCATTAACTTGGTTGTAAAAGTCAGCAGAAACTGAATATTCAGTTTGTGTGCTGTTGCATGTAATTAGTGTCAATTATCTGTACTTATGCACATTGTTCTCATATATCTTTTATTTTTTGGGTGCAGCAGAAAGTTTACACAAACAATGAAAACAACTTTGGCTCTGTGTCCTCAGGGTTGATTTATTATGCATGCAGAGTGTGCACTACCCTGCTGCACTTCAGCATCTCTGGAAATGTCACTGAATATAAAGGTTTTGCCATCTGCTATTACCTTAAAAATCTATTGATTGACTTCAGTTCCATTTATGATTTAGGAAATAAGTCAGAGAGCTTGATTCAGAGAAAAAGGCAGCTTATGTGTTGAGGTCAAAGAAGTTGTATGAAACTGAAAGGAAATGTATTGATTTTTATAAAACATTAACTACCCGAAGGAATTCTCTTTGTCTCTGACGCAGTGAGAATTTTATTATATAAAAAATGAAAAGGCCTCATTTGAACATATTGTTACTGAAGGGTTCCTTGATCTGGTCTAGCCTGGCTCATGTAGAGATTCCCTGGTTTGATCCCAAAATTTTCTTCTGCGCTGCTAAACTTAAATGTCTCTAAGCTGCGGGAAGCAAAGTGTTCCAGTTTAAATGATGCAATAAAACTATATTTTATCACAGAGAAATGATGGGAAAATGTAACTTGAGGTAAAAACAATGTTCTTTTGAAATGGTAACTTTCTGCATCTTTTCAGATGATTTTTCTTCAAAGTTTTGTGCATAAAAAGATAAAAAGAAAATGCATGATTTAAGGCTCATCACTGGCTCTTTAACTGCAAAGTGAAAGTGCTTCATGGTTTTATTATTATGATGCGAATGAAGAAACAGCTGCTGAAGCTTGGAACAAGAAGTCATCATCATTATGTTCTACTGCGTCTCTCTGAAAGAGGTTATGTGTTGCAGAAACACTTGATTGATTTGTGCATTAATTGGAATATAAGCCAAATGAGGCCGTCAGAGAGGACTCGTGTGACTTACACTCAGATCAGCTGTGTTTGATGAGGAACTCGTCATTCAGGCTCAAACCTCCTGCAGGTGAGTCACTTGTTTCTTATTAATCTGGTTATGTTTTTTTCCAAGAAATCTACATAATTTATGGCATCATTTGATGTTTGACCTAAAAATAAAACCAACAAGTGCTTTGTTGCAAAGCTAAACAGTTTTTGTTTTTTTTTGTGAACATTAGGACCTTGTTGATGATATATTTGAAGGTTTTCCTGAAACACCTCTCAGTCTGATGGAAAACAGTTGCTTGTTCTACATGTTCTTGTTGAATGGTGATTTCTCAGGTGGAACAAATTGAATTTTGTTGATGCTCTGTGGCTGTGAACTGCTGCTGGAAGCTTCTCTTTTCCAACAGACTAGAAAGTCAATTTTAAAGGAAGATGTTATCATCTAATTTATGCAAAATCTGCTGCAAAGCTCAAATAGAGTCATCATCATCTTGGTTGTTGCTATGCCTAAATGATCATTTATAGAATGGACCACATTAAAGCTGATGTTTCTGCTGCAGGTTCTCCATCATGTGGCCACTGAATGAACTACAGAGCCCAGCTAATGGCTGGTATGAATTTAGAGAAAACTATTTGAGAATTAAACAAGTTAAAATAGAAATTAATCCCATTCATGCTTCTCTAAAACCCCAGTTTAAAAAGCTCAGTTAATTTGCTCTTTGTTCCCACGTTTTAATGGGGTTTTTTTTCATATCAGTGAACACTTAATGAAATTAAAGCTGATTTTAAAGAGCTGGCTTTAAAAAACATACATTCACTTTTATTAGAAAAAATCAAAACGAGTACAGAAGTAATGTCTACAAACTCAGTGAATACTACAGTTTACCTAATGGGTCTTAGTCAATTATTATAATAGATTATAAACAGACACACACTCTAATTATGAGTCACATCTTTGATTTTGAATGAAAAGTTCCACAGAGTTCCACACAAACTGGTGGAGTTTTCTGGTGATTCTAAGTCAAACAATAAAAGTGAATGACACACTTCAGGAGGAATCAAGTCGGGGTATTTTTATTCTTTTTATCATCTCCTGCCACCAGAAGTCTGTCTGTTGAAGGCAAAATATTTCATGCGCTGGACAGATTTGAATTAAACTCTTAGAATAAAAACACTAGCTCTGAAACTGATTCACTTTTAGAGTCATATTGATTCTAGGAGGTCGCCACAGCTAATCCATAGCAGTCAACACAAACATGGCTCCAGCTCAGTCAGTTCTATAAATATTGAACTAAAAGTTGGAGTCTTAGTAGCTAAAAGTCCTTGTTAACGCAGTCAGAGTGCTGCTGACAGTGTTGGAAATCGATGTTTAGCATTTTGCCAGCTAACTGGTCCACTAACTGTTGGAGTCAGCTCTATATCCAAAATATCTGCAAAATATGCAAAATATTAAAATATTTTACAGAAACTCTAAGAAAGTAAGTTCTGTGCAACTGGTTATCATTAAAAGTCAGCCCCATTAAACACAGTCGACATAGATAATTAAGTAGCAAACACAAACATGGCTATAAAGCTATCAGTTTTACAGAAGCTGCATCTGAACTGCCATTCCTTCAATGAACACTGGTCTTTAGTTTTAATAGTTTATGGTCTGGTGTGCCTTGAATTTTATAGTTTATATGTTTAAAAGAAGCTACAGAATAATTCCTAGTAAACTGAAGGTCAGTAATACAGTCAATTCAGTCACTAAAATATCAGATTTAGAGCTTAAAAAAAGGAATAAAAAGCACAAAGCAACAGAAATGAGCTAAAACATTAACTTCAAGTTTCTGTAACTATAAAAATACACTAAAAGGTGAAATTGGATGATAAAGAATAAAATGAATGAAAGCCAAAGACTTACTGATTTCCTAAGTTCACCTTCTTATTCCAGGCTTTACTATGACTGAATCCAGCTTCAACCTCCTCAGCAAAACTTTGTTGAGAAGACTTAAAGACAACTTTGCCTGTAGTTCACTACATAGGATCTTGGTTGAAAAGTGAACAAACATTTTGTGCACAAAGTGGAGAAAGATCTATTTCAACACCTTTGTTTTGGGTTAAATTTGGTCCGTATCAGACAGGTCAGTTAAAGAACAACTTTCAACGTCTTGTCCTTGTTTATAATGGACATACCAAACAGGTAGACTCATTTTCAATGTCTTTATTTGGGCGACTTAAAAACAATGACTGGCAGACCTGAAATAACCATAAAAATAGTGTTTCTGAATGTCAGCTGTTTTCTGGGGTTAGAGCTTAGTTAGAGACATGTTTTAAAGGCAGATTAAAGCTAAAGTATACATCATGATAGGATCAAATTGAGCAACCATAAAATAAAACGTTTATAGAGTTGTTTTTCAGCTCCAGTTTTCTAAAAACCTTCACCAATCCTGTGTTTCAGACCCAAAACATCCTGTCAATCATCATGTTCATCTGCTTGTGCACTAAATTCCTAACGCTGCAGAGCAGAGCAGCACTGGTCACATGAGCTGAGATGTCAGACAGGGAGCAGCAGCAGCTTCTGAACCTTCTACTTCAGGCAAAACAACCAGAGGCAGGTGTTGTGGTTTAAAGAACCAGCAGCTTCGGCTGAGAGAAGGTGCTTCGAGGTGAAGGTGAGGGAGTTCTTGGGCTGTTTTGATTTACAATAATCACTTTGGGGAATCCTTGTGCACTGCAGAGTTTTATTAAGTATCTACTAGTTTTCCCAGGATATAAAAAGCACAACTCTAAAAATGTTGTGACCCAGCTTTAAGTGTTGTTTTGTTTCATCAGGTCAACCTCAAACCACCCAAAAAATACCACATCAGTCAGAAACAGATCACAGAGCATGATGGTTTATTTTAAATGCAGGAGTTCTCCACATCCAGTCGGTGAGATGAAGAACACGACATCACAGGTTTCAACCAACCAGACACTCATCAACAAACAGCGTCACCAGACGAACAGTTAAAAGGTTAAACAGTGTGACAGAAAATTCACTCTCCAGTCTCCTGACGTGACCTCGCAGCACTCTTCAACTGTCATGTTCTGGATTTTTTAATTATTTGATCACATGTACATCACATCACACGTGGAGGGAGGATGAGAGCGCACCTTTTAAAACACGGCAGAGGTCTGAATCAGTCCGGCTGCTGCCAACAACACCACAACTACTTCTCTTTGAAATGACAAGAGCTAAAGGCTCAACCACAGCACGAGCAGATCACAGACAAAAAATAAAACGTAGCAATATTCTGAGATGAGTCCAGTAAACCTTATGTGTTCAGCAGGTTGTTTACTTGATTTAGTTCCAGAGGATTCACATGTGTCTTCTATTGTTCATTTGATGGCTGAGTGGCACAAGGATTCAGGCCAAAAAAAGGCAACAGTTTATAATAAACATAAACAATAGGCAACGTATTACAGTAAAAAAAACACAAAACGAAGCAAAATTCCTATAAAAAAGAAGAATGTTGTGCACAAAAGGCACTGAAATGTTATGTTGCACTTTCACAAGTGTATAAATAAAACAATCTGGTTGAATGTGAATAATTCACCTCATGTAACCATGTGCTTTTAAAAACATTATTAGGCAAATAAACAGAGCGATATGGATCCATTTAGGCATCATGATCACAGCTCCAGACTGACCCCATAATGCCCATCGAAGCTTAAACGCTGCAGATTCGTTATGAGATGAAGCGATACCAGCAGGAGCCAGCAGAGGGCGGGAGTGAGCTGTACGACTTTAAATGCTTTACTGTATTTCATTTTGGCTTTAAGAGCTCTCCTTCTGCACAGACACTGATACATCCACCCAAAACAAGTAAAAAAAACAATAACTAAAAACATCCAGGGAAGGGTTTCAGTTTGCAGCATGTGTCTGTACTTCACACCTGATGCCTAAAGCAATCGCTCAGAGCTAATGTCTTTTCTTAATGAGGCCAGTTACAAAGTGAGTTTCCTCCATTCCAAAACAATTCTAATGGCTGATGTTTCTACTCAGCTCATACAAACTTGCCCACAAACTTTTACATTGACATCAATTTTGCATTGCATGGCTACTCTGGTAGAAAAATCACAAAATTCTGACCAGAACAGATACCTCGCTCTGCACGTCTGTCTGCTGCAAATCAACACTGTACTGTATAGGTAAATAACCATGTAATGTAAAACCAGAATGATAAAACATATCTGCGTGGACCACTATGACACTTTTAAGATTAGAGTCGTTATAAGGTGGCAGAAACCCACTTTACATTTGGCCACACTCAGACTAGCCATTAGCTCATCAATCAACTCAGAACTAACCTGTTTCTCCAAACTGAGGTTGTTCAAACCACAGGTAAGATATTACATGTTTATTATGTTTCCACAGAACCCCATTAAAATCATCTGAACCACCTCACTAAGTTGTCTCCTCCCAAATCGAGCCGTTAGCTCTCATGTTCTAGTTGAACTCTAGAAGTCTGAGTCAATATTTTTAAACGCTTCAAATTTTTAAGTCAACTTTCGACTGACTCTGTGCATTTTAACAAGTCATCAGGAATCGTGTCTGACTCTAAAGAGCTCACGCAAAGGCAACTGGACTTGATCTATATGAATCAAAAAAGTCGAGTTGACTTCGTTTCAGCTTTCTGTGATCATCACGTCCCAGATGACCAAGAGGATCTACGTCAGCACACTGAAGGTACTGAAGCTGCACATTTCCAGCACAGAACTCAGCAGATTCTCTAGACTAAATCTGTCAAGAGGTACAGCAGATATAAACAGTCAGTCATTCAGCAAAGGAGGAGAGAGTGCACTCTGAGCTCGACTCTATCAGCAACGACAAGTAAAAGGCAGAAAGTAAGAACTGGTAACAGTCTGCTACAAGCATTCTCTGAACGACTGGAGCATTTTAAAATGGAAAGAGGACCTTACACTATTGCTTCTGAAATAATAATTAAAAAACACCCAAATTAGATTTGAACATGAAACATTTTAACTGAGAAAAAACAGGATTTTATCAGTAAAAAGAACATTTATTCAGTCTTTGTTCTACAGTACTTCCCCCAAGGTTTTCTAAGTACATAGTACACAAAAAAGGACTTAAACTGTATTTTACAGTCAAATAATATGTTTGTAATTTACTGTAAATAAGAAAACAGTTGGTTTATGATCTCTACAAGTGCTTTTAAACTCAACCCTTTGCCTTTTTTAATTAACCTGTACACAGTCAACACTTACAAATGACTATCTATGCATTATGTACACGTTTTCAACAGAATCCCTAAAGTAGTCGATGCTTTAGTCTTCTGTGTTTCATGTGCAGCAGAAAGAAAACCCAGGAGCATTCCGTCTGCCTGCTGTCCAACCATGCATGATGGTGGAGGTTTGATTTGTTCTAATGTGGCTCTGTCCTCTTCATGCCAAGATGCTTCGTCCACTGGGAGTGGCCATACACATGCCAGTTATAGAATCTAGCTTTGTTTATCAAATAGTTGGAAAGCCGAAACTTTAAAGGGATTCTTGTCATTTTGAAGTGTGCTTCTTTGTAAAAAGAGCAAATATAATCTCACCAGCGTCCTGAGCAGCCTTTGTTCTGAGAAATAGAGTTCAGGTCCTTCAGGACTAATGAGCATTAAGCACAGCCGAGACAGAGCATGCTGCTGCTGTCCTAAAACCGCTCAGGTCTCCACATCGCACTGCAAAATGTAAGAGACTGGTGCCGTTTTAAGACAACAGTAATACGCTTCGTCTGGGCTGAACTCAGATCAGCCATCAGTCCTGAAGTACGTCAACTCTATTTCTCTGAAACCTTTTACACAAAAGCACACTTTAAAATGGCTGAATATTCCTTTAATCCTCTCCTCGTTTGTGAGGTTTAAAATCATATTCTATTACCATACAAATTACAATGACCCTTTAGGAGATGCATTCCTGTCATTTTTTCTAATCCCTGCATGCAACAAATGTCACCTGGTTGTTGTTTTGCTGAACATCTAATGGATTAAATGATCTTTTTATAGAAAGCTTGGTGACTTCAAGTAAGTTTGTATTTACAGCAACAAGGTCCGCGCCCTCTCACAATATGTATTTTAGCCTGAATGCCTACATCAGTCCAGATGACGCGTTTTTAGACGTCAGCTGGACTGAATACTACATGTGGAAACTGAATTTTACACTAGTATTGCTTCACTGGCATTCGACGCATCTCTGATACGAGAACGCAGCCACAGACTTCTGTTCAAGCTGAGGTATAACTGAAATACAAGTACACATTTACCATTAAGTCAAGGTTCGAAGAGAGCCTCTTCAGCTTCCTCTGATGCTCTGTTACCATGGTAACAATGATGTTCCCATGGATGCCAGCTATCCCCTCATTCAGAGAGTGTTACAGCCTTCTCACCGCTACATGCTACCAGATTTATCCCCTCCATCACCAGAAATGTTCACATTAGAACCCGAAGCTGCGCTGTTACTAGGAAACATCTTCTCAGTGGGAGTGACGGCGGGACTGCCGACCCCCGAGGAGCTGGAGCTGCTCGAGCGGTGAGCCGTCGGAGGGGGCCTCATCTGCCTCATGGACGGGGGTCGAAGCTGAGCCCCGACCAGCCGGGCAGAGAGAGCCGGCTTGAAGGTGGTCATCATCTCTGAGGTGGAGCTGCTGCTGCGGCGCATGGCTGCGTCCGGGTCACGGATCATGATGGTGTGAAGAGGACTTCCAGGCTCTGAGCTGACAGGGTTCTTCATCGGCTCGAGGGTGTCCAGAACCACGTCGGGAGCCTGTTTCACCGTGTTTTGTCGCTCCAGCTCACGCAGCTCGTGGAGCGCTGTCGTCATGGTCTTCTCTATGTCCTGGAGAGAAAAAACAGCAGGAAACTCAGACATTTAGCACTCAAAACAAGTGTTGATTAAAACTGATTAACTGAAATACAAGTGCAGACGTACAGTGCAGAAATGATCATGTCTGTGATGATAAACTGTGTCTAAATGGATTTTTTAATGTTAAAACAAAAAACAGCACTTAACCATAAGTGGTGATAAAATCACCTGAAATAATCAAAAGGCGTTAGCATGATTTCTGACAGGCATGCTGTTTGTTCACCTATGGCTGAAGGTTTCAGTTAGTACAAGTACTAAATGTTTACCTGAGCTGTTTTCCAAAATATGCAACATTTATTTTTGCATTTTTAAAAGATCTTTATCATTCAGTCTAGGTGGCTAATGTTTCCACTTTTTAATTATTAAAACATTTTTGAAATCTTTGTAGTTTATCGTTTGTTTTTTCTGTCTCTGAGTTGGATCTCTCTCTGATGTGTCCTGAATGTCTCAGAAACATTTGGGAAATCATTGTTTTTAGTGATTTAACAAAAGAAAACATATTTTTCCAAGGATCTTTTAAATATGAAGTTTTTTTAATTTATGTAAACAAGTAAACTTATTCTCACGTAATAAGCCAAGTTGACTGAGGAATGGACAAACTGCTGATTTATTTTGTATAACTAATATTAAAGTGTATCCATTGAATTCAAGTAAAATCAGATTGATGATAAACTGGTTTCATGACTCCGTCTCACCTCAGCTAAAGCCTCCGTCTCCAGCGTTTTGTGGTCCCCCAGGCTGCTGTGCCGTGTGGCCCCTGTTCCTGCTCTCAGTGGGTGGCCCTCAGGATATGTCTTCCTGTCAGAGTAGTTGATGCTTCCTGCACTTCCAAAAGTACCAAGTCGCCTTTTTTCCGGGCTCTCCATGCGAACTTTAGTGATGGACATCTTGTGAGGACTGCTGGGACAGGCTGCCGCCCGCGGTGGGGTGTCGGCCACTCTGGTTGGACTGTGCGTCTCCGTCCCGCTCCGACGGCGCGGGATCGCAGCTCCATCCGATCGTAACCTCACCCTGCAGAGACGCATCAAAACAAATCAATGAGGACAACTCCTCCAGGTTAAAACCTGAAGAGTGTTTAGTGCACCCACCTCCCCATGACGCCTCCAAAGTTATAATCTGGTGACTGATCACACGGTGACGGAATGTCATTTTTGGATGAACCTTTCTCTTCCAGCAGAGGTCCACTGCTGGCTTCACTGTCCGCTTTCTGACTGAGGTTATCTGAGAATGCATCGTCCCTAAACGAGCAGAAACAAAAATCTATCAATTACAAACAGAAGACTCGTTTTTCAAATCACTAAACCATTTGAACTGTTACATACAGGTCTTGTACAACAATATACTGGTGTGGGATAAGTCCATCCACGCCGTTATGTCGTCCCTCCCACCAGTCCTCAGACGCTCGGTGGTACAGAAGCAGAGAGGCTCCCTTCTTGAAGGACAGCTCTCTGGGACTACGTCCAACGTAGTCGAACTTAGCGATGGCCTCGATCTGCTCTACCTCTGAAAAACACAAACAAATAAAAAATATCTTCAAAAATGAAGCAAACTGTAATTACAGTCACAATAGACTTCCTTCAATAACAGGACACATTATTAATATAAACTGATTTATTGTGTGTCTAAAAGTCAGGAGGCTGTAAAAACACAGGATGAAATGAAAAATCTCTTTAAAAAATCTAAAAAAAAAAAGAAGTAAATGCTGAACTTGAACCATGTATTTCATACTGGGCGATGTCTTTTTTTTTATTAAGACAATAACAAAAGATGCAATAATAAAATAGCCTGGATGGTGGAAAATCTGTCACATGATCAGAAATAAAGAATACCATGTGAGACTGACAGGATGAGTCTAAAAGAAATTAAACTGGGGAAGTTCACTACCTGGAAAGAATGTGTGGGAAAATAAATAAAAGAGTTCTAAAAGAAAAATCTGCAAATATAAGTGTCGCTGTGAAAAGATCCAATTCTTCAATATTGGTAATAAAATACACTGCTATCAAATTCAAAGGTAGTCCTTTTTTTTTAAAGAAAGTAAAGTTAATCTGTAGTGTTTTGCTGCTATAGTAGAAAGATGTAAAATAACTCATTATTACATGACGTTTTATTAAAATATGACCCAGTGTTCTGTGGTTTTCAGGTGGTTTAAAAAGACTCTAATCCTGTAGTTCTCCCAACATTCCAGTAGGGGTCAGTCTAAATTAACAGGACTTGTTTCTAAGCAGCAAAAATCAATTTAAAGAGAAAACGCCCAGAAAGTTTGATTTAAAAAAACAATCCACCAAAGCTGGATGTTAAAGCTGGAGCTTTTTATAGCTGCATTTCTTTAATGTGATTTTTAATTATATTCAAATTAAACAAGAAAGGCTCCTATTATCACAGCAGGAGGACAAGCTCCCAATTAACATTAATCTGTTTCTCTTTCAGGAAAAATGAACCGCAGCCAGAGGACACCGACTGCAACACCAGAACCTGCAATGGTATAAAAGACTTTCTGCATCAAGGCCTTCGAGGTGAGGCTAAATCAGGCAGCAAGCTTTTGTTCTCCTTTCCAAGTGAAAACAAGAGAAAAATGAACGGCGTCAGCACTCGTTAGCAACAAAGCCAGCTCAGAAAGATGAGAATTAAAGATAGGTTCACACAGGTCTCTTTCATCGACAGCACAGGGGATGTGATTCTGTGTGGAAGCAGCGTTTTGGGGTTTGTGCCTG
This sequence comes from Callopanchax toddi, assembly GCA_006937965.1. NCBI lineage: Eukaryota > Metazoa > Chordata > Actinopteri > Cyprinodontiformes > Nothobranchiidae > Callopanchax > Callopanchax toddi. The sequence continues at coordinate 551,249 of SSNR01000186.1, forward strand.
GCCCAGTTATGTACTCGAAGCTCAGAGGACGGCGGGGGAAACACTATACAAAGGAGAAAGTCCCAAGAGAATCGCTGACTAACACTGAACAAAGAGCGAGCAGGAGAGGAGAGGGAGGGGGCACACACACACGCACACACACACACACACACACACACACACACACACACACACGCACACACACACGGATCAAAGAGGCTGCGCTGCATGCCAGCACTGTTTACTCAAGTTGCCTTCAGCCTCAAACATCACATAAGCCTTCGCCTTTGGAAGCTGCTGCAGCTCAGACTTGGCTTTTTAACAGAGAGGAGAGCTTACAGTAATAAAACAGGTCAGTCTGCTCTGAAGGCCTCGACGACTCGTAAAACGACATCATACGTTTCCTTATGTGTTGTTCTGTTTGGTAATAAAGATCAAAAAGCTTATAACAATGTGAATCCCAGGAGAACCTATATACCAGCCTAGCACACACACACACACACAGACACACACACACACACACACACACACACACACACACACACACACACACACACACACACACACACAGCTGATACTGACCTTCATCACTGGTGTGTGGCTCGGTTCCATTATCAGCTTCATCAATGGTTCCTGGTTCACTGTGGGGGCTGTCACTAATCAAGCAAATTCAAAGTAGCGCTCATATTTATCATTGAATTCATGAGCTGATAAAATAGAGAACTACAGTCCACCAGTGTTTTACTATAATACTCACCAGTACTCCTCCCCGCCAGTCATACACTTCTCGTACACCGGTCCATCCAGCTCTCGCTGGTTTGGGAAAATGGCTTCGTGGTGGCTGATGATGGTCTTAATGACCTCGTTAACGTGTGCCTGACACGTCACGGGGTCCTGTCCGTCTGGGATGGGCATCAGAGTGGGACCGAAGCAGATCGCCAGGTTGTAGGGATCCATCATGTTCTCATCGCTGTACTGGGAAAGACTGGGAGGACAAGACAGGACAGGATGTGTTTTTCTATGTAGACAAAACTGGAAGCTTTAGGAAAGACATCAGAGGAGTGTTTCCCTGTGAGACTGAATGACTGCTTTTTGTATTACACTGTAAAACCTGCTGTCGCTGCCTTTATGTCACTAAAATAAGTTAACATGATCACAGTGACGTAATCCGTCGTCACGTTTCTGTTTATTTAAAATGATAGTTCAGGTCTTCTCAAGTGGGTTTCTGTGGAAGAGTTATGGACAATTAATATTTACATGTTGTAGATATATTTTTGTATGACCTCATTTTGGAAAAATAGAAAGCAGCTTTGATCAAATTGATGAGCTAACAGCTAGTCTCCATCTTCACCCTTTAAAGCCCGATAAACAAAAGAATAATCAGAGAACTGTATTTCTTTCTCAACTGGAGCTATTTTGGGGTTATATTATAACATTTAAATAAATATCANAGTCAGAAACAGATCACAGAGCATGATGGTTTATTTTAAATGCAGGAGTTCTCCACATCCAGTCGGTGAGATGAAGAACACGACATCACAGGTTTCAACCAACCAGACACTCATCAACAAACAGCGTCACCAGACGAACAGTTAAAAGGTTAAACAGTGTGACAGAAAATTCACTCTCCAGTCTCCTGACGTGACCTCGCAGCACTCTTCAACTGTCATGTTCTGGATTTTTTAATTATTTGATCACATGTACATCACATCACACGTGGAGGGAGGATGAGAGCGCACCTTTTAAAACACGGCAGAGGTCTGAATCAGTCCGGCTGCTGCCAACAACACCACAACTACTTCTCTTTGAAATGACAAGAGCTAAAGGCTCAACCACAGCACGAGCAGATCACAGACAAAAAATAAAACGTAGCAATATTCTGAGATGAGTCCAGTAAACCTTATGTGTTCAGCAGGTTGTTTACTTGATTTAGTTCCAGAGGATTCACATGTGTCTTCTATTGTTCATTTGATGGCTGAGTGGCACAAGGATTCAGGCCAAAAAAAGGCAACAGTTTATAATAAACATAAACAATAGGCAACGTATTACAGTAAAAAAAACACAAAACGAAGCAAAATTCCTATAAAAAAGAAGAATGTTGTGCACAAAAGGCACTGAAATGTTATGTTGCACTTTCACAAGTGTATAAATAAAACAATCTGGTTGAATGTGAATAATTCACCTCATGTAACCATGTGCTTTTAAAAACATTATTAGGCAAATAAACAGAGCGATATGGATCCATTTAGGCATCATGATCACAGCTCCAGACTGACCCCATAATGCCCATCGAAGCTTAAACGCTGCAGATTCGTTATGAGATGAAGCGATACCAGCAGGAGCCAGCAGAGGGCGGGAGTGAGCTGTACGACTTTAAATGCTTTACTGTATTTCATTTTGGCTTTAAGAGCTCTCCTTCTGCACAGACACTGATACATCCACCCAAAACAAGTAAAAAAAACAATAACTAAAAACATCCAGGGAAGGGTTTCAGTTTGCAGCATGTGTCTGTACTTCACACCTGATGCCTAAAGCAATCGCTCAGAGCTAATGTCTTTTCTTAATGAGGCCAGTTACAAAGTGAGTTTCCTCCATTCCAAAACAATTCTAATGGCTGATGTTTCTACTCAGCTCATACAAACTTGCCCACAAACTTTTACATTGACATCAATTTTGCATTGCATGGCTACTCTGGTAGAAAAATCACAAAATTCTGACCAGAACAGATACCTCGCTCTGCACGTCTGTCTGCTGCAAATCAACACTGTACTGTATAGGTAAATAACCATGTAATGTAAAACCAGAATGATAAAACATATCTGCGTGGACCACTATGACACTTTTAAGATTAGAGTCGTTATAAGGTGGCAGAAACCCACTTTACATTTGGCCACACTCAGACTAGCCATTAGCTCATCAATCAACTCAGAACTAACCTGTTTCTCCAAACTGAGGTTGTTCAAACCACAGGTAAGATATTACATGTTTATTATGTTTCCACAGAACCCCATTAAAATCATCTGAACCACCTCACTAAGTTGTCTCCTCCCAAATCGAGCCGTTAGCTCTCATGTTCTAGTTGAACTCTAGAAGTCTGAGTCAATATTTTTAAACGCTTCAAATTTTTAAGTCAACTTTCGACTGACTCTGTGCATTTTAACAAGTCATCAGGAATCGTGTCTGACTCTAAAGAGCTCACGCAAAGGCAACTGGACTTGATCTATATGAATCAAAAAAGTCGAGTTGACTTCGTTTCAGCTTTCTGTGATCATCACGTCCCAGATGACCAAGAGGATCTACGTCAGCACACTGAAGGTACTGAAGCTGCACATTTCCAGCACAGAACTCAGCAGATTCTCTAGACTAAATCTGTCAAGAGGTACAGCAGATATAAACAGTCAGTCATTCAGCAAAGGAGGAGAGAGTGCACTCTGAGCTCGACTCTATCAGCAACGACAAGTAAAAGGCAGAAAGTAAGAACTGGTAACAGTCTGCTACAAGCATTCTCTGAACGACTGGAGCATTTTAAAATGGAAAGAGGACCTTACACTATTGCTTCTGAAATAATAATTAAAAAACACCCAAATTAGATTTGAACATGAAACATTTTAACTGAGAAAAAACAGGATTTTATCAGTAAAAAGAACATTTATTCAGTCTTTGTTCTACAGTACTTCCCCCAAGGTTTTCTAAGTACATAGTACACAAAAAAGGACTTAAACTGTATTTTACAGTCAAATAATATGTTTGTAATTTACTGTAAATAAGAAAACAGTTGGTTTATGATCTCTACAAGTGCTTTTAAACTCAACCCTTTGCCTTTTTTAATTAACCTGTACACAGTCAACACTTACAAATGACTATCTATGCATTATGTACACGTTTTCAACAGAATCCCTAAAGTAGTCGATGCTTTAGTCTTCTGTGTTTCATGTGCAGCAGAAAGAAAACCCAGGAGCATTCCGTCTGCCTGCTGTCCAACCATGCATGATGGTGGAGGTTTGATTTGTTCTAATGTGGCTCTGTCCTCTTCATGCCAAGATGCTTCGTCCACTGGGAGTGGCCATACACATGCCAGTTATAGAATCTAGCTTTGTTTATCAAATAGTTGGAAAGCCGAAACTTTAAAGGGATTCTTGTCATTTTGAAGTGTGCTTCTTTGTAAAAAGAGCAAATATAATCTCACCAGCGTCCTGAGCAGCCTTTGTTCTGAGAAATAGAGTTCAGGTCCTTCAGGACTAATGAGCATTAAGCACAGCCGAGACAGAGCATGCTGCTGCTGTCCTAAAACCGCTCAGGTCTCCACATCGCACTGCAAAATGTAAGAGACTGGTGCCGTTTTAAGACAACAGTAATACGCTTCGTCTGGGCTGAACTCAGATCAGCCATCAGTCCTGAAGTACGTCAACTCTATTTCTCTGAAACCTTTTACACAAAAGCACACTTTAAAATGGCTGAATATTCCTTTAATCCTCTCCTCGTTTGTGAGGTTTAAAATCATATTCTATTACCATACAAATTACAATGACCCTTTAGGAGATGCATTCCTGTCATTTTTTCTAATCCCTGCATGCAACAAATGTCACCTGGTTGTTGTTTTGCTGAACATCTAATGGATTAAATGATCTTTTTATAGAAAGCTTGGTGACTTCAAGTAAGTTTGTATTTACAGCAACAAGGTCCGCGCCCTCTCACAATATGTATTTTAGCCTGAATGCCTACATCAGTCCAGATGACGCGTTTTTAGACGTCAGCTGGACTGAATACTACATGTGGAAACTGAATTTTACACTAGTATTGCTTCACTGGCATTCGACGCATCTCTGATACGAGAACGCAGCCACAGACTTCTGTTCAAGCTGAGGTATAACTGAAATACAAGTACACATTTACCATTAAGTCAAGGTTCGAAGAGAGCCTCTTCAGCTTCCTCTGATGCTCTGTTACCATGGTAACAATGATGTTCCCATGGATGCCAGCTATCCCCTCATTCAGAGAGTGTTACAGCCTTCTCACCGCTACATGCTACCAGATTTATCCCCTCCATCACCAGAAATGTTCACATTAGAACCCGAAGCTGCGCTGTTACTAGGAAACATCTTCTCAGTGGGAGTGACGGCGGGACTGCCGACCCCCGAGGAGCTGGAGCTGCTCGAGCGGTGAGCCGTCGGAGGGGGCCTCATCTGCCTCATGGACGGGGGTCGAAGCTGAGCCCCGACCAGCCGGGCAGAGAGAGCCGGCTTGAAGGTGGTCATCATCTCTGAGGTGGAGCTGCTGCTGCGGCGCATGGCTGCGTCCGGGTCACGGATCATGATGGTGTGAAGAGGACTTCCAGGCTCTGAGCTGACAGGGTTCTTCATCGGCTCGAGGGTGTCCAGAACCACGTCGGGAGCCTGTTTCACCGTGTTTTGTCGCTCCAGCTCACGCAGCTCGTGGAGCGCTGTCGTCATGGTCTTCTCTATGTCCTGGAGAGAAAAAACAGCAGGAAACTCAGACATTTAGCACTCAAAACAAGTGTTGATTAAAACTGATTAACTGAAATACAAGTGCAGACGTACAGTGCAGAAATGATCATGTCTGTGATGATAAACTGTGTCTAAATGGATTTTTTAATGTTAAAACAAAAAACAGCACTTAACCATAAGTGGTGATAAAATCACCTGAAATAATCAAAAGGCGTTAGCATGATTTCTGACAGGCATGCTGTTTGTTCACCTATGGCTGAAGGTTTCAGTTAGTACAAGTACTAAATGTTTACCTGAGCTGTTTTCCAAAATATGCAACATTTATTTTTGCATTTTTAAAAGATCTTTATCATTCAGTCTAGGTGGCTAATGTTTCCACTTTTTAATTATTAAAACATTTTTGAAATCTTTGTAGTTTATCGTTTGTTTTTTCTGTCTCTGAGTTGGATCTCTCTCTGATGTGTCCTGAATGTCTCAGAAACATTTGGGAAATCATTGTTTTTAGTGATTTAACAAAAGAAAACATATTTTTCCAAGGATCTTTTAAATATGAAGTTTTTTTAATTTATGTAAACAAGTAAACTTATTCTCACGTAATAAGCCAAGTTGACTGAGGAATGGACAAACTGCTGATTTATTTTGTATAACTAATATTAAAGTGTATCCATTGAATTCAAGTAAAATCAGATTGATGATAAACTGGTTTCATGACTCCGTCTCACCTCAGCTAAAGCCTCCGTCTCCAGCGTTTTGTGGTCCCCCAGGCTGCTGTGCCGTGTGGCCCCTGTTCCTGCTCTCAGTGGGTGGCCCTCAGGATATGTCTTCCTGTCAGAGTAGTTGATGCTTCCTGCACTTCCAAAAGTACCAAGTCGCCTTTTTTCCGGGCTCTCCATGCGAACTTTAGTGATGGACATCTTGTGAGGACTGCTGGGACAGGCTGCCGCCCGCGGTGGGGTGTCGGCCACTCTGGTTGGACTGTGCGTCTCCGTCCCGCTCCGACGGCGCGGGATCGCAGCTCCATCCGATCGTAACCTCACCCTGCAGAGACGCATCAAAACAAATCAATGAGGACAACTCCTCCAGGTTAAAACCTGAAGAGTGTTTAGTGCACCCACCTCCCCATGACGCCTCCAAAGTTATAATCTGGTGACTGATCACACGGTGACGGAATGTCATTTTTGGATGAACCTTTCTCTTCCAGCAGAGGTCCACTGCTGGCTTCACTGTCCGCTTTCTGACTGAGGTTATCTGAGAATGCATCGTCCCTAAACGAGCAGAAACAAAAATCTATCAATTACAAACAGAAGACTCGTTTTTCAAATCACTAAACCATTTGAACTGTTACATACAGGTCTTGTACAACAATATACTGGTGTGGGATAAGTCCATCCACGCCGTTATGTCGTCCCTCCCACCAGTCCTCAGACGCTCGGTGGTACAGAAGCAGAGAGGCTCCCTTCTTGAAGGACAGCTCTCTGGGACTACGTCCAACGTAGTCGAACTTAGCGATGGCCTCGATCTGCTCTACCTCTGAAAAACACAAACAAATAAAAAATATCTTCAAAAATGAAGCAAACTGTAATTACAGTCACAATAGACTTCCTTCAATAACAGGACACATTATTAATATAAACTGATTTATTGTGTGTCTAAAAGTCAGGAGGCTGTAAAAACACAGGATGAAATGAAAAATCTCTTTAAAAAATCTAAAAAAAAAAAGAAGTAAATGCTGAACTTGAACCATGTATTTCATACTGGGCGATGTCTTTTTTTTTATTAAGACAATAACAAAAGATGCAATAATAAAATAGCCTGGATGGTGGAAAATCTGTCACATGATCAGAAATAAAGAATACCATGTGAGACTGACAGGATGAGTCTAAAAGAAATTAAACTGGGGAAGTTCACTACCTGGAAAGAATGTGTGGGAAAATAAATAAAAGAGTTCTAAAAGAAAAATCTGCAAATATAAGTGTCGCTGTGAAAAGATCCAATTCTTCAATATTGGTAATAAAATACACTGCTATCAAATTCAAAGGTAGTCCTTTTTTTTTAAAGAAAGTAAAGTTAATCTGTAGTGTTTTGCTGCTATAGTAGAAAGATGTAAAATAACTCATTATTACATGACGTTTTATTAAAATATGACCCAGTGTTCTGTGGTTTTCAGGTGGTTTAAAAAGACTCTAGTCCTGTTAATTTAGACTGACCCCTACT
>SSNR01000186.1:559831-611681 GCA_006937965.1 Callopanchax toddi
CACACACACACACACACACACACACACACACACACACACAGCTGATACTGACCTTCATCACTGGTGTGTGGCTCGGTTCCATTATCAGCTTCATCAATGGTTCCTGGTTCACTGTGGGGGCTGTCACTAATCAAGCAAATTCAAAGTAGCGCTCATATTTATCATTGAATTCATGAGCTGATAAAATAGAGAACTACAGTCCACCAGTGTTTTACTATAATACTCACCAGTACTCCTCCCCGCCAGTCATACACTTCTCGTACACCGGTCCATCCAGCTCTCGCTGGTTTGGGAAAATGGCTTCGTGGTGGCTGATGATGGTCTTAATGACCTCGTTAACGTGTGCCTGACACGTCACGGGGTCCTGTCCGTCTGGGATGGGCATCAGAGTGGGACCGAAGCAGATCGCCAGGTTGTAGGGATCCATCATGTTCTCATCGCTGTACTGGGAAAGACTGGGAGGACAAGACAGGACAGGATGTGTTTTTCTATGTAGACAAAACTGGAAGCTTTAGGAAAGACATCAGAGGAGTGTTTCCCTGTGAGACTGAATGACTGCTTTTTGTATTACACTGTAAAACCTGCTGTCGCTGCCTTTATGTCACTAAAATAAGTTAACATGATCACAGTGACGTAATCCGTCGTCACGTTTCTGTTTATTTAAAATGATAGTTCAGGTCTTCTCAAGTGGGTTTCTGTGGAAGAGTTATGGACAATTAATATTTACATGTTGTAGATATATTTTTGTATGACCTCATTTTGGAAAAATAGAAAGCAGCTTTGATCAAATTGATGAGCTAACAGCTAGTCTCCATCTTCACCCTTTAAAGCCCGATAAACAAAAGAATAATCAGAGAACTGTATTTCTTTCTCAACTGGAGCTATTTTGGGGTTATATTATAACATTTAAATAAATATCATTTATGTTTTTTTGTAATTAAAAAACAAAAAAATAGGTACTTGCAACTTTCAGTACTCAGATCTTCCACCAGAGGGCAGAAGATAAGTAAAGTAAGTCATTTAGAGGTGTGATGCTTAGGATTTAAACAAATCTAATCTCAACATGTTTTTAAAATGATTATGATACAGTTATATTGTTCATATTATATTATTATTATTATATATAGTCACAGCTCTTTACCCAGTGATTTCTGTAGAAATATAAAATTCCAACCAGAACAGCTGCAGGTTTTCTGCACTGCTGCTAATTTTTGCTGCAAAACAACAAAGAATCCTGTTTAATTATTATGTAGAGTAAAAGGTACAGCCGTGAAAAGGTTGATAAAGTGGCGTTCACATAAACCACTGAAATCTTTGTAAACTGCAGTACTACTGAACTATCCATTAGCCTGTCAGTCTGGCCAGAAATAAAATGTATTATTCCAAACTGAGGTTGTACAAAGAGCTATCTACCACAGGTATGATATTCATTATTCATAAACTTTCCACGAAACCCATTTAAAAGAGCTGCACCTTTGCTTTAAGCTCAGTATTACTACTTTGTGTTGTCTCTACTGACTCTTGAGTAAATCATGACCTTTTGAACAGTTAATGCAGTCTTACATTTTTTTAATTTTTTATAAAGTGCAGCATGTTAAACTAATCGGTAACTTGGAAAATCAAAAATGGTGCAGATATCTGGAAGCTGACGTAACGTTCCATGTATAAAACTTTACTATCGATTAGATCCGTGTGAGGAAACATCAGTGTCATAACCTGAAGGCTTTGCACATTACCAGATGCATCTTCCAAAAACAGGTTTCACCATGACTTAAATTCAGTTTTTACATTCAGTCTTAAATGCATCACTTTAGACATTTGCCCTAAAATGTATTCAAAGGCCTGGTAACAAAACCTCTCATTTCAATCATAACAAATCTTTAATAACGAGACGAGTTGGAGAAGAAAAAACACCACGACGGGAATCGCTCCGTCACAGAGGAATATAAAGTTTTTGTTCTGTAGGGAAACCAAATCAAAAGGACAGGTATACTGCTGCAGAGACATGAGAGCTTCCAGACCCAGATAAGTTCTAAAACAGATGTAGGATCCATCTCCTCAGTGTTTGTATGAAAAAGAGAATTACATTTAAATATGAAGTAAGAAGACTCAATGCCATGACCTCTGCAGTAATGATGTACTCATTTCTGCTTTTTTGGGTCTATTTTATTGTTTTTTTTTTTTTTTTTGCAGAAGTGGTTAGTGTAACTCACTGGTTGAGAAAAGCAAAAAGGTATCTCATGACGATGATGACGGTCCGAGGAAGAGTCACGATGATCTGCTGGATGTGATGCGCTCTCTCAGCCTCCGATTCCAGCTCTGAAACACAGATTTATACGTGTTTAACAAACGGAAACGACAGCATCAAAGCCTAAGATCACAAACATTCAGGGTTTTGATCCTTCATTAGGAAATGTTTTGTTACACAGAGTAGAACGATACGGCTCCGGATCTCCTCCATCTACTAGCTCACTGACACAAATCAGACCCAAACTCTGGTGTTTATATTACTTCCAGGTAATAAAAAAAAGACTATCTTCTCAGTAAAGCAGAGTTTCTATAAAGGGTCTGAGGTGTGCTTTTTGTCCCTTTTCCTGTCTAGTCCACTCAAAACTCTTATGAGTGCTTTTGTTTTTTTACTCACTGATGGTAGAGATGAAGTCCAGGAAACGCTCCTTTGGGAAAAGAGGGTTTTCCAGTCCTCTGAAGTACAGCTTCAGCACTCCCGCTACTGAGTTAATATCATGCTCATTCTGGTCATCAATCAAGGGATCTTCACCTAATTAGGAAAAATGTTGAGCGTTCTCTTTTTTCAGGAGGCTATATCCTTCTTATTTCCTGTTTAGGCATTTGTGATGATAAATGTCTGACATGGACTCACCCCTCTCAAATGAGTTTTTGATATCGTTGACTTCCACCTGTGATCCCGGCACACGGAATATTCCCTGTTGCTGCAACCCTAGGAGAAATTGAAACCAGATTTAAGGGATTCAGAGCCCCACGAGCTGCTGCTATCTCCAGAACCACATTACCAGTGTCATGAACAACTATTGGAAACATATAACACAGGGCAGGAAATGTAATCTATTCATAAAGAGAGATGCGTCGTTTTTTCCAGGAGAGGGCCCCTCAGCAGCGAGCCTGCAGCATGTGGTTTCAGTTAGAGGGATCTAATCAGTTTTCTGTAGCTTCATTAGGTCCAGATCCAGAGCAAAAAGGCCTGCAGGCTCAAACAATGAGCTGAGGACAGATGTGAAGGTAGACGGGGAGGAACTGGGGGCAGGCTAAGATCAGACCAATGGCCGACTCAAAACGCAGTCTGGAGTTTGTTATTGTGATCTTTTCAAACCGGTGACAGGCAGCTGAGGAGGTTAGAGTGAAAACAGGTCTCTGTACCTGCAGCTTTCCTAAACCTTACAGAAAATTGAAAAGTTTAGTTCCTTTTGCTGCTGTTTTGCTAAAAAGAAAAAACAGCTTGATGTGAGACTCACCATATAGATTGATGTATCTGATGCAGCTTTCAACAACAAGAGGAATCGGTTGACCTGAATCCTGAAGAGCGAATCAACAAGAAGTGAACAAAAAGACATGAAAAATAACTAAAATAATGCTGCATTTACATGTATATTGGTTGTAAGGTTCAAATTTAGCATTGACACTATTAACTTAAACAGCTTAAAGAAAAATGGTTTAAATAGTCCAAATGAATTTGCAAGTGTTGCAGGTGCAGCACAGCAGAGGAAAGTGAAACAGAGTTATTAGTGAAATGTTAGTGCTGGTCTTCTTTAGAGAAGATTCTTCAGCAGCAGTGATACCTGAATGCGAGTACGGGCATTCCTTCTTCCTCTGGGACAGAAAGCAGTAAAGCACAGAGAAGCAGAGGGAGAAGCACAGAGTTAGAACAAAGCTCAAATGACCAACGACCCTTTTGGAGGTTAAAGAGGGTCAGAGAACAGGGACTGATGATAGGAAGGCTACAGAATTCAGGCAGGATCAGGGACAGAGCAGAGGCACTTCTGTCTGTCAATCTCAGAGTGACTGATTAAAGAAGGAAAACCAAAGATGGTAAAACGTTCTGGGGAAATAAGAAGCTTACAGCCACTCTCTCTCTGTGTGTGTGTGTGTGTGTGTGTGTGTGTGTGTGTGTGTGTGTGTGTGTGTGTGTGTGTGTGTGTGTGTGTGTGTGTGTGTGTGTGTGTGTGTGTGTGTGTGTGTGTATCAGCAAAATTATTGAAGGAATGAGGATCAGAGGTTAAACTAAGGTGTTATATCATCACCAAGGGCCAAGGAGAGATGGTAGGAGCAGAAGGCTAAAGTGAAGTTGTCTTTCTTTGAGCTCAGTCAAAACACCAGCAGGGGGTACCTGGATGAAGGTCTCCATGTTGCCGTTAAACAGCTTATGGTTATACATGGAGCGTGGCCTAGGCTTCTTCATTTTCTGTGGTTTGGGGGGAAGGGTGGGGGGCCTGGCACTGATGGACAGGGGGAACAAAAACACCAGCCTGTGAACCAAATGTGAACAAAAAGCAAACAGAAAGACCTAGCAGCTGATTTAAAGCTATGAAACAAAACACGAGTTCAGATCTTTAGATGGGTTTCTGTGGTTAGGTTAGGAACAATTAACATCTTATTTGTTACAGATAGATTGTTGAGCAACCTCAGTTTGGAGAAAAAAAGATTAGTTCTGACTTGATTGACAAGCTAATGGCTAGAGTTCGGATTGTTCATAAAAAGCTCAGAAAGAGGCGGTTAGAGCAGATCGAGCTCAGGACACAGATACTCCTGGTAGCCCCGCCTCCAGACAATCTGACCAATCAGCAGACTGAATGCTCTCATGGAAGTTTTTGTGATGCATTTTGTTTTGGTTGCAGCTTTTCCTGCTTAATGAAACTAAATGACTAAATGTTTTAACTGATTTGGACCAGAAGAACCAAACTTCTGATATTAAAACTTCCCTATAACCCTTTACACAGCTGAACATTTGGCTTTTTGCTGTTAATCCTGCAAAAATTTTCTAAAATTTTGATCAAAAATGCTACAAAAAATTAGCTCTGGTGCTAAAAGTCGTAGAAATCCTTATAATGGCTGTAAAAAGGTTTATAAAATACTATTAGCAGGAACATTTTTGAGATTAGACTTATTTTAAACATAGTTTGTCAAACCAGTAAGAACTGATCTGTGTTTCTTTAAACTGAGGTTTTTCAAAAATCTATCTACAACCAGTAAGATATTCTGTGTTCATAAAGTTTTCACTGGAGCCAACTTCAACCAAACTCTAAATAAAAAAGGAAAATGAGCAATTTACATCAAAAACATGATTTATTACAAAGTTCTAGAAACTAAGACCTGATATTAAAGTATGACACATTTTCAATTAGAAAACACATCATGCTTGTAATTACATCCCATCAATAATATTAACATGCAAATAGTGTCGCTTTATACCAGTTATAACGAACTGATTGGACACAAAAAGCATCAAAACAAACTGTTTCTGGACCAATGGAACAAAAAACTGCTTTAAATGTATTTTAACCCTTAAAATAATAAACCATAAGAAATAATACATCAAAATAAAGACAAAACTATTACACTGAATTTGAATCATAAACAAAATGTGTGAGCGTGAGTCTCGGAAGGCTCCAGTTAGTGTCCATTATTTATGTTTTATTTGTTTTTTTTAAATCATTTTTGTTTTGATTTAGCTTCATCTTTTCTCTAATGACATTTCATCGTCTAAACACTGAAGACAAATAGAATAAACAGCTGTTCAGGCGGGGATTAGAAACTGTTCACTTCTCAAACAGCATCTTACCTTGTTGTTCCACATTCAGCTCTTTCCCCTGAGGAAAAGAAAACACACACACACACACACACACACACACACACACACACACACACACACACACACACACACACACACACACACACACACACACACACAGGGCTTGTTAAATTCATGTGTCTTTACGGTACACATTATGCAGACTCAGTCAGCGTTCTGTCTCACTAAAGGACTTCATGACAGACAACATCACTGCTGAGGGAGGGATGAATAGAGCTGTGCTAACGCCGTTCGTTTGACAAAACCACCGAGCAATCGTCGGGTCTCAGGGGACTCAGAGGCCCCCCAAAGGGCCCCAGACCCCCTCTCCGAGCAAAGAAATGGGGGGTGGCAGCTGCACTGTGGCTGGAGAGGGAGGGGGGGCCGTCAGATGTGACACCGAACAATGTCAGTGCTGGTTCACTGAGCCTTTTGTTGAGGATTTCCAACACATGAACATCCCACATATAAATGTAGGTTCTGATATTTGGACCAGTAGGAACATCATGAAGTACAATCAAACATCCTGGTCAGTCAATTTGAGTCTTTTTAAAAGAAATAAAAGGTTGTTATTTGGAAGAGACACTTTGTTAAACAACAGAAGAACCAACCATCTAACAACGAGCAGAAACTCATTTCTCAACACATCATGCTAGCAGATGGCACCGCATCTCTGATGCATTCAAGGGAAGAAAAAACAATTTGTTTTTCCATACATCAATCAACTTGAGTGATTGTCCTTCCTACTTTGGATTGACCTACCTCACAACAACAGACATTATCAAGCAAATGGAAAACACTGAATCAAAAATGAAATTTCCTCTAATTTCCCTGAAGATGTTCTTTCTACAAACACTAAAAGAACAAGAACTGGTAAATATAAGCAGGTCTCCCTGCACCATCTTTCCTGATGACAATCTGTGTTTATTTAAAACACTCAGAGATGTAAACGCCATGTGGCCCTCACCAGTCTCATCTTGTTCCCTGTGTCATGCTCATGCCACCCACACACACACACACACACACACACACACACACACACACACACACACACACACACACACACACACACACACACACACACACACACACACACACACACCCTGGATCTGAGTGTGAGAAGGCGAGCTAATGAGCACGACTCAGCCGTGATTGATCGTCTGAATAATTAAACATGGGTGGTACCTGAAGGCACCATATGCCACGCTCCACCGTGGTCGAGCGTCCACGGTGGAGCGTGAGTGTTTATAACAACATGAAGTCAGTTGTTTCTCATTTTGGTTACAAATCACAATTTGAAGTCTTGAGGTTGAAATAAATCATTAGGAAATGAATGCATTCTGGGTTTGAAGTGTGATGGATTCAAGGCCTCAGCTGGCTCATATCAGGTGAACCTCTGACACAGGAGCAGCTGCAGAAATGAGCCTGGTTTGGTCCAGATGATTGATTGGGAATAAACTGTTCATCACGGCTGAGGTGACAAGGAGACTCCCTGAGGAAAAGGAGCCAAGGAAATCCCATAAATAAAAACCCTCCAATAAAGATAATAACCAGAAAATCCTCCAACCAGTACGGACAAAAACAAATGAACAGATAAAAGGAGATATAATCCAGGTATTTAGTTGTTTTTCCCTTCTGCGTTTAAAAATGTCTCATCTCTTTGTAGACTTCATACCTCATCATGGCTCACAGCCTGAAAGTGGTGATGTTTTTGCCAATGTCTACGAGCAAGGATTTAAAATGTGTGTGTGTGTGTGTGTGTGTGTGTGTGTGTGTGTGTGGGGGGGGGGGGTACAACTGGAGGTGGAGAAGAGGGGCTTGAACTGTTTAAACAGTGTCATGATATCAACCCTACACCAACAGCAGCCAGTATCCATTTATTACAGTGGAACTTTGTTTTTAAATAGTAAAAACTACAGGGCTCAAAACTGACTTTAAAAAAGTGCAGAGGACATGTCCCCCCTGCACCCCCCTCCCCAAAAATACATCTGTGTTTGTGAGTGTGCACATCCTTCAGCACAATATCTGATAAATCACTGAACAGCTTGTAATGAATCTCTCAGGAACTTTATTCTAGATGACTGTTAACTAACCCAGAAAACAGAAAATCAGTTTCTGTTTTCTTAAACTTGACGTGTTATTGTTATTTTACAGATACTGAGATCAGATTTAACACAGCTGAGAGTCATTTTAAACACATCATCTGAGTGATTGCTAATCATGCTAAATCTAGTAATGTTTGCATGAGATTGCATGTAACGTTACTCAACCAAAATGGCTTTAACTCCTTTTTTAACATAAGATATTAAGTTTAAAACTTAGGCTTTTATTTAGTGTGACATTTTTATTCCCCCTAGCTACTTTTGGATATGTAAATCCTCATAGACATAAAAACAATTATTGTTTCAGAATAGTTAGTACGTAGTTCAAAATTAAAAATACAGAAGTTGATTTTTTCTTAAGATAACTAAGCTACAACTAAAAATTTAAAAAATACATTTAATGTGTATCTAAAATCCAGTCTCACTACATAATAAAAATGGGTCTAGGTTGAACAGAATAAAATATGATGATGTAATAAGACAATGTCTTCTTTAAGAGACGCTGTGTCCTGGGATATGCAGTCCTTCAGGGAAGGCTGGGCCTTTATATTTATGATTAGTGCTCTAGAAAGGCACACGTTTTTAAAGTTAGACTTTGTGGATCATTATTGAGATGATATCAAATCATGGACTCTTTACCTTCTCCCAGCGTCTGCTTCAACAGGTCGTGCTTTGCCTGCAGTTTTATGATGAGGTTACTCCCGTTCAGGTACTCTTTGAACTTCTAGAAGGGAAGATGCACTTTGTCGTAAATTTGGTTTAATATTAGTTTTCAGAAAATACATAAACAATAGATTGAGTTTTGAAATGCGGTGCAGCTGGACCAGCAGACAGAAACTCACAGAGAAGTAGAACGTCTCAGTCTCCTGTTGGTTCGCCCTCCTCTTGGCGACGTTGAGTTTGCTCATGTACGACTCGGAGGCCACGGACTTGATGGATTCGGTGGAGCGGCTGTGCTGAAAGGCGTCCGACACATCGAAGTCCTCCACAGTCAGCATGTCCTGCAGGGTTTGCATGGTGGCGTCCAGAGTCTTCTTCACCTGGATATGTAGAGCGAAGACAATGCATGCTCATGCTTTGTGTTTCATCTCATCTAAGACACTATCAGAAGCAAGGTTACAATAAATACAAAACATCCTTAGCCCTGAGCAATAAGTTAGCTTAAAATGTGCCGAGATGACATCGTCAGAATGTCAGCAAACATAGAAAATATTTCCAACATTACTGAAGGAGGCCTTCTGATTAATAAATGTCATTAATGAAAGTGGCTGCTCCTTCTGAACACAATGCAGAGACGAGGAGACAGAGCCATTTCCACCTCGTCTTTGTCTCTGCTATTTATACCAAAGCCTCGTCTTCCTCACAAAACAGAAACATTCTTATCAAACTGCACACACTGTAACCGCCTGCACACAGTCTTTTATTCTCTTGCAGAGTGATGGAAATTGGAGAGAGTAAGTGTGAGAGCAGATGTGATCTAGTCCTACTTTTGTCCTGGTGGCTCATGGGAACATGAGAGATGATTCTTCTTATTTTTTTTATTGGGCATGGCAGGATCATAAACTCTCACCTCCTCGTTCTCAATCTTTAGTGTTGCTAATCGAGACTGGAGTTGATGGTAACGCATCAGGAGCTCAGTCTGGACTGGCTGCTGGGCACTGACCTGGCACACCTGAGGAGGACAAAGAATAAACATCAAAAAGCTAAAGAGTTGTTGTTTATTCCCAGCAGTCAGCAGGAAAATAAAGAAAGCTTTAAAACACTTACTTCATCCCCCATGTGTGGCAGGTATTCAAAGCGCATCGGAGGACAGAACACCTGGTTATGCATATCCATGATCTTGTGCTTGTCACTGCGCGAGTCCAGGTTGTCCACTGCGTTCTCGATGACATCAAGTCCCTCGTGGCGCGACGTCTCCAGGTTGTACTCTGCAGATAGGTAGGTCCTGAAGGTACGCGCCAAGCTGGCGTGGTAGCCCAGGTCACAGCACTTTGGAGAAGAAAATAAGAGATAAGTCAAGTGAAAACACATCACTTCCTCTGGGTGAGACGTGGAGGCTGGAGAAAGATGATGGAACACAGAGCTGCATTTGGCCAGTTCTGATCAACGATTCTTATAAAACTCTGGCTACGTTCACACTGCACTGGATGCTACACATTAGCATATGTGTATCATTTCTAATGTTGATTTTTAATCAGGTAATAACAGTATTAATATTATTTTTTAATCGGTGGATTGAAAATTTACAGTTTTTATGACACTAACATTTACAGGAAAAATGTTTTTAATTTTTTACATTTTCTCTAAAATGGTACCAGATTACAGGGTCTCCTCTGTCGGTCAGAGGTTTAAAAATAACTACAATAAATCACTGAATAGAGGAAGTTTTACAATAAAACAAACTAAATCATTAATCATTACACATATATTACAGAGCCGAAGAACAACCTGTTTCAAATAAAACACCTCAAAGGTAAAGGTTTAAATAAAATACTGGTATAGAGAAGTTAATTTTCCTTTGATCCATGAACCAGTATCAGCCCTCGGCCCAGTGGTTGGGGAACTCAGGACACTTCATCACTGCTACAAGGTGTAAAGTTAAACAGCTGAGCGTCAATGAGTTTAACTGATTTTCAGTTAGACAAATTAATCAATCAGTTCACCGGGGAATGATAAAAATGTCAATGTAGATGATTTCAGAGATTTTAATTCCTGTACATAATTCAAAGAAACCTTTGTGCATCCTTAGACCTTTTAATTGACTAAATGAGTGAGTGTCCTGTTTCTTGCTGGAAAAAAAAAATCAGGCAGAGTTCATAAAATTACAGGATTTGGCAGAGTGCAGCATGAGGGCTAATTACAGAGCCTTATCACACAGAGCTGTATGAAGTAAGCTAATTAGGTGGAGGACAGCATTGAGGAAGTTTAGAGGGAGCTGGGGGCAGCTGACAGCACCGTAAATCACTAAGTAAACGCTCTTTAAAACTCTTTAACGCAGGAAGTCGGCTCTCCTCTTTGTGCACAAGCCTCATTGCACCACTCAGTCAAAACCGGATCAGTAGAACCGGGTCTGAAGGGGCTAAATTAACCTCCTTTAAAACAAGTAAACAGAGCAGGAACACATTCATAAATCTGTAACAGCGTCTTACAGTAGAGCATGATCGGAAAAGCTTTAAAGTCTTTCATTTTTTCATGACAGCGTCACACATTTAACTCTGATCACAGTTAAATCTTTACATTCATTTTGTGCATCTCTAGGAGGAGATCCAAAACAGACTTTACAAACAGAATATCTTTAAGATCATTATGATATTGCCCTGCTTATTGCCATAAATATGCAATATTTTTCTAAGAAATCTAGATATGAACACAGCAGGAATACACTTCAAACATGGTGACACTTCTGACAGAGAGGAAATAAACTCAGCATGTTGTTCTGAATTACATGTGGGCACTGAAGTAAATCAACAAACGGATAGTTTACAGACCACAGAGCGCTGTGTGGTAACCAGTTTGCTGGTTTGTGTGGAGGAGAACCTTAACGGTCATATTCTCTGTCAGTTGTTCTTTATAACCTCCTATATGAAAAAACCTCCCTATAAGCAGCATGGTTCCAGTGCAGGCTGGACTCTCATCTGATTCATTAAACTATGGTTCTTATGCTTGTATTCTTATGACAGAAAGATCTGTAAAGATCCGTTTAAATTCCTGCAACACAGCAGGATTTGGACCATTAAGTGTCCATATAGAGAGTAGATGAAAGGAACTGCTTAGCAAAGAGGCTGGGAAAACCAGGAAATGTGTTTTCTGTTGTGTTCACTGAAATGTCAATGAAATCATGTAGTTTATTATTTATAAAGACAGATCAGAAAGGCTTTAAATGGCAACAAAAAAACACACAAACTGGTGCAGCCAAGAAGGTGTTTGGTTTAAAGAAAACATTAAAGACTGAACGGACTGGTGAATTATGACAAAAGATGACAAATGTAAACATTGTGCAACTCTGCACAACATGAAAACAACTCAAACATAATCATTACTTCCTAATGTATTTCATTAAGCCGAGATATAAAATACAGAACTTAAATCTTCATTTAAGAGGATAAACAGTAAAGTTTATGTTGGTTCAAATGGGACATTTCTCACCTTTATTGTTTAAAATAGAAACTGAAAGAAAGAACATATGGATAAAGAAAACAAACATTTTATCTTTTATTGATAATGACTATGGAGGGAAGTCTATGTAATTTGTAGTAAGGTAAAATAACACAATGCCCACTTTCCTGATCTGTGTTCATGGATGGAAACATTGATGCAAATAGTGTTTTTATTTATTCGTCTGTCAAATCTTTGTTTTAATTTTCCCATTCTGTGTTTCAGCCTGAATGAATCAGTCAGCTTCAACTTCCAGCCATTAGGGATTTACTAATAAGAGTTAAACACTGGAAACGTGTTTAAAAACCCTCCACCACTACTGGTCTGCAGCTCAAACGCCTCACTTCAAATATAAAGGATGTTTTAATTGTTCCATACTTTTACATGGATTTGTGTGCAGCTGGATGGTTTTCTTCCTAACAAAATAAAAATCTAATCAAGTGAGATCACAAAAAGGAAAGAACATCAAGTGTTTAAGTATCAGGTTATAATTTGACTCAAGGACAGCTGGAGGCAGACTGTTTAAAAGACATTCTTTTTTTTAAAATTCAATCAAAACTTTCAAAAACATGACCAACAAACACAAATATTCATGCAACAGTGATGAAATCTCTTGAAATCATCAGTAATAAATGCTGTTCAGTGATGAAGCACAGAGGAACACATGTTCTGGTCAGCAGCAGCGAGTCGCCACCATGTCAGTAACGAGGTTTGTTATGCAGCAATTAATACGAGGAAAGCTGTGGAAACTGAGAGCGATGACGAGCAGCTCGAAAAACAAACACGGAGCAGACTGAGAGGGAATGAGACGCGAGAACAGATGGTGAGGAAAGTGACAGAGCTGCAGCGTTGAATCAACATCAGGGGTCCCAGCTGAGACACAAACAAACACGTGTTCCTCACGCATACTTACATCTATCATGTCAGACACGTCATGGATGTAATATTTTGCCACCACCGCATTGGTTGCTGCCAGGTTCAGCAGATAATCATTCCGGGCTTTTGTGCATTTCAGCTTATTCTCTGAATACTTGGCTTGTCTCTGAGGAGGAGAGGAGAGACGAAGCAGATGAAGGAAACAACAAAAACATCAGTGCAGGAAAACCAAGCAGCAAGGGAGGTTTTATGTGTTTTCAGGCAGCTGCAGTATCTGCATCATGAAACAGGAGGAAAGTCTGAAGAGGCTGTTATCTGTTAATAAAAAAGGAATATGTTGACATTTTAGGAATGCTCTTGCTTCCCTCCTTGGATTAGATAATAAACATGCAGCTACAGTAGGTAGCTACCTATAGATACATTATACTGAATATCTGTTTTATTCTAGCAGCAATAATCGTCTTATCTAACTTTTAAAAAATATATTTATGTTTGACTAACAATGTCATCATTCTGTGGTTGTACAACAGTGTATTATAGGACCAGAGAAGACAAAAAGTTTTACATTTTCAAAAATTCAACCAAAGTTTCAACATAAAGGACAGAATGTTTAGAAATTAAATGCACACTAAGTAACTTCTTCATATTTTTAAATATTTTCCTTGATCCAGTATGTGCTAATATGACTCTTTAATGAAAAGTCACTCAGCCTCATCTGCTGCTTGTGTCCAGAATACCACGTTTGCAACTTCTGAGTCTCTGGTCTGGTGCCCTGAAGTCTCACAAAGTCACGTATCTCACGTGGGTTAGGCTAACTTGTCTAAATACAGTATAAAAGAAGGTCGAAATGTTGAAAAAAAAAACGTTCTCTAGGAAAAAAAAACTGCAATAATGAGAAAGAAATTATTTTGAGATTAAAAAGGAAATCCAAAACAAAACTAAAACGGGTGCAAAGACCTACAATACCCATAATGCCTTGTGCTAATAAACTATGGCGACATTTATTCAATACATTTAAATATAAAGTGAATTATTTGAGTTACCATAACCTGCACTTGAAGCCGTAAACAGCTGTTTAAGCTGCAAAAAAGTTCAATTAAAGGAAAAAATCATAACTATGTTTATAAATTTCAGATTCTGAAAGAATTTTAAGGTATAAAAGTATGTTTAAGACTTTTATTGTGAAGGATATTTTTAGAGTTCTGCTGCAGGAGTACAGACAGCACCTCAGACTTATGTCATGTTGGTATTTTGTTGTTAAAATAACAGTAAAAACCCACCCAGAACCCTCAGTTACCATAATAAAAAAAAGAATAAATACTACATTTGAGTTGTACTACTCTTGAATGAGCCAAATATTTCAACATTTTGACTTCAATAATTAAATCTGGAAACAAAATTATACATAATATTTATGTTTAGGTTTATTCTGAGTGGCCTGATAGGCTGTTATATTGTTACATAGACATACTAAGTAAGATTTCACCTAAATTAAGTTAGTGATTTTAATCAAAGCCTCTATCAATCAGGAGCGACTCAGAAAATAACAACTTGCCTATAATTTATATATTAACCTAAATAATAAATAAAGTTTCTATTTCTAGTTTCAAAAAGCCGTAACACAAAAGGAGGAAGGAAAAGAGTCTAACTTATTTTCCTTCCTTTTCATTCAACCTACTTCCAGACAGACTAATGAGACAAGAGCTGTGAATAAAAAAAAAACAAATATTCACTATATTCACTACGCTGTGCTGTTATAAATAACATGCAGCTTCTAATGCAGGGAGCCTCCTATAAAGGAGGAAACAATGTCAGCCTTTTGATTTTCTGAACCAAAGAAATAATAAGGGGGTTTCTTCATTTGCATTCAGAAATTCTGGAGTAAGCTCAGAATATGATGCATGGTAGCATCTTAAGTAGAGAATGCTCCAGAGACTAAGAGCCTGACATGGTTGGCAGAGAAACCAGAAATCTGCATAAGTTGGAGAGGGTTTATTGCTCAGAGTGCATCTGGCTGCAGACCTCAGAGAGCTCCTGAGACTGTCTGACATTTTATTGCTGCCTGTCTGCAACTCTCTCCCTTTCCAAATGAACCCAAACCTCATCAGCATGTAGCAGGTTGCTCCTACCGTAGCTGCTGAGCTGAGGGTGAAGGATTTCTGTAGCACGAATCCTTTGTCAGAGTAACTAAGCACCACGCTTGTTGTCTTACACACACTTACCTTCTCTTTCATCTTCTCAATTTTCCTGACAGAGCTGCGCCTCGGTGGGCGGTCTTCATGGCGGAGCAGGTTGACGTTGAGATCTCCAGACTTGCTGAACTGCTTCTCCTCCTGCTTCTCAGCATCCTTCAGTTTGCTCTCTGCGCTGATGCTCTCAGTGTGGTACATGTGGTACGTTTTCATCACCTGCAGAACAACACAAAAACAGACCTTTTTAGGGGTTTTCAACATGCAAGACTCATGAATTAAACTCACAACATTTGCAAAAAATACTTTTTCGTTCATGAGAAGTAACATGAAGGAAGAAAGATGAATGAAAAGCAACATTTACTGCACAGCTTTTGGTATAAGAGCCATAATAATACTGCATTCATGTTCATTAGAAACATGTCAAATATTGTGTAATAACTGTTTTATGTTCATTTGATGTGTGTTAAAGGGTGACATCATCAAAACAACAAACAACCTACAATAACGAAGAGCTAAATTTCAGGAAACATGATGCAAAACATACAAGAAGGATCAAATGAAAGGAGATACGATGCTACGTGAATAAAGGTTGTGGAGAGAGGATGTGGGTTTTTATAGATGCTAATCTTCAGAATTAGAGCAGTTGATGGAAGATATTTTGGTTTCGTTTATGTTTGTGGCCAATATGTATTTTGAATTTAACCCCAAAAAATCCCTAACTAAAAAGCCAACACTTGAAAGATCTTGAACACTTTAAAGAATCTATGTATACATATATACAAGCATTTTTGCCTAAATAAATACATTGTGGTTTAGCATAATCTGGCTGTAGCAGCTTCTGCATTTTCTTGCTGGGTCATTGGGTCGGTTTGCACAACTGATGGTTGTGCATGCTACCTCCGTTGTGAATAAGCCAAAGTTCTAAATGTTTTCAAAGGCAGACTGATTCTAAAGGGTGAGAATGCTTCAAGCTGCCTGACAATAAAAAGCTGGTTTGTTTGCTCTGCTCGACCTCACTGGCTGATCACAGGCGTTGGTGAGGTGTTGGTGAGGAAACACAAAAAGCAAAAACCTCCCTAACTGGCTGTCTGCCTGCTACATTTTCCAGTGAATAAATGCTTTAGGTAACTTTTAGACTCCAAACGGGGCCAGATTGGACTGATTAATGCTGTCTGTGAGTATTATGTGCAGGTGTTTAAATGATAAAGTGATCCACATCAAGCTTAGTTGACTATCATTCCCTTCGCCTCATTTTAAGGACATTTTACTGTGTTAGGGAACAGCTATGTGACACTACTTAGTGCTGAAGCAGGTCAGGCTACATGTAGCTGAACCCCAGTCCATCTGTCATTTAAAATAATCTAATAATCTAAACATTTGTCAACAGAATAAATCACAATTAAATGAGTTACTAGTGGCAGCCCTAGATTTAACCCTAATATTCAGGGTAAACTTCTGATTGTTTTCTGAGCTAAAAGATAAAATTAGTGGACCGTAGTGTAACTCTGGGTCAGGAAAACCTTTACGATAATATTTTCCATCCCAGCAGTCAATCAATTATGTTTCAACCAGTGCTGTGATGAGACCACCCCCCACCTCACAGTAAGGATTAAATAAAGAAAAAACGATCACTCCTCCTGCAGACTTCACGTTCTTGTTCCAAAGTCTGGTTTGATTTGAGGCTTTTTACGGCTGCCTGGAGGCTCGGTTTGACGTGTCGGTTCACCAGAAACACAGATGCCTCAACACGTGGATTACTTTAAGGATTTCAGGGGCCCAGGGTTGTTTACAGTTTAGTCTCAGCTGTCAAATCTCCAGTTTTCCTCCTCATCTTCAGGCTCATTTTTAAGTGTTGACATTGTTTTCTGATCTCTGTAATTACTTTGTCACTTTGATCTCTACTTGGACGCTGGTGACATTAACACCTTCCCCAGAAATACAGTGATCAAAGTAACCTTCGTTGGACGAGAGAGAGAAGTACCCTGTCGTCCCAGAAGCTTTCTGATGGTGTCTTCTGTTAGACACACATTTTAAAGCCCCGTAAAGAGAAAAATCCAGATGTGAGCTGCATCTTTGAACATCTCACGCATATGCAATTTTCTATGAACACCTCAGGGTGTTGAACAGAAAACATAAACAGTCATTTATTTGCTTCCTGTGATCAAACAAGCCCTGCTCATTTGGCACTAATAGAACAGCAGGGTTCCTTTTATCTCTGAGGGAAACTGTTGGGTCAGCTAGAATCTTCTTCTGACCTCCAGCTCTTTGTTAGGTTTAATGATGTAACTTGAAGAAGCTTTATTTTATACCAACCCTATTCTCAAATAGAGAAGTAGAGTGAAACATCACTAAACAACAACTTGGTGCAGCGGAAACCAGACTCACGCGTTATTCTTCTTATTTAAACTCCTTTAATTTGTTAAACTTCTAGGTAACCTTTTGACTACGGGTCCTGCAACCAATAACACAAAGTCATTTGCAAGAAAATGAGCCTTCAGCTGTGTCTCGAAGAGGTGTGTGTTCAGTCGAGTCCCCTGAAAACAGCCCAGAGCTGCAGAGCGTCAGACTCTGAGCTTTTAAAGGATACTGTGAAAGAACAACTGCATGGAGAGACGTTTATAAATGCAGCTTATAATGTGAATACATGAGTTCAACAAAATGTAGAATAAAGGTTTAAACCACTGGTAAAATATGCATAAGGTTACCAAGTCACCATGGTAACCACGTAGAGTCTCTCACTCCACATGCAGAGTCCGAATTAACAAGCAGCCACTGTGCAAAAACTAGAAGTTGTTTTTACATTTTTTTTATGTTTCTACTTTAGGAGATGTGACAAGTTTAAAAAGTCCTTTCAATCAGAGTAAAGTCAGATCTGAAACAGTACAACACACTGGGTGGAAGAAACGTACAGGTTGATGTAAAAACTGTTCAAGTGTCATAACTGTGGGAAGCAAGATCAGGAAACATCCTAAAGCATGAACTGTCATTGTGTAGAAACATAATATAAATCCAGTTTACACATAAAGTCCAACTGATCCATTTAAACTTTGAATAATGCTTCTATTTTGACGTCTGCCTGAGAGACAGAGCTCCAATAAAGGCTGGGTTTCCCTCATTTTGCTAAAATCTCATTGCTGTGTATGCGGTGTTGTGACCTTTTGTGAACTCTGACTACACAGTCCAATGTACTGCTGCAATTCATAGCTCACCATTTCCAGTTTAACAGCAGGTTATGATGTATATGTTGTGTTTTTTTATCCACAGAAAAGACAGACAGAAAACAGACAATTTAATAGCACATAGCATTACAGGTGCTTCAGGCTTAATGAACACAACACCAAACCCTCTCTGGAAAAACACTCTGACAAA
Organism: Callopanchax toddi; assembly: GCA_006937965.1. NCBI lineage: Eukaryota > Metazoa > Chordata > Actinopteri > Cyprinodontiformes > Nothobranchiidae > Callopanchax > Callopanchax toddi. The sequence goes on from SSNR01000186.1 coordinate 578,350, forward strand.
ACAATCAGCACAAGAAAGAACTAAGACATCCAGTAACAATGAGGCGAAATACATTTTAATTCATCGCCCGTTTAATAATGACTGTATGTATAGTTTCACAGCCTGGGCGAACAGACGGATGTTTTCATTTAGGGGTCAGATCTGCTGCAGCTACATCATTATTTCTGCATAATGAGTCGTGTGAGGTTGAGGTGGAACGATGACCTGCTCCAGGAGTGAGCTACCTCTCACCAGACAGGGTCTATTGCTGCTAAAATAATAGAGAAGAAATATGTTGCACATGTAAATAATTAAACAGATTCTTGGGGAAAATATATTTAATAAAACTAGAGCTCTTGGAAAAGCAGTGCATATTTAAACATTTTTTATATGTATTTTAAGTTTTATTACAGTGTTTATAAGCTGTTAAGGTAACTAAAATGTTAACTGTTCATATCAGAGTTTTTTTTTAACAGAATTAGTTTTTTTAACCAATCAGACACCAAACACATAGATAAAAAACAAACCTATTTAACGAGTAAAGTCTTTTGTTTCCTATTTCTTCTTTCCTCCACTCAAAATGTTGACATCGTACCACTGAACCAATTTAATGGAACATTTTAAAGTTGAATTTATGGCGCACATACATCAAGTCAGTTATTGTTACATAAATCATCAGAATATGTTATCAGTGAAACAATTTTTGTCATAATTTTGTTGATTTTGCAAAACTCTGTTCAACTTTGCAAACAATAAAAACTAAATATATTCAAACCCCATCAGATTTCCTGGCTCTTATCTGATACATGAACTGCAGCGGAGTGAAGCCTTCAGTGAATTAAAGCTACATCAACACGTCCCACCTGAGACAGAGTCTTAAGAGTCAGTCTTATTGTTGTCCACAGAAGAAGAGAGTGAGGAGCAGACAGCAGACATGCTGGTAGATCACAGAGATAAGATAAGCTGACTGTTTATTGATCCCAGGAGAGGAAAGTCAGCACAGCAGGAAATTAACAGAAAGAAAACCAAATTCAACAGAGTGGCGTCGATGAAAACAGAGGCTGAGTCGGTGGATGTCTTTCCTTATTTTTCTCATTTCAGAGACTTAATGTTGAGCCAGAGATGAGAAGATCTCCACTCTCACTATATTATCAGCATCATAACATAAACAAATAGACAGCAGCAGCCTGAAGCTAATAGAATGTGTTGGCAGACACACCAAGGCTGTCTTAGTTCCTCTGACTAAATCATTGTTTTAAGCCCTCGACCCTATAGAGGACCATTAAACAGTTTTATATGTGAACTTATCAGGTAAACCCAAAAGAAGGGAGTTGTAATAATCAAGATGAAGCGTAACCAGAGTATGGACCTGTATGGCAGTGCTACCAGGTGTAATAGATGGGCACAGACATGAGATGTTACATAAATGGAAGTAAACTGAGCAGATGATATTATTTATATGAAAATTTAATTTAAAAGTACTGTCAAAGACGATATCCAGACCTTCAACCTGGAAGGAAGGGAACACTGATACTGGGTTTTTCTGTTTGTTGTATACATTGGGTTTGTAGAATAATCAGTTTACTAAAAATAAAAATAAAACACAGATCTATTTGAGAATGACAGAGGAAGTTGAGAAGTGTCACGTTCCCTGTCCATCGGGATTCGCCAGAGACAAGGAGACGTCTGGACCAGAGGAACAACGCCCTACCATGTGACTGTCTTGGACCAGTCGTACAGCAGGAGAAATGGATCGTCTGTGTGAGCAAACTGAACTCTGGGAAAGAAAAACACTGAACCTCAAGGCTGTGTTCCTAGCATCCCAGCCTTATGTGAATGGAGTTTTTCAACCCCTTCGCGTGTGGGACAGAATGTCAAAACAGTCACTGAGTCCAGTCCATAAGGTGAAAGAGAAACTGACATTCTGGCTGGGTTCTGTTTTGTTGTTCTCCGCTATACTTTTAAAAGACTAAGAGACCTAACATTAACTTTGAGAAGGTGAGTTTGATTAGAACCAAGGTGTGATTTAATGCAGGTGATCAGAGGTAGAGAGCTAGCTGGGAGTGAAGACGTTCTGTATGTCTGCATACCAATGAAATCAAATGTCATCTTTATGGAAAGTATTGCCAAGCAGAAGGAGGTAGATGAGGAACTGGAGAGCGTCAAGCACAGAGCCTTGGGGAACACCAGAACCAATGTTTGGGATGTGAATAATTTATTTGAACCAACTGAGTATGACCAAAGAGATCTGATTTAAACCAGTCTGGTATCCAGATGGTAGCTAACCTGTCAATGAAAATGGTGTGAAGGCTGCTGTCAAGTGAAGGAGGATGAGGATGGTACGGAGTCCAGTGCCAGCAGCCATGAGAAAGTGATGAAGGTTGTTTCAGTGCCAAGGAATGAGCAAAAATCAGAAATGTTCATATAGATTGTTGCAAAAGAGTCAGCCATGAATCTGAAATGCAACCGTTGCTTCCAGGATTCTGGAAATGAAAGGCGGGTTAGAAACACAATAGGTTGTTGAAACTATTGGGATCAGTGCCAGGTTTCTTAAGAATTGAAGTTTCTATGGTGGAACTGAAAGATGATGGAACAGTACCATGGGTCAGAGAAGAATGGACAACAGTTTGGTCTGAAAGTGGCTTTAAGTAAGGAGTGGATCCATGATCATTTCAAAGGTTTTACAAGTTATGATGACAAATGGGCAAACAGAATTTCCTTTAGGAATTACAGCTGTATTCAAAGACATTCACAAAAAACAATGCAGCATATTATACAGAAGAGTCTGACTGAAGCCCATTTTAGGTCTTTTTTCTACAACTTAAGAGTTTCTGGGGTGTCATTTAGAAATGGTGTGTTACAAGTCTTAGTTAGACTGACTAACCCATCAATACACTACAATACAAGCTGCACTTTGACCTATATTTGGTTGATAACAATAGTTGTTTTAGGTTACTAGCTGAACCACAAGCATGCAAACAACCACAGAGGTTACCTGTCCCCACTGCAACACAACAGCTGATAACAGCTTATCGTCTGTAACATGAAGTCTGGATAAATGATGTGTCCCTTTCATTGAAGAAATGTTTAAACTTAGCCTTTTGAATTACAGTTCAGAGCTACAGCTTGATTTAGTCACTCACAAACACAATGAACCTTATATCACAGTCATGCTTTGTGTCATTTCAAATGGAGTTTCCATTCCAATCTCAAACATTTCATAACAGTTTACAGTTTATGCAAAAGCTATTTTGAACTTTTTAACTTTTAAATCAACATGATTTCCCATTTCACTGGAAGAATTAGACTCAAATTCCAAGCAGAAGGGCTAGCAATCTCAGCTGCTAATTTCTACAGCAAACTACCACATAAATCTGCAAATAACAGTCTAATGTGAACTTTATGGTGTAAACGTTATAAAATTACCTTTGCATGAATTGCTATGAAGAATTTGAGATTTGAGTTATTTTAAAACAGCAGGAACAACTCAGACTCATCAGTCTAGTCAGAACAAATCTCTTTTTCTCCAAGCTGAGGTCACTCAAATAGCCATCTAAGTTATTAAATGTGCTCTTTTGACAGAATGACATGTCTAAAGATCTGAACTGTTCATTTAATGGGTCACTATTAAGGATGGGGGGAAAGTAAAAAGTAGGATTGGCTTTGTGGACAAAAACAATAACAGAATGCAATTCAAGTAAGCAGAGTTCTGTTGTGATGCAGCGTTTAACCTTCTAATTTAGCTGTAAGGAATGACAAACCTCCCCCAGTCTGCCTCACATTTAGCAAGAACGAAGCAGCACATCAACATTTAGATTTTAATTCTCAGCCAGACAGCCGTTCAGGCCAAGTGGAGCATAAGAAGAGTCTGAGTTTGATTATGCAGCCAGAGTGAGGAGAATGAATAAAACAAATCAGTAAAGCTACACAAGAAAACAGACGGGAAATGGCTAGACAGCACAACCTTTAGACAAGGGAGGGTCCTCTCTGCTCAACAATGTTATAAAACAGAAACCTCGTTCAGGATTTAAAGGCATTAACACATATATGTGCTTGTGTTGAACACATGCTGCTGATAAGACTTTGCTGTGGCGTCCAACTCTACAGATGGCTCGATCAGGGAAAGATGCCAGCACTGCCCTTTGGTGTTTCGACTCTAATCACACTGCACGGATGAATAAGTCATATAAGGCAGCTCCGCCGTCTCTTCTGTTTCACCTCAGGGGGCAGAAGACTGCTGAAGTTGCTTGGAGCTCATCCAGTTTCAGGCACTGAGTTTCCCTCAATAAGAACCGGTGTAAAAGTATCAGAGCAGCTTCATGCCTGACTGGGTTCATCTATCTGTGGGGTCTCTTACAGGAAATACAATTATTTAGCATTTATTCTTTAATTGCAATGTTTTCTTGTGTTAGCTTATTGAGCAAAACAGCAAATGTGGTAAAATAGCTGATGATTTCAAATGAAGAAATATAAGATGTTTTTAATAAGACTGCTAATCTATTTCTTAAATAAGTCTGCAAAATTGAACTGAAGTAGCATCCATACTGTAATGATAACAGCATGCATATATATAGCATATATACAGCATATCATATACATATGTTATACCAGTAGAAAAGCTGGCCATTATATCCATAGCAAAGCAAAGTGAGGGCATCAAATACCAAAGGGGTGACGGAATAGAAAGAAGCATCCTTTCAGAGTAGTGAACCTGCTTCTTCTTTATCATTTAGTTTCTCAAAGCTCGAGTTCACTGTGGTTAACAGGACATTTCCAAACATCATTCTACGATGGTAAAAATTATTCCAAGAAGAAAAACTTCAACAAAGGTGTCAGTTTTCTCACGATTGGACATTTCACCCAATTCACCCAAGGTCATAAAAATCAAAGAGCTTCATCTCAGACTCTAGGCTTCAGCATGTTGAATGTAAAGTTCAAGACTGAACATGTATGTGCTGTGACCAGGAGAAAGTTTCTTTTAGTTAAACCAAACATCTAAACAAAACCACACAGCTGCTGTAGGTGTGTCTTTTGGACAAATCTCAGTAAAGTAGAGTTACCTGGTCATAGTGCTCGACACAACGCTTTGCAAAACCATTCAACAGGTTAGTCTCACTAACTATAAAGCATGGTGGAGGGCTGGCAATTACTATGTTAACCAAGAATTATTTTGAATATCTACATATACTTAAGTCAAATGTGATGCCAATTAGTCTAATAAACTGTGTCATTGTGACATGACAAGGATCTAAAACACAGCAGCAAATCTACAACAAAACACTTTAAAAATCAATCAACTTTACTTATGAAGTAATTTAAAAACAGCTTCACATATAAAACATAAAAAGCTTCAAATATGTAAATGTCCCACATCTCTATAGCTCTTTTCTGAGTCGTGGACTTCATCCACATGCTGATGGCAGTAAGCTACATTGTAGCCTCAGACGCGAACCCACTTTACTGCTTCTGGACCCTCTGACCACCACCAGCACGAAATGTGGGTGGGGTGCTTCGCCCAAGGACACAACAACAGGGTGACCCAGCTGGAGGTGGGGTTTGGGCCGGCAACCCTCTGGTTGCTATAATAGCACAAATAATTATCACAGCAACATTAGTAACAATTACATCTGCAAAAAATCAAAGGATGAATAGTTCAAACAAGCAGTTTGAAAAGGGTGAGACTGAAGCTCCAGCTTATGAAGGCCTACCCTTCTCACAAATGTTTTTTATAGTCAACAAAATAAATACAGAAACATTTAAATATGCACAGTAAAACACGTAAAAGGCAGAAATTAAGTTAAATTCTTATCTCATACAGAGTGGATAGCCAAAGAAAAGAGGTGGGGCTTTAAAGAGGATTTAAGAGTTTCCAGCATGGAGGCCTTTCTAATACGTGCTGGGGAGGATTCCACAATTTGGGAGCAGCAGCAGAAAGTACACCCCCACCAGCCCCAAGGTGTTCAGCACATATCAACCCTCTGCTGGGATAGGCTGCAGCAGAAAACAGGAGGATGGATTAATGGATGGACAATGGTTCAAGAACTGAACCTGATCTAAATGCTTTACTGTAATAAGACCTTAAGAGAGCTTTGCATAAGTGGGCGTCCTCACAAAAGCAAAGTGGGCATTTGATAACTTTCTCCCCAAAAAAGCATCTCAAATATAAACACTAGAACAATCCCTCTAACACCATTAAAAGAAAAATCTTTGAAAGACAAGAAACAAAGCAAATGCTAATAAGTGAAGCTTTTGATGAAGCAAAGAAAGAAGAACGAAAAATATAAAAGCAGGTGAAACAAAAAGCAAAGACAAAACATGTCAGAAAGACAGAGTGAAGAAAAAGCTTTTAGATGAGCTCCGTGATGAGATGAGGTTTGAGAGATCAATCTGCAGGAGATGCAGCCTATTACTCACAGTGTAGAGTTCATTTGTCACCTTCACCAGCTCCTCGTGCATCTGGATCCCAATCTCTTTGCTCTAAAAAAGAATGAAAAAATAACATGGAGACTTGTCAGCAGTTACCAGATGGAACAAACTTGGTGGCTTGTGCTGACGCTGTGAGTTCGGCGAGTCAAAGAGAAATAACTGAACTGAATTAATGGTCAACAAAGCTAGTTCAGAAGATGCTATTCAGCATTTCCCCTACCTCGCTTCAGACTCACAACAAGAGAGGACTTACTTTCATCTCTAACCATCACATTTTTACACAAGTGTGTGTGTTCACATTGAAGTACACTAGTAGTTAGGACAATGTATTACATCCTGACAAAAACTACTTATTTTTCAGTGATTTGAATAACTCTACAACAGGTAAGGTATGAATTGTTCATAACCTTTCCACTAAACCCCAATTCAACCTATCAGAGCTATTCCTTTAGGTTTAGCTCAAACACACATTAGACTGAAAGCCGTAAACAGGATTCATCCTCAAAGAGCTCCAGCAGCTGGTGAGCAGCATCTGTATGCATCAGTGGCTCTGGGGTGAGACAGACTGCAGCGTGCACTGCAGAGGGAGCAGGGAGGGTTCACAACTCATGATGCAACACACCACAAGAGCTGTATATAGGTCTGATTCAAGCTACTACTCAAAGAATAATGAATGTGAATGTACGCTTGGAAAAAAGCTCTTTCAAAAGCACTTATTGACTCATTTTTCTGAAATATCATAAATGTGTAAAAAGTCATCTAAAGAGATACAGAAATGATATCTTTCTGTAGTTTCTCTGATTGTTGTCATGAACATTACCTCTGATTAACCTCGACAGCTGCCTGATTAACCTTTAAAAAAATAAGATGTTTACATTTGTACCGATTCCATCTTCAAATTTGGGCTCAACTGGTGAGGTAGCACCAGCAGCTTTCTTTCTGTTTAGACTTTGTCCGGTGGTCAGCCAACACTCACATATTTGAACTAAACATCTCTCATTTCAAACAGAGTTTCACAGCAATAGTTCTAATTATTTTTTATTGCCTTCCTTATGTCTGCCAGCTGGGCTGAAAGCAGAACCCTCCATTCATACCTCCAAACCTAAAAACGTGCACCCTGGGGCACCGGGCTCTATTAGGAGGGAGTGTTTCTCCTGGTCCAGCTCTGGGAAAAGTCTCCACTAAAGCTCCTGTGAAAACACACCGAGTATCTGACTGAAGGAGAGCTGCTCACCTACAGGAAGGCCTGCAAGGTGGAAACAGGGTTCTGGTGTTTGGATAAGACCTCAGTCATCCCTGCTATGCGCTGACAGTCAGCCAGCTGTTGCTCCGGGGCCAAAGGGAGAGCCCTGGGCTGGAGAGGGGGCGGGGTCCTGTTTCACTTTCCCCTGGCAACATTAAATGCTCTGTAGACCACGCAGCAGTCAGAGAGCTTATTAGCATCAGACACCACAGTACCACAGTGTTTTCCAGCGACCATCAGTTACTCTAAAGCCAACAAATACAGGTGTAAACATTGTACAAGAGTGGAGGTGATTGGTTACTAAAGTTTTCATTTAAATCATAACACAACCCAGATGTTTATAGTTCAAAATCTGCAAATATAAAAGAAATGTAATGGAAAGAAGAGGCACCATGATAAATGTCTAGCTGTGTGTTTGAGGATCACTATGTTTCATATAAATTATATTCCTGCTCACTAACACAATTACCTTCACATACTTTTATGGTACTTCTACAGAATGTTTTCTAAAAATAAATAGGTGGAATTAAGTACATTTATTGTATTAGTACAAAAATGACAAATAGGTGTGTTTAAGAATTCAAAGAGACTCTGAGACATCTTGACTTCACTGAGAACCATTTACATGCAGAAATAAATCAGAACTATTTCTGTACTTCCTGTAAACTCTTCTTCTGTTGCTGTTCCTGTCCCTGCTATAGGGGACCTACTGTTTATAATGGGAACGACAGGAAGTATAGTGCCACCATGCTACAAGCTTCATTACCATTACAAACCTATTTCTTTTCCCTTCACAACCTGATAAAATGTCTTAAAACTGCCTTTAATAAACAAAACGTTTACATTAAACTGCATTGATTTTCATCAACTGACAGAGCAGCGGCCATCAGTCGGAAAAGAAAGAAGAAAAAAGAGGAATCTAGAACCCAAAAACAAAACGGCTGACAGGAAATTATAAAGAGCTAGAGGTGTTGGAAATCTAACAACACCTGCTTCTCTCTGTGTGAGCTACCAGTACACCTGGAAGGTCTTCAGTCTGCAGTCAGCTGGCCCTACATAGACCTGAAACAGGCCAACGTGCTGGTTGGTCAAACAAAAGAACCTTTAAAAGTGTCCTGTTGGTTTTGTAATGTAACTGACGTTTTGAACCTTGTAGAAAAACCATTAGTTAACATTCTGAAGCCACAATGTATTGTTTTAACGATGTACAAATCAAATATTTGTCTGTTGCATCTTCAATCTAAAAAGTTTCAAATAAAAAATATAGTATTATTACAACAAATTGATAAAAGCTGATAAAACATGAGAAGAAGGCAGCAGCAAACAGGGAGGACAGCTGGTGGTGTCACTGACCTTTTTGAACAGGCGGATGACGTCCTCACTGATCTGAGCCAAGCGCACGATGACGTTGTTGATGTAGATGTCGCTGAGGGTGGCGTGGTCTCGACTCTCACGTCTCGTCTGGTTCAGCAACAGATACCAGCAGTTTACCGAGGACAGCAGGTGCTGGTCTTTCCTGAAATGACAACAAAGATATAGGACTGTTAAAACCTCTCCGAAAACAAAAAGTCAGCTCAGGTGATAAAGTTTCAAATAAACCATCCATCTTTTTAAATGAGTTCATGTAAATGTAGAATGTCTTTGAAGTTTCAGATATAACAGGTTGTTGATGCTACCATGTTCTTAGCTCCTCTACCATGTTCTTAGCTCCTCTAAACCAGACATTTAAACCACTGAGGGAATTCTAACACACAGCAGTCCTCATCTTTTCTCATGTTTAGCACATTTTGTTTCCTAGTGTCTTCTAATTAGCATTGAACATAAACTCTAGGCTGCTTTGGGAGGTTAGTATTATTTTTAGGCTGATGAAAGAACATTTATCATGAAAAAATGGTGCAACAAAGCAAACTGTTGTATCATTAAAAAAACACAGCTTTTCACTGAGATCCAGTAAGTGTACTGCATCTCCTCATTGGTGTATTTCTTAAAGGTACCATAGGAAGTTTGGTAAACAATGTAGCTTAAAACGTTTTTTATTTTTCATGCCGCTTAACAATGTTCTAACATAGTATAGCTATTGTGGAGATTTAAAAAAACCAAAAGAAATCAATAAGGTTGTTCCCTCGCAGTTCTCTAAAAACCTCAGCCAATCATACGTTTCGGACCGAAAGCAACTATTGGACAATCCATCTGTCTGTCTCGCTGAAGCGCCTCACTTCTGCACTGCTTGGATCCTCCATTAATGCTGCAGGAGCCTTTTAAAGCAGAACTTCCTGGAAGTGAGAGAAGGACAGAAACATCGTAAGCGATGCAGATTTTTCTCGGTCTTTAGTCACATCACGTAACACATAATGTTCATGTGCAGAAACAGAACAGAACAAAAAACCTGAACCGTGGCCTATAGAGGTAAAGACACCGCCCTTCACAGTCCCAGCCTGTGCATGTGTCAAAACTAAAATTTCCCTAAAGAAGGATAAATTGGTCTTGCAGTTCAACTGAGAGCCGAGCACCATGCTACATTATAGTGCAGGCGTTATAGTATCAGTTCTATAGTATCGGCATACTTTTATGAGTATGAATATACCACCATCGTATCAGACCAATACCCAGTAGAGGGCACCGAGTCACATACATACTGATTAAGACAGACAGACACATAGCCGCTTTAAACTCTGACTGAACATTATCTGGGTTTAATCAATCAATGAACCCAAAGAGAAGGGGAGTGGGTGAGGGGGGAACCAGGAGCAAAGGAGGGAGAGAACCAGAGCAGAGCAGGGTGGGGAAATTGTGCTTGACTGTGAAGAAGAGGAAGGGATAAGCAGCAACAACATGAAAGACATCCTCTTCAGAGAGCCTCCATAATCACATCTAATGAAGCTGATGTGTGGCTACACCACAGAGCTTTCACTATTATTATTTCACCAAACACACCTAAATCAGACTGAATGAATACAAAGACAGCCTCCTCAGAGCATCACCATGAAGAGGATAACTTCACATTTCAACACTTATATTTAGGGTTCAGAAGAAACCACCAAATGATGTGAATTTATTAGAAACCATAAAACAGACGTTAAATTTTAGATCCAGCATAGACTAACTAGTCTACCCTCTCTGAGCACCACTCTACCTGTGAGGAGTACGTCCAGTCAGAGCATGTTTATTATTGTCAAGAGATTCAGGGAGCAGGCACCTCTGCTCTCTGCAAATCTCTAAAAGTGGTGAGAGGAAAGCTCCGCCTCATCCCACACACCAGCTCCCTCTTCAGCCTCCTGATTTATCCTCCTCAGGTTTCTCCTAAGGTGCTGCACACTCCCCACAAAATAAATCTTTGGCCCTCCCCTGGTCATTTAAAGTGTGTGTGAACTGCGATCCCAACTATAAAATACTCAGGTCGCTTTCTTCTAAAATAATAGGTGTAAGAGGATCACAGTTGGACAACACTTAAATTACTAAAACAGTATTTGTAACTTTTTAATTTATTGAATTGAAAACCATACATTTTGTTAACCCTTTATGACTTAGAAGCGCCCGCTGCAATCCAATAGGACTAACAACACTTTTTGCATTTAAACAAGAGGAGTTACACTTATATCTCTCTTGCACTGAACATGTCCCAGAGTGCTGTTTCCTACCACTAATCAGCAAATATAAAGTGCACAGAACAAAAAAGATTTCATTCAGACACATGGAGTTTTTTCAGTCTGATCAGCAGTTCAACAATATAAACCATTAAGTTGACAACTTCTTTATTTATCCTTCAGATTTTTGCAATTGTTGAGGGGGAATCTGGTCAAAACAAGCCACACAGAATGAAGGAAGTGTCCTCCCTTCATGTGTGAGACATGTAATGTGTCTCTGTGTTATTGTGGACAGGAAGCGCCACAAGGCCAGTCACAGCTCCACTGGTGCTGGTCCACTCAAACATGTTCCACTTTGTGCTTTTCTGACTGAAGTTCTTAGAACACTTGTCATTTGGATTGCACTGATGTTGAGTTTGCTTTCCTGCATAATCTGTCTTTTTGCAGTTTATGTAAAATATTTTATTTTTATTACAGTTTATACAAATGAGTTTATCTCAAAACTGACTTTATGGTCACATTCAAAATAAATTTTCCATGATTTGAAAGAATTTTGCGCAACTTTTTTCCATTTACAATTTTATTAGTGTTCTGCATTTGGCCCATCTTCTTTGGGGAGCATGTGGGCTGCCATTTAGGCCCAGTAGGGTAACTTGGGGTTCAGTGTGTGGTTCAAGGATATGACAACACCCAGTCTGCCAGAACCAGGTATCGGACCGATGACCATCCTTACCTGCTGAGCCACGGCCACCTATTACATGCATGTTATTAAAAATTGGGCTAATGGTTGCACTGATAAGTTCTGGGAATCTGGTTCTGTGGTAGGTCATAAAGGGTCAACTATGTGCAGCTTAATAAAACCAACACATCATAGAAGTAATGTTTGGTTACCAATAATTACACAAACATCTACACTTAGATGGCCTACAGAGCTAGTTAACAGAGGCAAACAGAATGTCTGAAACTTAGCTGATATTTTAGACATTGAGCTACAATTTGGTGTGGTAGCAGCTGAGAGTCATTCACAACACATGCTCTGATGTCTGATCACATGAGATCTTGCAACGTTGTGCAAGATCATGCATAACTTAATTTTCAAGATTTCACCAAAACGACTATAACTCCATTTCTCAACACAAGTTAGTTACAAACTCTGGCATGAGAGGTGGGGTGGGGTTTGTTTTTCTTCAAAGAATGGTGTTACTTTAATTCAATAATGTCCTATCTTCTAATAATACATAAACATGATCATCTGAAAAGGACAAACTAAGATAAGGAAGGAAAACATCTGCAAATTAAAGGGCACCGCTTTTTAAAGATCAGGACTAAAGCCTTGATGATGAGAATGAGAGAGGACACAGTCTCTCGTTCCCTCGCTGCTGCCCTCATTTCACAGAAATCAGGAGCAGAGGGTCGTTAATTAGGCCTGAGAAGTGTACCAGCAGCTTCTCTGGGAGCCAGGTCTGTTAACTCTGTACTAATTGTGGCTGTTGGGCTTATTTTATAGCACCCAGACTGCACCTTTTCTATATCATAAAGAACTACTGAACACAAAAGGCAGACAGGCTTTAAAATAATTCCTCCATCTCTGATTTCCTCCCATCTCTATAAAACCTGCAGATCAATCAGTCTCCAGGGCTGGAGAGGTGATTGGTATTGGATGGATCCAAGTTGCTAATATTTACGCACAGAATATCATTAGCACGCAGAAAAAGACAAACGATGAGCTCTAAGGGTCTCTAGAGAGGTGTGAAGGAAGAGAACATCCTATGACTTCCTCCTAATCGACTATTAAAGATGACTTCTTTTTATTTAACAATCTCTTTCTGTACGTGTAAGGCAGATACATTCATTCAGATTCCTCTTGAAGACTTCTTCAAGGATGGTGAATCACAGATGAAGTAGCGAGGAGACAAAGACGGAGCGGATGGCTGGAAAACACTACATTAATCCCTGAGCTCGAGGATAAACAGATATCCGGCCGTCTCCATGAAGCACACACCCCAAACAAGTGAGAGTTGTACTGAACAGCTTTAGTTATGTACTGAATGCCACCATCTAAGCCTCTGATGTGTCTGAACAAGGATTTCCAGAAGGAAGTCTGTATTTATCCGACCAGGACTCGGCTCTGTGAAGCATTTTAATCCCCTCCATGCCGCCTCGCTGCCACTTATCAATAAAACAGACAACGAAAAGGAGAGAGAACAAAACACTTTCTAAAGACAAGAGGAGCACGTCCTGTTGCTTTGGTTTGCAGTACTCCAACATGCTGCATTATTGATTTGCATGTCATTTAGCAGATTTGTATTTTCTTGTTAGGAGACATAATTCTAATGTTTGACTGTAGACAAACCAGCCAGGGCAGCATGAGTGAAGAGAGGCCGCTCTGAAAACTAACTGGAAACCAGATCGTTCATTCATCGTCAACCTGACAGGAGCAGAGCGCCGAGTCCTCAAACAAACAAAGCCTGGAGAGACATAGCCCAGCCTCTTAACCTTTGACCTCCAGGCCACCAGAGAGGAGCCTGACCTGAAGAATATTGTTACACTGAATATGGACTAAAGATGTGTACGATGCATGGTGCCAGTGTTCAGAGCATCATTTATATTGAATATATATTTAAATTTATCTATTTATAGATTTCCCCCCCAAAATTGAAGTACTTTACAATATAAAACAAAATAAATAAATAAACTGTAACTAAAACCTTTTTTGGCCCATGACAATTTTAAAAGGTAAGCTAAAAATCCAGAAGACAAAAAACACATCAATTATTTCCCTATATTAATGACCTAACAAATAGCACAATGCACATCAAAACATCTTATTAATCCCAGATCTAAATGAGATGTTTTAGTCACAAGTCACATCCAGTACTTTTAAACATATTTACAATGTTTTTATAACTTTTTTCCTCTCCCCTACAGAGTCCATTAAAATAACATATACTATTTTATTTTCCTAATAAACAAAGCATTTAGAGCTGCTCCTACTTTATTTAATTATTTATTTTTCTGTCCTTTTTTTTTCTCGCTTCGTTTTTTTCTTCTCCTCTCTTTTTATACTTGTTTCCTGCCATGCTGTCAATGAGTACTTATAGATGTTCTATAATCTCTGTGTGTATATATGGTTATATACATATGCCTACAGTAGTGTAGAGAATATATGGAATGTACAGATGTTAAAAATAACCCATAAATAACTTAAGTCCTAATACTGATCCCTGTGGAACACCACCAGTTATTCTCTTAAGCTGTGATTCTGTATTATGGACTTGAACGTAATAAAACTTTGTCAAAGTCTTGAAAACCTCTTGTTCCACACATTTTTTTGTAAAGCAATAAATGACCACGTGTCAAAAGCTTCACAGCAATCAGTGAACCGCTGTTGCACCGTTTCTTCTCCAAAAGTGCATAACAGCTCTAAGAGCCCTTTGTATGTTTCAAGATGTTTCCTGCTGACCGTGATGTGATCAGAGACATCATTTCAATAAGCAAAATACATTTTAATGCTGCATCCTTATTTAAAACTTAGTCATGTGTGCTCACTAAGGCCTGAGAAGCAGACAGAGAAAACTGAAACTGCAGCACAGATATCCCTAAGTGTTTTGTTTCAATGTTGCAAATGAGGTAAAGTGGAGGAGCAAAATGATCCTGGGTTTGGTTGCTGCGGTGTGGCTGTAGCTGCAGTGGCTGTAAATCACAGCGGCATACAGCTCGCTAATGAATCAGCAGTGGAGGAGTTCAGCCAACAGACGGCCGGCTGCGATCCAGGACATATGGAGGGCCCGTCCTGGTTAGCACGACTCCACTGCACTGCTGTGTTTTGATGTCCCTCAAAAAGATAAATAAAATCAATAAAAGCAAAAACAGCATGTTATTGCAAATGTTAGTGAGCACACAGCGTCCTGGGTGAAATGAGAAATCTGAGATAAAGCTTATATGTAGAAGGCTGTGTGAGAAAAAGCCCAAATAGCTCAGGTTTACAGTTCTCGAATGGTTACATTCAAAAGATTTATCATCAAGAATGCAAAGCTGTGCCAGAATTAATAGAACTACCTGCTTTTATTCTGTGTGCCTGGTGCCTGTTTGAGCTAGGTGTTCTCAGTGGACAAACTCAAGTGCTTTTCTTGCCTGGACCCATTTGGTGTTTTGGTGGCTCTTAACTACACTCCAGTGGAAGGAAAAGCTCAGTAAAGGGTGTGACACAGCTGATTACCAGGATTTATGGCTGCCTGTAGGCCCAGTCCATAACTCAAGGTAGGATCAACTTTTTAGTTTCAAAGCTCATAAAGTCAGTGTAAAAAAATGCATTGGTTTATTTTATGGTAACTTTTCTTTTACAAAAAAAAAGATCAATCTCTACCCACTGTAATACAGTGGAACACATGTAGTGTGAATGTAGGCTAAAAAAGATCATGGATTTGGTTTAAATTTTCTATATTATCAGTTCAAAGCTGTGCAGTTAATCAAGTTTGTATTACAATTTTGATTTCAGCTCATAAAAATCCACTAAACCGCATAACCTTTATTATTAATTGTATTTAATCACAATTCACTGTGTAAACATGCTTTTATTTTGTAAATAAATTAAGTGTACTTCCTCCCTTTTTAAAAACCAAATTCCCATGTGCCTTGTGGAGACAATTTAAAGCTAGAACAAGAATGAAGGCACATCTGTAGCATATGACATGTGTCTAATAACACACCTCCATTATTTTCAATTAGGGCTCCCCTACACACTCTCTGTGGCACAGCATCGAGTTATGTTTTCCATATGGTTCTAAATCCAAGCACTGATGCTTCTGCAACAAAACTTTTTCTATATACTCACACCTTTCTTGAGCATTTGGGTTTCCACAGCAGCTTTTCTCTGTTTTATCAGGTGTATTCATAGCAGCTTTCCTCAGTTTTATTAGTTATTTCGGTAACAGCTGTTCTCTGTCTTATCTGGTGTTTCTGTAGCAGTTTTTCTCTGTTTTATCAGTTATTTCGGTAACAGCTGTTCTGTTTTATCTGGTGTTTCTGTAGCAGCTTTTCTCTGTTTTATCAGTTATTTTGGTAACAGCTGTTCTGTTTTATATGGTGTTTCTGTAGCAGCTTTTCTCTGTTTTATCAGGTGTATTCATAGCAGCTTTCCTCAGTTTTATTAGTTATTTCGGTAACAGCTTTTCTCTGTCTTATCAGGTGTTTCTGTAGCAGTTTTTCTCTGTTTTATCTGGTGTTTCTGTAGCAGCTTTTCTCTGTTTTATCAGTTATTTCGGTAACAGCTGTTCTGTTTTATATGGTGTTTCTGTAGCAGCTTTTCTCTGTTTTATCAGAGGTTTCTGTTCATGTTTCTCATGTTAACTCACTGATCTAGTAGTTTAATTAGATTATATTTACATTAATTGTAATCTACATGTGTTTTAAACTAATGTTTGAATGTTACAAAAATATTTGATTCATAAATAAACCCGCTGCCTAGGCTTCTCTATGGGAGTGTATATGGCTGTAAATGATTGAGCCATGGTTCTGACAGAAAATCCTGAAGGAGAATGTCTGACCTTTGACCTTAAACAGACCGTTCGTGTTAAAAACCAATGTGGCTGAATTGAAAATATTCTGTAAAGAAGAGAGAGACAAAATCCCTCCACAGTAAGAGACTCATTACTAGTTATCACAAACACATGATTGTAGTTGTTGCCATCAAGAGTGTTACAACCTGTTATTAGGTTTAGGGCCAAAAACTTGTTCAAACAGGCCAGCCGTTTGGATTTTTCAACCCCTCAATAACAAACAACTTTGTATAGACACTGCATTTTCTGTTTTCTTGTGTTATTTTTGTCTGATATTTAAATTTGTTTGATGATCTTAAACATTTAAGTGTGACAAACATACAAAAAACAGTAAAACAGGAAGGGACAAACACTTTTTCACACCACTGGATTCATTTATATAAGGAGGGAAAACTGGTCAAATGAAGAATATAATTTCCCCCCTTAATCGAGCAGTCCTGACAGTTAGTGTAAAGCTTACCTGTTTATGCTAGCTGCTGTGCTATCTGTTAATGTTACGCTAATTACAAACGCAGTACCGTAGTTAGCATAAGATTTTCCACCTGATAAAATTTGACTTTACATTTATATGTGAGACATTTGTTGATGACTATGATCCTAACAGGGGATCGTATTATTAAAACACGTGGTTTTTAATAAACGTAGTTGTATTTTCCTGACAAGTATCCTTTGCTGAGTGGATGGGACCAACTGTGCAGTTCAAAAGTAACGCCACATGATGTAACAGCTGCTGTACAGATCTGTCTGCAATCAGTCAAGCTCTTATTCTTCAAACACAGCTGGACTCAATTATCCCAGTAAAACCTCACATATTTATCCGGTTCTGGAATCTCAGAGCAGAAAGATCGGAAACCTCTGCTGTCGCCATCGATTTCTCTGAACGTCATCAAAGATGAAGACAGAGGACAAGTCTTCTGTGGTCAGATGAGTCTGCATCCAAATCAGCTGAAACAGATGTTTGATTTCATGCTCCAAGGATAAATTAATACTTAAAGGTGCAAAGGCCAGCATCTGGAAGTGTATTAGTGCTCACTCTATGGGTGATTTGCATATATGTGAATGCACAATTGATGCAGAGGCATGCTTTTTTCAAGGTGACATCTTCTGCAGGGGCTCCATTGTTATTTTATATCAGACCAAATTTTGCACAACTTGCAGCAGCATAGCGTTCTAGAAACCGATGGTGTGTGAGCGTCCTGTCTGCAGTCTGGAGCTGTCTCTTGTTTAAAGTCTCTTATGAAGAAAAGAAAAAGACAATGAAAGCCACAGACCGCTGAGAAGCTAAAGCCTTGCAATCAGCAAGAATGACCACAGATTTCTCTTTTTAAACTGCAGAAACCAGTGTTCTCAGTTCCTAAATCATCTGAATGTGATGTAAAAGGAACTGTGATGCAGCACCGTGGTAAACGGACCTGTGTCTATTTTGTCTGACTTCCTGACAACTAATTTAGACTTCCTTGAAATTGCATTAATGCAATAAGAATGCTAAAGAATCCAAAACAAATAATATACATAATGAATGGGTTTATGTTTTCCTAAATGAGGTGTTTTGTTGCTATATTTCAGATATCAGTCAGAACAGTGCTGATCAATACGCTGTATCATTTCTATTCCTGTTTTCCGCCTAACCACTAAATTAATGCTGCTCCATTTCTAAGACTGCATAGGCATTCTATCAGATCTGTTTTCAAAGGATGTTTCATCATCATGTTTCATCATATGACAAATTTCAACTACAAAACAGGATTTAAGAGAAACAGCCCAATTTATAAAAAAAAAAAAAAAAAAATCAAAGCTGTGGTTGAACTACTTAGATCTGCACAGAGTCCTGCTTGAGATCTGCTGCTGGGTCGGCATTCCCATTTCCAGGCTGAACTAAGCTGCCTGCTGGTTGAAGTTCTTGATTCTGAGAGCAGCAGACCTCAGCTTCATGCTGTGCATGAGTCACATACCAACGAGTCAGAGGGCTACGAAACGTCTCGTCAGTGGTGTATTTATTCATATTCTCTGAGCTATACTGTAGTCTAGTCACACAGGATGGGTTTTCAGTCAGATCAGCTCAATAATACTTTTGACCACTTCATTGGTCTGTTAAGTTAGTAAAACAATTTATAAGCTTCTGATCTTTAACACAAACACAAAATTATACAAAAAAATGCATGTTCCTCCTTCATCCAGCATTTTAAATAAGAACTGTCCGTATTATCAAGCTGGAATTAGGAGAGCTTTCAGGATGTTTTTTTAAGGTTGTGATCTTTTTTTTATATATTTCTTATTTGTATCATGATGGAAATTATTCAAAATCTTTATTTTTCATATTTTTATATGGGAAGGAGATGTGAATCTGCTGTATCCTTTAAAACAAACAAACAACACCAGCAGCGTGTTCTTGGTCAGCAGGGAAACTCACTTGAACTGCTGGTGTTCTCTGGAGCTGCGGATCTTCGAGGAGAACCTTTCAGCCAGTTTCTCCAGGCTGCGGGAGTATTCCAGTTCAATCTCGGCTTTGCGTCGGAAGAATTCCTGGAGGTCCTGCAGCAGCTGGATACGAGACTCCGAATGCTGCTCCAAGCATTTGAACTGCTCCACTAGCTGGTTACGGATCTCTGATCATTGAAACACAAAACAAGAGTGGCATTAGTCCACAATGTATCCCTCAAAATTAAATTTGTGTTACAGATAAATGCTTTTTCATTGTGATGTTCATCGTGTTGCTGCTACAATGTTTTCATCTTTTTATTAAATTTGTTGTTAAATGAGATCTTTTGGAATGATTCTCATCTTACCTGTTGTAGATAGCTTTTTGAACAACTTCAGTTTAGAGAAACAAAGATTCATTCTGACTGTATTGATGAGCTAACAGCTAGTCACATCACTATCAAAATCAAACTGAATTATTTTCATCCTAAAAGGATTTCAGTCTCAAAGGTTTTATAGCGATTCATGCAAGTTATTTTATAAATATTAACGCCTTCAATTTCACATTACAGAATTTTTCTGACAGAAATATGATTATTTTGCTGTAGGGCTGCCACAATTAGTCAATTGGTCACGATTACATCGACAATTAAAAGTGCCAGCGAAGAATTGAGTAGTCGATGCATCTTTTTTTTTTAGCTGTTTTCACTGCCTTGTCTGCCATTCTGTCGTCCGGACACACAGCTGCTGCGGGCCCGGCGGAGCTGTGTCTTGCAGAGCCTTGTGCTGCAGAGCTCCCTGTCACGGTGCCCCATGCCACAGAGCTCCGAGCTGCAGAGCTCTGCGTTGTTGGTCCAGCAGAGCAAAACTCTGTGCAGCAGCTGTGTGAGGCGAACAGCAGTTTCAACACTTTCAGTAATGTTGCACTTTATGCTGCAGTTAAAGATTTGTTTGTTGCTACCAGCTGCAAGTTCCATTAAAAGTTTAATAAACTATCATCTTGTGTTTATTTTTAGTTGGCACGTACCTCAAACACTTCCAAGATGTAAGCTAATGATGGTTACATAAGAGCAGCTGGATGCTACGGTGAATATATGAATGATTCGATTAGTCGACTAATCGCAAAAATAATCGGTGATTAGTCCATCTATCCAGCCATCCATTTTCTGTACCTGCTTGGTCCCCCACAGAGGGGGGCTGGCGCCTAACTCCAGCTGTCAAGGGGCGAGAGGCGGGGGACACCCTGGACGGGTCGCCAGTCCATCGCAGGGCTCAGTGATTAGTCAACTATCAAAATATTCATTAGTAAAACTATTTATAAATAATGCTGTTATGCAAAATTGACTGATATAGTTTTGTGAACAAGCATTTAGATGACCATTCATTAAAATTTTGAGATTAAGGTTTTAATGAACAAAAATACATGTTGATCTTGGACCTAGTTAAACTAGCTGTTAGCTCATCAATCTGCTCAGAGCTAAACTTTATTTCTTCAAACTTAAGCTGCATGAAGAGCCACCTACAGCAGACGGTCCCTAATCACTCCACAGACCCTAGACTGGCCCTGGCCCTTTAAGAAACAAATAAAGGATTTGGGGGGGGGGGAGTAAAGGAGAAGTGATTTGTGGCCACATACGTTTATACCTCAGTTCAACGAAGGGGGATTTGTTCTCTGAATCTGACCCAGAGGGCAGCCAGGCTCACGGGGTTCAGTATCTCAACTCATGGGTTGGGCCTGGGGTTGAACCCTAACCTCTTCCCCTGAGTTACCTGTTTAATAGTCAGCCTAATCAAAATGTTAGTTGTCACACAAATAGTAATAATAAAAAATAAAACTCCTAAACTTCCTAAAGTCACATAGTTTTCAAAAGTATTCAAGTCATCTGACTCGACTTCTCATAACCGTCTCACTGTGGATGTACAGTGGAGATCAAACTGATTTAATGAGAAGGTGATGCACTCCCACACTTGGAAAAAAGAAGAGTGACATTTCTCTTTAAGAGGAACCCGACACAGCCAGGCAGAGAACCGATCCTTCATGCCCGTGGGAGCCACAAGCGAAACATGATTCCGCTTTGTAGAGCTGTCATCAGCAGCTAGGATGCCTCAACTCCTGAACAGAGAGAGGTCTATTCCTCAGAGCAGAGACAGAAAGATGAAGAAAGGAGGCATCATAAACAGGATGAGTAGTGTCACCTCACAGGAGGAAGGAAAGCTTCAGGTCTGGTGTAAAAAGCTTTAATAAAACCAAAATGTTTCTTCATCAACTCAGACTCAAACTGTCACTCAATCCTGGAGAAAAGGCAGAGGTAGAATTAAATAAAGGTCTCTGAACAAGTGTGCTAATGGTTTACTTGTGATCCTGTTTTAAAAGGCTAATATGAAAACATGAATCCCGTCAGTCTTGGTTTCTACTGTCAGCTAAATGTATGCAGCCAAAATGATGTTGGTCTGCGTGGAAACAAACGACCGAATCAGCAACAGCAGCATGAACTTCCCAGTCAAAGTTGCAGCATGTTGCAACATCCTTCTGTTACAACACGAGTCACTGCAAGTCATAATAACCCTTCAAAAACAAGAACAGGACGGATTCTGGCCGTGACACGCCACAGGCAGACAACTGAATGATAAAAACCATGAGGTGTGTGTGTGTGTGTGTGTGTGTGTGTGTGTGTGTGTGTGTGTGTGTGTGTGTGTGTGTGTGTGTGTGTGTGTGTGTGTGTGTGTGTGTGTGTGTGTGTGTGTGTGTGTGTGTGTGTGTGCTGCTGAGGGTGTAATTTGGTCAGCCGAGCCCTCGTCGTGGGTAGCTCAGCCTGCTGGGGGAAGCAGTGCTGTTGTGATGTCGTGCCGCCCGGCCTCAGCTCTAAACGACGCGCTTCAGTCTGTGGTTAACCACTGACCCTGCCTTCCTCTTTATCCCAGGGCCTCCTTTTCTCTCCAGCTAAAAGCTTAAAGCTCGGTTTGAGGTCGAAGCTCTGAACCAGACACCGCCTCACTGCTGTCAGGATTGTCTTGTGCTGCCAGACATCCAGTCAGGTTCCCATTTGCAATCTGTTTTATTCTGTTTTTTTAGATGTAAGCAAAAGCAGACCGAGTCCAGAGAAATGTCTCAGGAAAATGTGACAGCGACGGGCATGACAGGGCAGAGTTTCCAAAACATTCTTTTACAAAAAAAAAAAACCCGCTGCAGCCAGAGTTTCTAAAAGATTGAAAAAAAAAATAGGTCATGCACAGCAGAAGCATGCCTTTCTCTCGGAGAAACCACGAGGAGATTTATCCCCATGCAGCTCTTTGAGGAGCTCCATTCACTGTGGCTCATTCAAAGGAGGAGACCCCCTCAGAGGCTCTTTCCTCCCTCTGAGGGAGAATGATGTGAATTAATGCATCTGGTGAAACGAATGATTCTTCAGCTTTTTGAACTTCAACACATTTTGTACATTATTATTATGATTAGCCTCTGATTTCCATAATGATCTCTGCAAAGATTAGTTATCACATGCAAACATAAAGCACAGCTTTAACTACATTAGTAAAGAACAGCGTCAACAAATAGAAACACTCCTACAGCAGTCAGAATCAGTTACAACCGTTTTTATGATAGAATATAAAAAGCTGCCTTAAAACACAACCCATTTTTAATAAACAAGTCTAAATAAAAATGTTCTTGAACTAAACATCACATAAAATGACACCAAGTTAAATAATCTCCCAGCTGGGTTTAAATATTACTCAAAAGAAAAATGTTATGAATTAAAAGCTCATCTAGCTGGAAGCAGTTTGAAGAACCGAAGATCAGCGTTTCAAACAGAGTTTTAATGATCTTATTACACAAGTGATGGACGACTTCACACCTCTGGGTTCTAATAGAATTACTGTATATGTGCAGCACACCACAAACAGTCAGACCTGTAGATGGTGGTTGGGTTTGACTGTGTTGTAGTGATGGAGACATCAGCTGTGTTTTTATATTTCCTCTAGATGACGTGGGGAGCAGCAGGAACATGGTCAGTCTGGTGGGTCAGAACAAACGAGGGCTGCAGTTTGGATCATTTGACCTTTGAACTTCAGAACAGTCCGATTAGGTGGCTGAATAGATCAAGACAAACTCTGAAAACCTGTTTGTGTGGTCAAGCCTAGTTATAATAATATGCTAATGAGGGATATGACTATTGGATTGTTATGAGTATTAGCGCGTTAACAATCCGCTGAAGCAAAAAGATCATATTATCATCTATAGGATACATTCTACTCATTATAAAACTACAAAAATGCATAAAATGATTAAAATATCTAAATGTTATTTGGGCTCAAATCTGTGTTTTTCTGTCTTAGGGTTCAGTATTTACAAATGTTTAACTGCATTGTTTGATCATTTCTTAATTAAATTTAATTAAAAAACAATAACAATACATGAAGTCATGATAAAACCTGATCATAATTCTACTGTAATATAATTGTGATACTGCACTAATAAAACACCAGTTTTTACTTATTTAAGTTGTTTTTAACATTTATTTACTTATTTAGTGGGTGGAAGTCCTCCATTACTAGACAGCTTATGATCCGTCTTATATTTTAAACACGACTCATAACCGTGTTTTAACTAAAATAAAAAGTTCTGGTCTTCTGTGGAAAGGTTAAAATATTCACAGCCTCAGTTTGGAGTTTAATTTCGAGCAGCTTGACGAGTTATTGGTTCGTTACAACGGGGCTGAAATCAAAGTGGATATCTGCTGTTTTAACAAAACTCAAATCCTTAAATGTTCCTGCACAAGTTTTACTTTTAATATAAGACAATAGAAATATCATGGGATTCCTACCAGAGGTGCCACTGGAACCGAGCTGCTGCTATTCTTTCTATTCTTTGTAAATAATGCATATTTGACAGCAGTGTTGAGGTTAATAACATGTTAACACCTTGCAGAAATGGATCAATTTAATGTTCAACATATGTCCATAAATAAAACCCACTTCAAAAGCTCTAAACTTTATTCATTTTTTCACATTATCAACAGAGTCAAACTAACAGATGCACATGAACAACTACAGCAGCGCTAGTGTGGGACGCATTGTGAATAATAAACATGTTGGATAAAATGTTTGCAAAAGAAGAACATGTCTATGTTGATACAAGAATGAACACTGTTTATAAAATCTGTCTACATTTTATACAACAGCACTTAAACTGAAAAGGGTCATTATATCTTCTCCACCCCGGTGATAAAAGGAAAAAATTCAAATAGTAGGTTTTGTGTCCAAAAGACAAATTAAAAGCTACATTCAAAATCTGAAATAAACAACATATTTCATTGGTGTTCTCAGAAAAATCATCTTTTTAGTGTAAAATGACTCAGATTGAACATTTCTGTGACCAAATACTGATTTTAGATCATCATTTATCTTCAGCCACTCACAGTCATTAGTTAATATTCTCAACAGCAGTCTAATTATGACATATTTAATTCAGGTGCGTCACGTTTCCACTCAGGTCTTCTCATCATCATTATGCTCCTTCAGACACCTACACCTGCTGCAGAATGTAATTTGTCAAACACCATGCGAGGACAGGAAGGGAAAGCACAGTGGACACTTGTGTCCTTATTGGACAGGAAGAGGAAAACCTCTAGAAACAATGGTAGGATGTTGGAGATCTCTGAACTTTGACCCCCAGACAGAATCCTGCCCTGGCAGCTGCCCTTAACTCTATATGAGGACATTTATTAAATAAATAAAAAAAGCTGGTAAAGGTTTTGGGTTTTTCTTTACATCTTAGGACACATATAAAGATAATGTTTATAAAGATAATGTTTATGGGGCATTAAAAATGTATTAATATATGGTTACATTTCTCAGTCTGGCTGTTTTAGGCTTGTTAGCAGACATGTGCATTGGCTGGCACGTTTGTAATAAGTAAAACCGCTAAAAGTCATAAATCTCCACTGGCTTTTTTTAGCCTTTGATATTTTTTTCTATTAGCATTTTTTTATTCCCACAAAATGTGCGCAGCACGGTCCTCTGGTTGAAAGAATCTGCACTCGAGACTTCCTCTGACTGGTCCGCCTGGCTTCCTGTTGGCAGCAAAATTATTAACAGATGCAGAACTTCAGAACTCTTCCAGGTTTACTGGACCTGCCTTGAAGGCTGTGGTGGCACCGCTGTTACAGCTCTGAGTTATTAAAGGTTCAAGCAGCACTGATCAGATGGCATTACTGGGCTCTTAATTGTGACCTTTAACCTTTTTTGGGGCACCGCAGTGCGCCTGACCCCAGCTTCTTAACATGCTGCAATGCCAAATAATGGGATCAATAAAGTAAATCCATATCTGTATCAAGTGTGTACAAAAAACTTTGATTTAGACAGTTTCTAATAATCTGACCAAAAGAATTGTTAAAAAATGCTAAATTAGATGGTGTTTATCAGTGTTTAGTAGATTTCTTCATCACTTTTAGCCAGCATCTTCACACAAACTGTCTCATATACAGACACTTCTGCAAAGTAAAACTAAAAATCCTGAGGGTTTGTGGAGGTGGGGAACCCTAAAACAGATAAGGGCTGTAGGAAGATGAAGGCAGGATGGAGAATAAAGGCTCTTTTAATCTATGAAACAGAACATAAATCCAAGAAGACTGGCAAGGCAACAAAGACTGCAGGGTCCTGAAAAATGATCAGAGACAAAGAAACCTGTGAAGTATAAATACACAGAGGAGAAAATCACTAAATAAGCTGCAGGTGGGTTGACTGGAAACCTGATGTGACTTGGAGACAGGAAGTCACTTAGACTACACTCATGAGCACAAAAATCAAGATTTCTTCAACAAAACTAAACTATAACTCAATAAAGTCATCCAGCTGAGGGCCTCGAAACTCCACAGGTTTGGATCCACTTTTTATTTATAGCCACGCAGATCTGGGTCAGGAGCTGGTTTTATAGAGCTGATTCCAGGTCAGCTGTAATACTTCAGGAATTTTGCAGCAACTGCTTTGAAAAGTCAAAGGTCACAAAGAAATAATCAGAATGAAATCAATAATCATAATGGTCGTGAGGAGACTTGAAGAGAAGCTCAAAAGTTGCTAACTGAAACCAGACACGTGCTGAAGTTCATAAAGCAAACAGAGTGATGTAATAACCAGACCGCCAGGCCTATCCTAAAAAATATTATTCTCACAAAACTCTAAAGGTGAACAAATGATCCGATTAGCTGCTTCTGAAACCACAGAGTGAGTTTAAATGATAATGTCATATTTTAGGATCTATATGGTCAGAAAATCAAGTTATTCACACAGGATACGTTTCTTCATCTGATGATACGATTAGCTAAATCAGCTACATCTGAAAAAACAAGCTCAACACGCTCCTCCGAAAAGAAATCAACCAAACAGCTGTCAGAGAAAAACGCTGCAGTCAAAGGTCTGTGGAGGTGTTTATTTCCCCGTTTTAAAATTCAGATTCAAGCTAAACACATCACCTGTTTTTAGTAAAGAAAACCATTAGAAAATCATTTAACCACATTTAAATTGGATGTTCAATATATATTCATGTCCTGATGTTAGAAGACAAGTTCTGACTCATGATTATAAAAAGAAAATCTTTTTAAAGGTAAACAGGTTAAATCAACCAACCATATCCCTGCTGCTTTAGTTTAAAATCATCTTAATGCTAAATGATCCAAACAACCTGAAAGAAAACTACAAATTACATCTGACCTACAGAAGCTACTCTTAAAGCTCAGATTATTTTAAGTGAATTTCTGTGTAAAGTTTATGAGCAGCTAGTGCTACCTGTTGTAGCTAGCTCTATGAACAACCTTAGTTTGAAGAAATGGAGTTTAATTTAGAATAGAATAGAAAAGCCCTTTATCGTCCCTCAGTGGGGAAAGTCAGGTGCACCAGCAGCAAGATACAGGCAAGTCGAGAAAAACAAGTTCAAAAAACTAAAAGCAAAAAATATAATGGCACAAAAAATATGTAATAATACTAGCATACTAGTAAAACAATTTACACCAGCTTAATGAGCTAGTGGCTATTCTGAGCTAATGTTAGCAGTCTTTAAGTCTAATTTCAGAAATTCTACGAACATGATGTAATTATCCTCTATGAATGACCATTTAGCATATACATACAATGTTATGGTTTTCCACTACAACGCTAGTTGTAGAACTTCCAGATCTGTGTGTAATTATTCAAGTTGGTATTTTATACAAACACTGTCAGGATTACAGTGTAATGTAAAACAGACAGCCGTGTAATGGTTTATAAAACTCCTGCAATTAAACTTTTAAGATTAGAGGTTAACTGAAGACAGCTCATCAATCTGGTCAGAACTAATCCTCCTTTCTCTGAACTGAGGCCATTCAAAGAGCTACAAAAATCTAAATTATGCTTTTAATGCATGACTACCTCTAAATCAGTAAATAAGGACACAGTTACTGGCTAACATCAAGACACCTCAATAATAAAACTTTGCACTGTTTCAGAAAAATGTAATTATAAAAAAGTTTTGCATTTTGAAGCAAATTAGTCCCTTCAGACTAGAGGACCAGGCAGCATCTCCTCAGATCACAGTTCAAATGAAACTAGAGAGTGGGAATGATGAGGATCTTCTGCAGAACATCCGGAGTGCAGCAGGGAAAGCTGGAGGCATTTTACAGCCGGATGATGAGAATAAAATTTGATCTTGCATTTAATGGAGCCTGATGGCCAGCGTGTTCTACTTGAAGATAAGTGCAGACATGTTCAGTATTTAAACAAGTGTCTGAACGACTCTACGAGATGAGGAGTCTGGATATCGTTACCGTGAGTGGCAAAGCTTACACGTCTCTCAGTGCAATGGGGATGAAATTTAAAACATAAACAGCCTCAGGAGGTAATAAACACTTTAAAAAATTATGTCTTTGACAGTTTATGTCACCAAGCAGGAAGACAAACACACACACGCACCAGATAAAAGCAACTCAGAGCCAAATTCCTCTAACTTAATCCCCAACTCCAGCTCTGCAGCATCTCGGCTCTCCACTGCAGAGCCACAGTCTTGTGAAAGGGAGACGACATTAGAGTTCAGCCCTTATCCAGACCTCTCTGTCCCACACACTCAGACTGCAAACACAAATCCCAGCTGCTGAACTAATCCTCCGCTCCTCTGTTCTGTTTAATCCTCCAATGATTAGTACAATTGTGGATTCCTGGGGCCATGAAACCGATGTTCCTCTCTGCCCGTCTCCATCTCATCTGGACCCGCGTTTGCCTCAGCCGCTGCAGCACGTGTAGTCCAAGATAAGACGGGTTTAGCTGAGTCCAGTCAATAAGCTGGGTAGAGATGAACCGATGGAGCGTCTTGTCAGCTGTCAGTTTCTGTGTTGGTGCTCCTAATTATCAGCTGGTCTCATGGATTTCCTACTGGATGTTCTGTCCACTAAACTAAAAATCAATCCAGACTCTAAGAAACAAAGCAGATCTGTTTGTCTTGTGCACTTTTCAACAGTTCAGCTCCTCTCTTGATTAAACTAAATGTTTAGAGGTCACCAATATGCTCGATAATAAATTAAGGTTCCTTTATTCAGAAAAACTATGTGTAAGCTGCAGAAACACATCCTCCTGCCTATCATTGGCTGCAACCAGAAACTGGCTGAGAGGTGTCTCCATGGCAACGTGGGCGTAAACCAGTCCCAGGGGAGAAGCTCATTGGAGGAAAGGGTTAAACCTGGTGGATGCAGATAGGTGACACCTTAAATACAGCAGCATGTCTCGGATGTTAGGTTTAGCTAATTTGGGTTAATCACACTACAGGAGCATCTGATCAAATCAGTAAAGCAAAATTTCCAAAAAGTGAGAATTCTGTCAAATTAAATTAAAATGCATGCAGTGGAACAAAGGCAATAAATGTCTTAGGGGATAAATAAGAGGCTCTGACATGAACACAGTCAAGTAAAACCAGATTAAAGTCCTCAAATGATGAAAGCATCTGGGTTTGTGGCTGCTGGTTGGATTATTCAAGTAAATTCAAAACACTAAAAGAACAAAAATGCACTTAATAAACCAAACTTTGACTAAATCTTCTGCATCTACGTAGTAAAAAGCCAGTTTTGTGCTCCTTGTTGCAACTGAGACTGTGCCACTTCAGATTCTATTCCTACAAAACAAAAGGGATTTAGCAGCTGGTGGCCTGTTTATCATCAAAAGTTTTTTTTCTTTGCTTCACTGATCGACTTAACCTAGCATTTCAAGAGGTTACAACATTAGCACATGACTAGTTACCTCATCTGATAGAGACCTTTTCAGGGTTATTTTTGCTCAAACATCATTTTTCTTCAGTTGCCAAGGTTACCATATCTTTGGGTTTTGCAGGAATCATCTTTGAGCAAATCAGTAGTGTTATCTTAGAAATACAGGAACATAGAAAGCGTTTTTATCATGAGGACTTGGAAACAGTCATTTATGTTTGTGTCTTTTCTGTTGGAGTTTTGTAACCCTGTTTTAAATCTGGTGCTCAAATAAAAGTGACCTGCAGAAAAGGTTTCTATTTACCTTCTGAATGGTGACAGTTAGTCTAAATAGCCTCATAAAATACAACCTGATGTTTTTTATAACTTCAGCTCTCAGTTCGGATGTGGCAAAACAGAGATCTTTGAATCAGATAAATGATGATGATGCAACCTCTTAAGTTTTCTGACTGGAGAGAGCAGAGATGAAAATAAAAGGAGAAATAAAGAGTCTGCAGTTACAGCGTGGCTCTTTTACATCAGCTGACTGTAGTTCAGCTTTATTCCACTACAGATTACTGAACTCATCATGCTGTTGAATGCTGATTTAAATTCTTAACATGTAAATAAATGACTTCACTGAGAAGTGGAAAAACGTGCACCGACTGGCACTGAATACCCAAACAAATGGAGCTGTTTTAATGCTTAGACAGGCCGTTGTTTACTTCATTAATGCCACCATATAAACTGAAGAACTATTCACTGTTTCAAATAATAATCTGCGCCTGGCAGAGCGCTGCTTCATGAAAGGATGATTATATGTAGAAAACTGGTGAAATGGACAGAACAGTCCCAGTGAATCAAGAGGCAGCAGCGTCATTACCAAGTGCCTAAAGAGACCAGAAAAAACACAAGAAAGATTCTGAAACTCAACCCTGTGGAGAGCAGGGTGATGGAGTAACTGTTCTCTAAAAAGGCAAAAGCTCATTGGTTTGACTTAGTTTATTTTTAGATCCATGTTTAGATTTGTACTTCTTCACAACACGAATGCCAAGCAAACAGCCATTCAGGAGCGAGCGTTCTAAACAAAGTTTATCTCAATACAGATAAAAAGAGGAAGAAACTAAAGAGCGTTTTAGGGGTTAGTGGCCTGTGACTCTAAGTTGTGACTGAAGATAAAACAACAGAATCAGACATTCTGTGAGCAGCAAGACTGCAACTAAAAGTTGAATAAATTGCAAATATAATTAAGATGCTTTGTGACTGAATGGTGACCAGAACACCCTCATAAGGTGTTTAGCTCAGAAATATTGTTTGTAGCATTCCTGCGGGATAATTCTGTGTAATTTCTCACAACTTTTGTTACAACCCAGTGAGACTGTCATGGTCTGTGTGTGTGTGTGTGTGTGTGTATTTTCTGTTGAGAGTGAGACCTCCTCTCGTGGCTCGGATCTTTGGGCGTGATTCTGCAGAGCACCTGCTGGCAATCTCCTCATCAGACTATGGGGATTTAAGGAGCTGCTGGATGGCCGGCCTTCGCCTGATGATTGACCTTAGTGGTATAGTCAAGTCTCCAGAGTCTGTTTTCTAGCTTCTAGTCATACAACCTTTTTCCTGTTGTGTAATAGTACTCACCTTTTGTTCTTTTTTTTCTTACCATCCTTGGACCTCCTGCGCTGCCCAGGTTGTGAGCCTTCACTGGTTTCCAAGCCATCTCCGGATTCCTTCAAACCCACTGCTACAACCTCGTTCCAACATCCCCTCAGCTCCACGTCCATCCTCAGCAGTTCTCAAACTTTCCCGCCGAACACCTGCCTGCCTGCTCTCACGCTCTGCTCCAATCACATCAGGATCTCTACATCTCCAGCTCTCACACACACTCCACCGGGATCTCCTGCCCTCTCAAGTTCTAAGAAAATCCAGTTACCGTAAGACCATCTTCATCATTTCTCTCTCGTGATCACAGTTGTTCTCCACTTCATCTAACAGCTCCTTTGTCTTATAGATCCAGATGATTCTCCCCCAGAACTCGGATCCCTCCTCCTTTAATTGTCCATATTCTTAAAATAAATCCTTTGTTAAATCTTTTTCCTTGTTGTTAGAGTTGATTCTGCATGTGGGTCAGGAAACTTGCCTCAAACATGACAGAATCATCAGGCCAGTCTGACCCAGCAGGATCATCCATGGATCTAGGTCAGGTGGAGCCCCTGGTTGTTAGGCATGACGCTATCCTCAAGAGTCTGTGCGACCAGCAGGGCGCTATGGCACGACGACTGGATCAGGTGGTCCATGCTATTGAAAACCTGAACGTTCGAACGCAGTCCGTGGCCCCAAGTCCTTCCACCAACAATGCACCACCAGTGCCGCCTCCGACGCTGCCTGAACCACCTCGCTCCTGTGATGTAGCCCCACCTACTCCAGAGTATTTTATGGGTGAGATTGGAAAAAGCGGTGGGTTCCTGCTCCAATGTTCTTTGATTTTTTGTCGAGCACCGCAGTCTTTCCCAGATGATCTGTCAAAGATTTCCTATATCATTGGTCTCCTTAGAGATAGAGCCTTACAATGGGCTGAAGCTAAATATGACTACCATACCATTCTCAGGAGCACTTTTGATGATTTTGTTTCTGACTTCAAACAAACATTTGGAAGTTCTGAAACATCTACTGAGACAGCCAGAAAACTGTGGCGAATTAACCAGGGAAATAGACCAGTAGCAGATTTTGCTGTGGATTTCCGCACTCTAGCAGCAGCATCTGGCTGGAACGCTCTGGCTCTTAAAGGGATGTTCTATCAAGCTCTTAACGAGCAAATAAAAGATGAATTGGCCTGTAGAGATGAACCCAAGACCTTGGAGGAACTGATTACTCTGGCCATCCGCATCGACAACAGGCTCCGGGAGCGAACCAGAGAAAAGGGACAAAGAAAGACTGATAAGAGACCGGTTTCTAACCCACTGTTGTCTGTTTCAGTACCAGTCCGGCCAGACCCCCACCCGGATGAACCCATGCAGGTTGGACGCACAAGGTTGTCCCCCGCTGAACGTCAACGGTGTTTTGAGGCCAATGAATGTCTGTACTGTGGTAAGGTTGGTCATCACATTGCCTCCTGCCCGGTTCGGCCAAAAGGGGGAGCCCGCCAGTAACCACGGGACTACTGGTGGGTGGACTCAACAAGGATGATTGCTCCCGTTTAGTACTGCCTGGCACTATCCTGTTCTGCCAAGAAACCACACAAGTCCAGGTTTTAGTTGACTCTGGGTGCGAACAGAACCTTATTGACTGTAAATTAGTAAAACAACTCGGAGTCCCTGTTTGTCCTCTCTCTTCCCCCATTCACGTCAAGTCCCTGGATGGAAAACCATTACATCCCATCACACACAAGACTGAACCAGTCGAAGTCATCATTTCCGGAAATCATCGTGAAATAATCACTTTTCTTGTCTTCCCTTCTCCACAGTCCTCCCTGGTCCTCGGGTTTCCTGGGCTGTCCCTACACAATCCCCAACTGAACTGGAAGGAGGGTCGAGTAGACTCCTGGAGTACTCACTGCCTTTCTTCATGCCTGCATTCTGCCGTTGTTTTGTCCAGTCCTACCCCAGAAGATACTGTGCCACCTGACCTTTCCAATGTTCCCCCGGATTACCATGATCTCAAACAGGTATTCAGTAAAGCACGGGCCCTTTCCTTGCCCCCTCACAGACCATATGATTGCTCCATTGACCTGTTTCCTGGAGCTCCTTTGCCCACCAGTCACCTGTATAACCTGTCCAGACCAGAGAGAGGCAGCATGGAAAAGTATATCAATGAGTCCTTAGCTGCCGGGTTAATCCGTCCATCTTCCTCTCCCCTGGGTGCTGGTTTCTTTTTGTAGCCAAAAAAGAAGGCACCCTCTGCCCTTGTATTGATTTCCGTGGCCTCAACCAAATCA
>SSNR01000186.1:625161-640173 GCA_006937965.1 Callopanchax toddi
GGGGGGGGGGGGGGGGGGGGGGGGGCACAGGGGGGCCAAGCTTGCTGTCAGGTGGCACTGCCCCCCAGCCCCCCCTAGAACCGCCCCTGAGTCTGAGCACAACCCAGATAATAATTTATTAATAATAATAATAATAATAATAATCTTTATTTATAAAGCGCCTTTCATACAGAAAAAAACTGTAACTCAAGGTGCTTAACAAGTTAAAATGACCCCACATAAACCCCATTCCCATCCCTCCCCCATAAAAAGCACACATACGCAAACACACACACACATACACACAAAGGACATTGGGCTGAGTACAGATGAGCAGGTTCTAAGGAAACGCCATCAGAGGAGCCCTCTGCACCAGCAGCAGCAGGTCAACAGCAGCAGCCAACGCACCGACACGGGCGACCAGAGGAGGCAGGGCTGAGACCCCACCTCCACCTGGAACCACCTGGAGTTCCAGGCAGCCACAGCAGACCACCGCTCCCGAGGCAGAGGACTCCCTCAGAGGAAACACTGGAAGGACGATTAAAATAACAAGTTAAAATATAAAATAACATAAGATAAATATAAGAATAAACAATAAAACTGTGATAAAATCTAATTAAATACCTAAAATCTATTAGACCAAAATCAGCTAAAGGTTAGACTAAAAGCAGTTAAACAGGCTAAAAGTAATTAAACACAATATGTTAAAATTACACTAAAAACAGTTAAACAGGTTAAATAAATAAGAAGTAAAAAGGTGAACTAATACTCAGTTAAAAGCTAGCTTAAAAAGGTGGGTCTTGAGCTTGCCTTTAAACACATGAACGTTCTCTGCAGCCCTGAGGTTCTCCGGCAGCCTGTTCCAGAGGTGAGGGCCATAATAATAAAAGGACGCCTCACCGTGAGTATGTGTTCTAACTTTCGGGATGACAAGCAGACGGCTGCCAGAGGAGCGCAGAGACCGCAGAGGTTCATATGGTAAAAGCAATTCTGAGAGATAAAAAGGCCCAAGACCATTAAGACACTTAAAAACCATTAAAAGAACCTTAAAATCGATCCTAAAACACACAGGTAACCAATGCAAAGACTTCAGGATGGGCGTAATGTGCTCCCGCCTCCTGGTCTTCGTCAGGACACGTGCTGCTGAATTTTGCAAGAGTTGTAAACCTGAGATACTCTTTTTGGGAAGACCAGAAAGCAGGGCATTACAGTAGTCCATTCTACTGGTGATAAAAGCATCAGTGTCTCTGTGTTGGCCCGAGATTGCTGCCTTGCATTACTGTTTTACATGACATTCTATGGTTATTTACATAAGAAGTAAATATCATCATCATCATCATCATCATCATAAAAATGTAGCTCCAAGTCAGGCATTTCTTCACATTTCTCCTGAAATAATATAAAACTGACAGTGGTGTAAAGGTTCATCAAATAATGTATGAACTGATGTGACATTTTGAAGGTTGGAGCTTTTGTAGGACAGCAGTAACACATTTTGGTTTGGCTGTGTGTGGACTAGCTGTTCAGCTATTCAATCATATTTAGATGTTATTTCTCAACAATGGTCCTTTAGGAAGCTATTTACAGGTAAGAGTAATTATTTATGAAATGTCTCAAAAATGTAAATAGATATTTTACAAACCAAAATCTAAACCAAGTTTAAATACCCAAATCATGGTTTGTGAATCAAGGATGAAAATTTTCAAAGAAGCCTGAAATGAATCTTAGTCATGGGACATGATTAATGGAGAACAACGAGTTGTGCTGCTTTTAGTCTACAAAATTCTTAAGCGCTGTTTGCACAAAGTTAATACGCAAGTAAATATGTACATCTTTGCAGTTTAAAAATGAACTCAAAACCTGGATTGCCGAAAAATGACAGCAAGCGCTATGGATGAATGAGTCATAAATTAAAATATTTGTTTACAGCAGAAAACAGTTTGTTGGCTGAAGGACTGGAGACCAGAACAATAATGTATCTGCAGCCAACAGTAAAACACTGGGAAGGTTCCTGCAGGTTTGAAGCTGCATTTCTGCAAAAAGAGTTGAGGATTTGGTCTGGATTAATGAAGTCCTCAGTGCTGAGTATTATCCATCACGCTGTACCATCAGGGAGGCGTCCGATTGGCCTCAAAATTATTCAGCAACAGGACAACGATCCCAAACACCCGGAGTCATTAGGAACTATTTTCAACATGAAGAAGATCAAGGTGTCCTGGAAGTGATGCTATGACCTGCACAGACACTCTTACTTAAAAAAAATTACATCTGCTAAAGACTTATTCTGAAAAATATACAGCTTAAAAGGTTAGGTTTGATTTACTGGTGAAATTGATCAAAAACAAAAGAAGTTCACCCTACAGTGATATTATGTCATGAAAGTAGGTCATTATGGTCATTTCTTCATCTCAAACAATGTAATGAAACAAAAGCCAACAACAGTGGTGGGTATACCTCAAGAAAAATGTCAGTGTCTCAATAACTGGTCATGTGACACCTTGATGACGTCTCATGCTGTTCACAAATCGACTTATTCTCTGCTGAGTCATGGCATTCCACTTTTCTTAAAGGGCAGCCCTCAGGTCATTCACGTTCAGGCGTATAGTTACCAGCCTCCACATGGTGACTCAGCTGATCCCATAGGTTTTCTATGGGATTCAGGTCTGGAGAAAGTGCAGGTCACTCCATTAGAGGTATCCCAGTCTCCAGCAGTTGTTCCCTAATGATGTCACCTTGATGATCTGGAGCATTGTCGTCCATGAAGATGAAATTAGACCTGTGTTATTCATAAGAACAAGGACTGGATTACGTATGTTATTCAGGGAGTATCAGCTTGTCACAGAGTCATTCACAAGGTGTAGCGTAGTTCTGTATTAACTAGACACACCTGCCCACACTGTAACACCACCACCACCAAAGGCTGGTCTGGTGACAACAGTAGCTGATGCATAACGTCTCCTTGACGTCTCTAACATCACTGGCAGCCATCATTTCTGCTCAGCGTGAATCAACTTTCATCAGCCAACAGCACTGAGACCCTCTGATCCCTCATCCAACATAAATGCTCCCTGGCCCATGAAAGATGTTGAGGCCTGTGCCTGGTGATGTGGTCAGGTACCCTGGCAGGTCATCTAACATGCAGAACATGCTGATGGATTCTAATGGTCTGATGTGACACTTGGGTTCCTCTCACCTCCCTTAATTTTGCCTGGATTTGTGTAACATTCATCCAGTTCCACTGTTCACAATGAAGCAGGTTTCCATGTGGGATGTGATCAAAGGACATCCATTTCTATGCCTTTCTGTGACTCTTCCAGTCTCTCTGTTGCAACCTGCTGATGACACTGACTCTAAGCTCAGTGGACACTTCCATCTGAGAACATCCTGTTTGAAGCCTCACCATGGCGAGGTTCTGTTGATCAGATGTTAGGTGTGGTCTTGGTCTCATGGTGTCAAAATGAGGACAGCATGATGAAGAGAATTGTTTAAATATCTATCTATCTATCTATCTATCTATCTATCTATCTATCTATCTATCTATCTATCTATCTATCTATCTAATGCCAGTATAAATCAATAGAAATAGTGTTTCTGGCCAGAAAATGTATATTTTATTCTCACATTTCCATGTAACCAGTGTTAGGGGATAGATAAGTGTTGTATTAATGTATCCTTTATTGGTCCCCTTGGGGAAATGTGTCTCTGCATTTGACCCATCCTCATTGTTCGAGGAGCGGTGGGCTGCCATCTCAGAATGGCGCCCGTGAGGTGGTTGTTGGGGGTTTCAGTATCTTGCCCAAGGATACTTTGACACATGGGGTTTGAACCCACACTTTCTGACATGGGAGCCAATCTCTTTTGCCACTGCGCAACGGTCACCCCATTATTAGGCTGTGTTCTCAACATCATATGGTGGCTTCAGTTCATATATATATGTATATATATATATATATCTGTTGCTCACATCTCACATGAAGCTTCTGACAAACAGATTATTTTTTGGAGATTGATTTCACACAAATCTATGGTTTTAATCCTCTGTAGTTTACAATAAACATACAAACATTAGACTTGGACATTGTTAAGTTGCTCTGAAGTTTTCTGCAGCATGTGACTGTCCTCTGTGCAACACAGGCCATCTGCTGTGCAGCATCCACGTCATAGACAAACACCCACTTGTCTCTCAGACTTCACACTTACGAATCACATGACCTGCAACAGAAGGTATGAAACCAATATTTTAATTTTAAATGTTTCCATCAAGGACAACAGATATGATGTGATGAGGCATGTAATGAACAATAATAAGCCCTTATGTTTCAGCTACAATATAGACAGCAACATTAGTTGGAAGCAATCACAGAAGGCATGAAAACTGTGAGAACAAACAGAACTGTTTCATTTTCTTCTGTGAGCTATAAGACGGAGAATTATCTTAAACTTTTTACAGCCCATCGGTGCAATTAATCACAAAAGGAACTGTGACACAGAGGAGAAGACAGTTCTTATCATCACTGTGTACATAAACTCCATTAATCATATGATAAATGGGGAAAGGAGATTGCAGGTTGCTGTTTACGTCTTGTCTAAAACTCCTGCACAGGCCAAGGAAATTGTCATTTTTATACAAAGAACAATCAATAATGTATTTACTATAGTCTTTGTGCAAATAGGAGTAAGATGGTATGTCTAAGATAATAAAATAACTTTATTAAGTGGTATTGTTTAATAACATTTATATTGAATAATAGGATATTGCTGCCAATAGCAGAGATACATGTAAATAAAGCTCTGTAATCACAGATGCAAATATAATAAAGAATATTTGTAATTTATCTGTTCACTTCCCTTTTTTCAAATTATACTTCTTGTTTGATACACAGTAAATCGGGTGTAAACTTCCTTCCGGTTAAGAAAAGCAAGACAATGCATCTTTCTGACTCTTTCTATTTCTGTTTCTACGCCTTTGCGGTTTGTTTTTTGTTTCGATTAATACTTCTGCTCATTGAGCTTGTTTTTGTGGACCATTGTGTAGTTTCGCCCTCTGTCGACCACTTGTAGAAGACGTGCACCCGGAAGTTTCTTTCGGTGAGCATGTAGCATGAAGCTAAATAAAGCTGCTAGATCTTATCAGCTGTGGCAACAGACAAGGCCCACCCCGACCTGAATCAACCAATCATCATCCTTGCCTAACCATATCCAACCAATCACAGCAAGGTCCCGCCACTTCCGTTCAGCCTCATATCCAATGAACGCGGATGAGAAAATACATTAAATTATCAAGTTTCATAATGTTAGTAATAAATGTAATTCTGGATTTCAAAATAAAACAAAACGGGAACGAATGCAGTGATTTGATTGTAATATTAAGAAAAAGACAATAAATTTATAAAATTCTATATTTTAAGTTAGTATATGTTGGCAATACTACAGGCATAAATACAAGTCCAGTTGAGAATGTCTCATGTAGCCCCAACAAGTTCTTTGTAATGGCTTTGAAATAATAATAAATGACTACATAGGAAAGAAAAAGGATGCCACATAAATTAAATTTAAAATAATATCAGGACGACCTTTCCAGGTTTGTTTACATTGCCAGTTTAATATATATTTTAAGCTTCTAAATGTATATTATGTTATCTACAGCTGACATGATTCTCTTACTAATTTAATCATAGCAATAATTTGTCACCATAAAACTTCACCAGATAATTAATTCCATTAATGCAATATTTTTTAGACTAGTGTTAAATTTAAATGATTAATTTAAAAACTGGAAGCAAAGTTCCAATTAAGATTTTGTTCCAAGAACTCAATGTTTAGTTGTTGGTTTTTAATGGATGTTTTACCTAATCATTGTTTTTTGTAATAAAGTGTTCTATAAACCACCCTGAAACAGATCTGTTTACACCTTCTTTCATTCAGAATGTAGGCGACTGTTCTGTTGATGGTCCTCTGAGTTCTTGTAATTCTAAACCTCCAATAACATAATGTTATTTTGACATGTTTTGACATTTATTTTTTATTTAAGTCAATGTACATGTACAATGTAATGTTGTCTGTACTGTGCTTAAAGGGGTGTAGCATCCTCATTTTAAACTGTACACAAAAGGTAAAGTTTTTTAAAAGTTTTTTTTAAAGTTTAAAGTTTAAAAGTTTAAAGTTTTAAAGTAAATTCTTTAAAATTATGCATATTGTATTGCACTAAAGCTGCACTGTGGTTACGATGGCTTGTTTTGTAGGGTTGTTTTAATTGTGACAACACTTTATTCTTTAAAGGGTAATTGTCTTTAAAAACCAGCACTTTCAGATGACTTGTGTTGAACTTGTGCTTTATAAATAAACTGAATTGAATTTCATGTTTGTGTAACAAAGTAGAGTTTAATCAGTGTTAAATCTGCCACATATTTCTGCCATCAAGATAAATTATACAGATTTAAAAAAAAAAAAAAGACATTGACTTAAAATTGTTTTCATTTTTTATTTTGCAAAAAAGTAAATATTTGAGATGCCACTCATCATTTGTGTTACAAGAATTCTGGATGTTTATGTTCATACACTAAATATGAGATTTACTTACATTTAATTTTTATTGGCATAAA
Organism: Callopanchax toddi; assembly: GCA_006937965.1. Classification (NCBI taxonomy): domain Eukaryota; kingdom Metazoa; phylum Chordata; class Actinopteri; order Cyprinodontiformes; family Nothobranchiidae; genus Callopanchax; species Callopanchax toddi. Next base: position 631,743 of record SSNR01000186.1, read on the forward strand.
TATCTAGAACTAAAGAGTATCTGGTTAATTTCATTAATATGCCTTCGGAATGCCTTACCTAGTTCGTGAATGAGTGACGTTTACTTTGAAAAATCCTCACCGGAAGCAATGCTAACTATTGCTATGCGGAAACATCGTCTTGTTCCCTACCCTCGTGTGTTTCAGGTTGGTCCCACTTTTAATACTGCTGAGCCTTTAAAGATTTTTACCCTCCTTACTTCATTCAAACGAGGGGCTCGTTATAAAAGCACATAATGTGTGACAGTGGTCTCACGTAAATGACGTATCAGCGGCTAACATTTCATTCGCTTTAATGAATAACCAACTTTTTAGTTCATTAAAGCTAACGTTAGCAGCTACGTTATTTTTAGCATTATTTCTTCACACGTATTAAAGCTGTTTTATGTTCATATTGCAATTCAGCATGGCCAAATATAAAATACACTAAACTAAACAGCTGTATGCTCTTCCCTGTTTTCTTCAGGTGAGCTTTAGAGCTTGATATTAGCATTTATACACCTTTGCATCCAGTCAGCAGCAGCAGCTCAGGTCCTGCAGCAGTATGTCCTGTCATGATGGAGAAGGGACTGCAGAGCAGACCTCAGACATATCTGCCTCCAATGATACTGATTCTGCCATAATCACCGTCATCATCGGAGCAACTGTTCCCACTGGCTTTGAGCAGACAGCTGCAGAGGAGGTCCAAGAGAAGATTGGGGTTGATGCACGAATCAGCAAAGATCGTGGCCGCATCTATTTTCCAATCACTACTGACAAACTCTTCCAGGTGGGAATCCTTCCTCACCTGCATTATGAAGATTTAGAATTTTTACTCATTGTTATTGGACTTCTTAAATATGTTTTATTGCTCAGAGTATAACATGTTACAGAAAATTTGCACATATGAACACATATTTGTTCTGTTCCTACTTGCAGGTTCATCGTCTGCGGTCTGTAGACAATCTTTTTGTTGTGGTGGAGGAATATGATGATTACCAATTCAAAGAGTCTAAGGTGAATTGACCCAGCTGTAATCTCTATTGGTTAATTGTGACCAGGTCTGACATTACTGTGATTTATACAGGAGGAGACGTTGATGGAGTTGCAGCAGCTTGCCTCCAGACTTCCCTGGACTAATGCTCTAAAAGTCTGGGAGCTAAACAGAACCTTAAAAAAGAAGAAAGGCCACAGGAAAGGAGGAAACACCACCAGAGTAAAACCTGACAGTGAGGCCAGTGCTGCTGACACTCGGCAACAAGAGCTACCTCAGGAGACGTCTGCAGCCGAAGGTGACGCCAAGACAGAAAGCACGGCTGACTCAGAGAGCTGCCAGCAGGACTCGGAGGAGGCTACACCTGAGGCCAAACTCATCAAGTTTCGTGTGACGTGCAACCGGGCTGGGGACAAACACAGCTTTTCCTCTAATGAGGCAGCCAGAGACTTTGGTGGGGCTGTGCAAGAGTTCTTCCAGTGGAAGGCAGACATGACAAAGTTTGACATAGAGGTAGGCAAGCTTGTCCAAACTGGACTGAGGCATATTAAATTCCTTCACCCAGGTCAAGAAAAGCTCTGTTTGTAAAGGTAAACATGCAAGGGACGAGATCATATTTATTTTAGAGAGTTACTAAGAAATTAGAGCCACAGTATTAAGTTATATTATCCTTTTAAACAAGCTAACACAATGTGATAAATACCATTGTTTGTCATTGTGTTTAAGTTTACAGTGTTGGAAACTTCTAAAGATGCTTATGAAATGAATTTAAACAATTTCATAGCCATGGTGGTTCTTTAGACATAATTTATGGCAACTTAAATCAGGGCATTTACTTTTTTTATCAAATAAACTCAAGTCAAAGGAGCAATTATATTTTTATTAAATGCTCCTGTCATTTCAATATAAGTTCTAAAATCTGCTCATTTTACTGGTAATCTCTCCTCAGACTGTATTTTCTCTTGCAGGTTCTACTTAACATTCATAATGTCGAGGTCGTGATCGGAATCGCTCTCACTGAGGAGAGTCTTCACAGGAGAAACATCAGCCACTTTGGACCGACCACTCTGCGTTCCACACTGTGCTACGGCATGCTCAGGTGACCCTTAAATAGGTGTTTTTTCTTTTTGTGAACTATTAGACCTCATGCTCTGTGACCCTGGGTCAAATAGGGAGGCGTGCTGTGTTGACATGAAGTTTGACAAGTAAAAAAATAGGTAACTATGAAGGGTAACTGTGATGGAAATAACTGCTTTGAGTGAAAACAGGCAGAACCAGTTAAGAACAAAGGACACATCCATTAGTGTGTGTCACACCTTAGTGTTTACCTTAGTTTGAGTAACAATTGGCCAGTGACTGTTTTTTACCTTCTGTTCCTCATGACATGAAAATGATTTTCTTTGTTTTGTTTTTAGGAGATAAATAATAATATGATTCTAAAAAATATCAACATTAGATTTTGATTGGGTTCATTTTGGGGTAATTTTGGGCATTTTCAGAAGGTTAATGGATGTGTTAAAAAAAAGATTTATGGAGAAATCCTTAAGACAACATCTAGGTTTATTTATGCATTCAGTTCCACTTTAAAAGCAAACATTAAATTTAGTTATTGAGACCATAATTTGCAGATATATTTAACAAATATTGAAGATGCTTTTTAAGCTGTCCCCTTTGAGTTGCATTATTAAGGCCCTATTAAAATAATTTTACTTTTCCTTCAGAGGTGGTTTTTCTTTTCAGTTTTATTTTTCATAATTCCATATTTTATAATCTAAGAATGTTGATTCTGAGACAAACACAGAGAATTAAATTTGGGAAGAAGAGACTGGAAAAAAAAACTTCAAATGATTTCAAAAGGCTTTGATTTTTTTCTTTTACTAAATATTTACTTTTAAAGTCCTCAAATGATTTTTATCAGCTCTTGCTGCAGATAGATTCGTTTAAATACTTTTTTCAGACATTTCTTGAAAATTAAATGTTTGTGAATATTTTATGTTTTCAGTTCTTTGAACCTGAGAAATTGGTGTGAAAAAATTAAAAACGTATTAAAAGCAAAAACTTTTTTTTTTTTAAGTGAACCATAAATGCACAATAAGTACATTTCAAAAAATAACTTTGATCCCTCAGGATGTTTTAATAATTCACATCTTCAACCAGCACAAACAAGATGCAAACTTATTTTCCTCCTTATTGGTTTAATGAAGTTGCCGTACTATAGTTTGTTGTAGACCGGGCGGTAACCATTTGTCTCTTTAACTGAACAAAACTGGCTAACGTGTCCTTCAGTTGGTCAAATAGCTGCTGTATAAATCTTTAATTTGTTCTGTTGGAAAGCAGTGAACTTAGCTGGAATACTTGTCATTTAGTAAAGTGACTGAGGACTTCAGATTTTTAAAACTGGCAGCTGCAACAGTTAAAACTCATGTTGGGTAAACCCCAGAGAGGTGATGATGTGTGTGCAAATGGCTGCAGGCCAGTGATGCTCAAAAAATGTCTGTAAACCTTCTGTTTATAGGCAAGTTCTGTATATTTAGATGGTAAAAAGACTTTTAAAAACAACAGTCAAAAGACATCAGCTGCTAATATCTGCCTCTTCTAGATCTGGATTGTGAAAGAGCTGCTCAGAGGGACAGAACACTGGCATGTCCACACAAACATCTAGACCTTTTAATAAATACCCTGTAAACTTTTCGGACAGTTTGAATAAACCAGAGGACCAAAACACACAAATACAAATATAACACGATAATTCAACACAAAAAGAAAGGACTCAGCAGGTTCTAACTCATAACTTGTTTGCTTTGAGGCAACAGAGCTGATGAGTCATCAGTGACACATTTTAAACAACCAAAGAGTGGGGGAAATCAGTGCATCGGTAAAAAAGCAATGACTTGATGGTTGGTATCATTTAAGCATGTTTTAAGCTTTCCTTACCATAGCCTATAATGAGTTTATATTGAAGAAAGTACATTTTAAAAGCATACTTTGCAACTTTTTTATATTTTAAAATCTTTTCCTTGAGCCAGTATGTGCTAATATGGCCCTTCACAAAGTTAATGAAAAGTCACTCTGCCCCATCTGGTGCTTGGATCCGCATGATTGCAAGATCTCAGTCTCCGGTCCGGTGCCCTGAAGTCTCACAAAGCCACGTATCTCATGAGGGTTAGGCTAACCCAAAGCAGCTAGCCATTATGCTAGTGCCAGAGTGTTTTTAGCTCATGATTTCTGCTTTTTCAAAAATCTCTCCCTGCTTGAACACAGCTGATTTCTTTGAAGGAGTAAGTAGCCGCTCATGTAGAAAGCTATGAAGGTTGAGGAGACATTTCAACAGTTAGATTAATTTGTTTCTGAGCAAAGACAATGGTGCTAACGTTTTTACGGCAGTGATTTAAAACGGACACCAGGAGGAGCCAAAACAAGCAAAATCACATAGTGTCTCAGTGTTCGCGAAAACCTTTGAGCCACGCCTGCCAAACTGGCAGACGTGGGAGCATCTCAGGCAGGACATTTTTGACTCACGTAGGACAATGTCCTCACGTGCTGCAGATCTGTATCTATTTAATATAGTGGTTATTATAGTGACCTCTATGAGACACTAGATCAGAATATGGTCATTTTTTCCCACTTAGTCCTTTAAAAACAATAATCATTCATTTATTTATTGATTAATATAGCAACTTCCCACCACCAATCAAAGCAGTCCAAAGCGCTGAACAAAGTCAAATACAGACAGTAAATACAATAATAAAACAGAACAATTCAAAGATAAGAACAACAGGCAAAAATATCTTAAATGATTCGCCTAAAAGTCAATGAAAAGAACTGTCAGCAGTTTAAAAGACACTAAAAAGACACAACAAGAGGTAATAAACACGACTCCTAGAGCGACATCAGACCACCATAACACTGAGTCAGTCTGGCTCTAAAGACCCAGGATGCTGCTGGTCTAGTTTCACTCAGACCACCATAACACTGAGTCAGTCTGGCTCTAAAGACCCAGGATGCTGCTGGTCTAGTTTCACTCAGACCACCATAATACTGAGTCAGTCTGGCTCTAAAGACCCAGGATGCTGCTGGTCTAGTTTCACTCAGGAATCCTGTTCAGTTTCACATTTCTGTGAATCAGGATCTGATTATGGCATTTTAATGATTGAGCAGTATTTTATTATGCTGTTATTATTGTTTAGGCTCTAAATGACTTTACAGTCAGGTAGTTATTCAGATTTATATTTATGTGAATCTTTATGTTTTGATTTGCCTGTAACTTTGCAGCTGTGCACCTGAATTTCCACACTGAGGGATAATTAAGGATTTCTATTCTATTCTAAATTATTATTATTATTATTTTTAATATTATATATAGTTACCATAACAGGAGAATGGAGTTCACAGATTATCCTCCTGTTCTCACTCCTTCATTCTTAATACGTCATTCTCATGTAGTTTGGTTTCTCATCCTAAAGTAACCAGTTAACAGAGTTACTAGATCATATGGGCTTTGTTTGGGGGACTGATCAGCTGCACGTTCAGATCAGCTGTTCTCTGCCTCATCACCATAGAAACACGTCGGACCCGATGTTTTTTAACATTGTCCGACGGAGCTGTGTTTAGATCATTAAATAATGATGGACAAGGAAGAACGGACTAAATTAAAACTAAACCGTGGTGGTTACAGTTCGTTTAGGAAGCTAATATTAGAGAAGAGAGGCCGACGCAGATCTCACGTCTGAACCTGAACGCTGTAACGTCAGAGAGTCTACGTCGTCCACCTAGAAGCTCCAGAGCAAAATTAATCACCCCAGATTACCTCAATAATCAGAGGAAACGAAGTCTGCAGGAATACTTTGACATTTCTCATCGACACGTGAGCGAAGGCGCGTGAATGAGAGATGAGGAAAGTAGGTGCCCGAGCGAGAGGCGCGCGCGAGAACGACAGGAGAGAGAGAGAGAGAGAGAGAGAGAGCAAGTGAGGTGAGAGAGAGAGCTGGAGAAGCACGCCGGTCAAAGTGTCCGGCGTGCTTCAGTTTTACGTCGGACAATTTTAATTTACGTCGGTAATGTCCGACGGTCCGGCGTGTTTTCGCAAACACTGGTGTCTTTTAAAGGTATGCATCGTAAACACAGAAGAAATGATTGATGCCATGTGTTTTTATTAATAGGATAAAATGCTCATGAAATGCATTACGTTTGTGTTTTATTTCTATTCTGATGTCTGTTGACAGGTTGTGTAAACCTCAGGTATCTGATGTAATACTTGATCCCATGTGTGGAACTGGAGCCATACCACTGGAGGTGAGACTCAACATGTGGGGACTTCATTCTTTATGCATCAGCTGTTCACCATCAATCAACATGATTGTAGCATCACGTGAAGCTGTACAGACACAAACAGAACACAACACTTCCTGTTTGTTGTTTTATTGGTTTAGTACAAAAACTATGAAGACTCAGCTCAGAGTCAGAAACTTCCAGGAACGATGACCGGGAACCAGTTCACTTACTCCTGCCTGCACAGATTATTTATTGGCATCAGATGTTTCCTTTGAAATGCTTTATGTGTTCAAAATTCAGGTATTGGCATGTAATCTGAATCAGAGTAGTTGTGTCATGTTTTGCAATCACTAAACGAAGGGTTGTACTCTGCTGAGATGCTGTCATAATTTAGTTTTCCTTGAATATGACAAAACATTTTGACCGCCAACTTTCTGAATCATTTTGAGTTCTCAGACTTTTACTGCCAACATCTCTAATCATTCAAGGCTGAGAAAGTCCAGGATTGTAGTTTAGTTCTCAAACTATTCTAGCCTAGTATACTAGACCGTCAGTTCTGCTCTGCAGATATATATAGTCTGGTTTACCAGGCTGAAACTGTTCAGCTTCTGACAAACAAAATTACAGTAAAGTCACAGAGACTTGTGACCCCAACTGTTGCTGGTTCAAGTGTATAAACCAGGGGTACTACTCTATTCAACTGGAGTCCTGGTGAGTTAGTTAGTTAGTTAGTTAGTTAGTTAGTTAGTTAGTTAGTTAGTTAGTTAGTTAGTTAATATTAGTTAGCCTCTAATCAAAACAACTCACCAGGACTCCAGTTGAATACAGTGGAGCGAACACCTCCTCAAGGGGGTAGAAGGAGGTGTGTCACAGACAGAGGAAGATGAGCACAGTATATAAGATTCTCTCTCCTTTACTTCAGACAGAATTGACAAAGCTACTCGGATGAGCAGCGAAACGTCTTCAAAGAACCAAATAAGTCCAGTTGCCTTTATTTAAAACCCTTTTTTGGAGTATTTACTGGAGTTATGAGCACCGAGGAGAGGGAGGGGGCGAGGGAGCAAACAGCAAGTGGAGGAAAACAGCGAAGAAAAGTATTTGAGCTAAACTGCCGGAAAAGTAATGATTTTTAGGTGTTAAAGTGAGGCTGTTAAAACACCCACATCCTCAACAGGGCGACACCCACCTGGAGACCCAATCAGCTCTGCTCTGCTCCAGGTGGATCATGGTGGATTTTATCAAATGTTGACAGCTTGGGTGGGAGGGGGAAGAAGCACACGATTGGTCTGCGGGGGGATTGGGGTGGGGGGATGCGTGTTGCTGCTCGCCTGCAGGAACTCCACTTCCTGGAGCAGCGTGGGAGATGCGGTGGCGATTCATGGTGGATTCTATAAAATTTTAACAGCTTGGGAGGGGGGAGGCACGTGATTGGTCTGCAGGAGGGTTTGTGTGCATTGTAGCTCGCCTGCAGTAGCTCCACTTCCTGAAGCGGTCACAGGAGCACAGTGCCATTTTGCAGTGGATTTTATGAAATATTGACAGCTTTGGGGACACAGTAATTGGCTCGAGAGCCAGAAATAGGCCCGTGGGCCGCCTATTGAGTACATATGGTATAAACATAGCTAATAAAGCATTTAACAAAAAGCCTCTTTAACCATTATATTTTTGCATCATTTTGAGTGGTTTTTATCTTTTTTGTAAAGCTAAATATTCCATTGATAATTTAAATTCTGTAGCTCATCTGAAGACCCTCCACAGTGGGTTCCTCCAGTGGGGAATCCAGTCCAGTAGTACATCCTAGCCCTTTACACACATAAAGGCTATTAGATTACTAAGTGAACTAAAGAATTCAGACTGCAGAGGTTAATCATCAACTAACCATTAAGAACCAATGCAAAGCATGTTTTTAACACAAAGTTAAGCTACTGTTACTCATGACATCTCGTGTTATTTGAGTTTGCAGATTGTTGAGTGATGACGTGATAAACCAGGTGTATACCAGAGTAACGTTGTTTTTCCTCTGCAGGGTGCTATTGAATTTAACAGCTCGTTCTACATTGCCGGTGATAACAATGACATGGCTGTTAACCGAACAGTCAATAACGTTTGTCACATCCAGAAAAGGAGAGCAGACAAGGGAAGGTGAGTGAACGGCTGGACTTCTGTAAA
>SSNR01000186.1:644008-663782 GCA_006937965.1 Callopanchax toddi
GCATCATTTTGAGTGGTTTTTATCTTTTTTGTAAAGCTAAATATTCCATTGATAATTTAAATTCTGTAGCTCATCTGAAGACCCTCCACAGTGGGTTCCTCCAGTGGGGAATCCAGTCCAGTAGTACATCCTAGCCCTTTACACACATAAAGGCTATTAGATTACTAAGTGAACTAAAGAATTCAGACTGCAGAGGTTAATCATCAACTAACCATTAAGAACCAATGCAAAGCATGTTTTTAACACAAAGTTAAGCTACTGTTACTCATGACATCTCGTGTTATTTGAGTTTGCAGATTGTTGAGTGATGACGTGATAAACCAGGTGTATACCAGAGTAACGTTGTTTTTCCTCTGCAGGGTGCTATTGAATTTAACAGCTCGTTCTACATTGCCGGTGATAACAATGACATGGCTGTTAACCGAACAGTCAATAACGTTTGTCACATCCAGAAAAGGAGAGCAGACAAGGGAAGGTGAGTGAACGGCTGGACTTCTGTAAAAGGAACATCTTTAACATGTAGCAGGATTTGTTTTGATCAGTGAAGTGTTCGTTAACTAAACTTGTTTGATTGAGTCACACTGTGGGTTTATTATTAGCATTTTCTCATATTTAAAGTGGTAAATTGTCAGCTTTAAGAGAAACAGCTGCTCATGAAGAACTTAAACTCTGTAAATCTGTGGTTACAGAGGATAAAAGGTTTCTGTGTGTCATCATTTGTTACTAACAGCAGGATTAGTCCTCAGAATAAAGCTCCATTGTTGCTTAAGTTGTTTTAGAAACACGAGCTGCCTTTCCTTTAGCTTTGTTTCCACCTGCTTTAAGCTGGGAGAGGTGTGTTGTTCTGGATTTCTCTTACAATCTCCAAAGGCATTCTATGAAATTTACATTTTTGGCCCGATTGTTGTTTTTCTTTGTATTTTATTCTTTTTTATAAATGCCCTTGTGATTTTGAGTGATCATCATTACAGTGGGATATTCCTCCATCTACCTTTGTAGGTCCTGATAGTCCGTCAGTATTCTGGTCCTGTAGGGGGACGTCTGCATTGACACACTTGACCTTTGAGCAGTCGCATAAACTGTTTGAACTGTTCTTAAGTTTGAAGGAGAGTTTTTCCTCTACATAGAGCTACATTGGACCATCTGTTGTCATTTTCAGAAGGTTATAGTGGTCATTTTCCCGTCTGTTTTAGAATAGATATTAAGGTTTCTTATTGGTATATAAAATCTATAACGACCTTAGTTCTTCTTGTTTATTATATTTTCTATAAAACCTCCAGGTCCATCTGGTTCTCTAGAATGTCAGAAGTAAAACCCAGAGTTTTCTTATTCTGACTCAGTGTTAAAGCAGCTTCTGTGAAGACCTGATGGCAGCTGAGCGTTCTTGTTTTGAAAAGCAAACTAAACTCATTTGTGCAGGAAAAGAAAAAAATGATTAGAAAACAAAAATGTTTTTTTGTGTGTGTGAAATTTTGTATTTTTACCTTCACAACAATACGTTAAATACTAATAATGATAATACATCAGTTTTATATAGCGCTTTTTAGGTCACTCAAAGACGCTTTTACAGAGTTGCGTTATTCATTTACACACTCATTCTCACTCTGGTGGTGGTAAATATATTAAGTATTCAATATTTTAATGAAAAAACAAATGATCTGTTTTTATGTAGAACATTTTATAAAGTAAGCTGTTTTTTGTGTAAACACTCACCCTCTGGATAGATTTAGTCAGACTGATTATCTCCTGAGTTCTGATGTTACGACTCAGATTTCATTGGTCACAGTTTGACCTTTTTGTCGTAGTAAAATCTAAACAATTTTTAAAAATTCCAGACTTGTTGTTTATGGTTCATAAGGTTTAGGCTAAAAGTTCAGATGATTGTATTTTATATTCATATTTATGCTGTTTTGCTATTTAGAAATTAGAAAATAAATTAATTTTTAAAATGTTTCAGTAATTATAAGCTTCTGAGTTAATTTAAGTAAAAAACAGTCTTGCATAGTAGCAAGTTAAACCATTAAGTTTTTTTTAATCACAGTCAAAGTATTTTTGATCATGTGAGGTCATTCTGTTGAATCAGCTACTCTGGGTTTGAATTACAAGGAAACTTTACATCTTTTGACATTTAGGTGATGTGTTGTGTGACCTCACAATCAAATGTTTGTTATTGCTTCTTGAGTTAAAGATCTAAACTGTTTGATTTCAAACAGCGCATCAGGATTACCCATCAACACAGTGCAATGGGATGTGTGCAACTTACCCATAAGGACCAGCTCTGTTGACATCATCATCACTGACATGCCCTTTGGGAAGAGGTAATATAGAGACTTAAAGTTGGTGTTTAAATGAAGACTTTTTATTAAAACTACATGGCTGAAATGTTTCTGTTTATGTAAAGTTTTCAAAAAAATACATTGCTGCTGCTGCAAACGGGTTCAATATTACCATGGAGTTTTTGAGCTATGTGAAGAAAAAATAAGGATATGTCTAATAATAACTCAAAAATGTTGACCTGCTATTTCAAGAACAAAGTCAAAATGCTGAGATAAAAGTTGAAGTACTTTTTTCAGAAAAAAATACGTAAAGAAGGTAGACTACTTAAATAGCTTGAAGAAGCAAACCTCATTGTGCCCTTGGAGCTAGTTATATTTATTCTGTTTATTAATATTATTATTTTAACAATGTGTTTGTTTTTACAGAGTAAACTATAATGATGAGGCATTTAAATAGTACGAGGCACTGTTTTTTGACTACTTGTGTAAAAGTATCCACAGCAGAATTCAGATCTTCTGAAATCCTTCACAATAAGAGTCTCAAACATGCACTTTAAAAACATCTGAAGTTCATAAAATATATGATTAAAGCTATTTTCTGTTTGTGTTTTATCAGAGAACAGTATTAATAAACTAATTTTTATAAGCTTTGAATGTTTTAAGGTGAGTGAGTGTGTGTGTGTGAGTGAGACTCATTGTGAAGGATTAGAACAGGGGTGTCCAAACCTTTCAACATAACGGCCGAAATCATCAAGTGTAAAGTCCTCGAGGGCCACAAAAATTAGAATATTTCTTTTAAAAAAACAAGCAACAGATGATTTTATTTATTTGTTCTGCTCCTAAATTCATTATAAATGCAACATTTTAATGAACAGACTCAATTTCTGGATGCTGTGGATGCAGCTGTGGAAGTAAACTAAATCTATAAAATGCCTCATTATTTTTATTATGACTTTTTTTCTGGAAATATGTTGACATTTTCTGAACATTTCAACTTTAATCTCAACACAACATCCTTGTTTTATTTATTTATGTAATTTCCGGTGTGGTTCCAGTGCTCCTTGGTAAGCGTTTATTTAAGTTGCCAGATATCTGTGACTAAAAGTCAGTAGATATCAATATTCTGTGGCTGTTTTCTCTGTTTGCTCACAGAATGGGCTCAAGGAAGAAGAACTGGGACCTGTACCCCTCTTGTCTCAGAGAAATGGCTCGTGTGTGTCGACCAGGCTCAGGAAAGGCCGTCCTCCTGACTCAGGACAAGAAATGTTTTGCTAAGGTAATCAAATATCGTAGGCAGGAGTTTTATCATGAGGTTTGTTTTCCAGGGAAATAAAATTCTGCTTCACAAGAACTAAAATACATCCCTTCAAGCCCAGTCCTGTTAGAATACTTTCATGAAATTCTGAAGAAATAAATGTGTGTGTGTGTTTTGCTGGTGTATGTGTAATCTACACACATTCAGATGACACAAACTCACTGTGCCGTGTTGTCATCCTATGATCAGAGTCCAGATGTGGTGACCTGTCTTCAGTTTATTTTGTGTTACATTCAGAAAGGCGTTGGTAAGTTTTGTGTTTCTAGAAGTAAGTAAGTAAGTAAGTAAAGTTTATTTATATAGCGCCTTTCACAGATATACATCACAAAGCGCTTTACAATATAAACAAAAAAACAAAACAGAGAAAACATTGAAAATAAAAACAAAACAGAGATTTGGGGGTACCAGATTCAATATTTGGGCAAGATTTGGGGTACCTTCAGGGGATCTACATTGTAAATTATGACTTAAAGTGGGACATTTACTTGGGCTTGGGCAAAGAGAAATATTGGGGCAAACTTCAAGATTTGGGGTACCATCAGGGGATCTACATTGTAAATTATGAGATAAAGTGGGACATTGGCTTGTGTAAGGAACTAAAGTCTTGGGCAGAAATATTGGGGCAAACTTCAACACAATATTTGGGCAAAAAAATAAAGATGGGAGCAGAAGAAAATGTAAACAAAATGGAGGGAGGGAGTAGCATTTTACACACAGTCACAACAACCGATAAACACATCAAGGAGGGTGGGGGGGTCAGGATCTCCACCAGCAGCAAGGACACGGCACAGCTGACCGACCTTCACTCCCAGTAGAGGGGGGGGGAGGCGAGTTAGGTGAGAGAGCGTAGAGAAGGGGGGGGCTGAGCAGTCGCTTCATTCACTCTGTTGAGTAGGAGATTGTTTTCAGGGTCACCAGATAAGATAACAGAATGTGTTTGGAGCAGGCAGTCCTGTTTGTTACAGCTGCCTTAAATGTCTGTTTCACTGGCTTCATCCCGTCCGAATTCCACATCCTGGCCAGTCCCATCTGATCCGTGTAGTTCGACACATCGATCGTAATTCACTCCGCGCCAGAGTTCATTCGCAGTCAGTCCTACGAGACAACTCAGTCCTCGCGAGTGTTTCAGTGTTCAAAGCACGCATCAGCCCCCTTTGAAGCACAGGAATCCTGTCAATTGCACCTGTTAGCTCTGTTGTTTTCCGATAAACCAGGTCCATGCAGATTCCAATGAGCGTGCACCCGATCATCATTAATCCAAAGTTGTAGACCTCCAGAGACAGACTTGCAGGACCCGCAATCTGATCCATTACGAACCCCACAGCTCTTGTCTCAGTCAGCCGCGGAGTCCCCTCCTCCGTTTTGAGAGTGTAAAAAATGTTATCCATTTTGTTGGGAAGCCAGCAAACCAAAGTCAAATCAAGAAAAATAAAAATATTTAACCAGAAGGAATGAGGAAAATGCTCAGAAGACAAAACAGCTGCAGGAGTAACACACAAGGGAGAGAAGGAACAGTGCGACCGCTCTCAACAGAAGCCGGAAGAAGAAAAGAACTAGGATACTCTGACCTCAGTGAATCAGTTCATGTGAACAGAAACCTAAAGTTAAAGTAACCTAATGCATCTATTAGCCATGTTTCCACACCCTTTTATTTTTATTTGTTCTGTTTTGTGAACATTAGAGGTGTGTATTATTGGAGGTGTGTTAGGATTAAACTGAATCAAACCTGATGTTTTTGAGCAGTTCTAAATTGAACTCATTTAGTGTTGAATTGTTCCTGTTTTTAAGGTCCTAACATCTGTGTAAGCATCAACCACCTGACCATGGTGACCTTCCTGCAGTCTTTATGTTTGCGTATTAATCCTAAATAAATGAACTCTCATTGACAAACTTTTTTTCTGCTGATATCAACAGATGACAGTTTTCTATTTGGGTCAATTAACAGAAAAACACCTCTGCACATAATTACAAGTTCTGATTATTATGATTGCTGCTGCTATGTTTTGTAAGAAATTATGCCAAAATAATTTGCTGTCAGATTAATGAAAAACTATGCTGTCTGTCAAACTGGAAAATCTTCTCCAAACCGATGATGGTGACCTTTGGCATCACGTATCATCCTCAAACAATGAAGCTTTGACAGCTCTACTTAGGCACTAGTCACACCTGGACCACAACATAACAAAAAAAGCCTCCTGGGTTAGAGATGTGTAAGTAAGTAAGTAAGTAAAGTTTATTTATATAGCACCTTTCACAGAAAAAAATCACAAAGTGCTTCACAGAAAACAGAATCAAACATGATAAAACAAATAAAATTAATAAAACAAACAAAATATCATTACAAATCAAAATCATTAAACAACAACAAGAGAACATAAAAGAGTTATTTAAAAGCATTTTTGAATAATTGGGTCTTCAACTGCTTTTTAAAGGAGTCCAGACTGTCTAAACAGCGTAAAACTAAAGGAAGGTCATTCCAAAGTCGCGGTGCAACAGACTGGAAGGAGCGATCACCTCGACTTTTAAATCTGGTCCTTGGAACTATTAGGAGATTCTGGTCTGTGGACCTGAGAGCTCAGGTTGGAGCGTACGGCTTTATCAGTTCAGTAACATAAAGAGGAGCTTGACCATGTAGGGCCCTGAAAGTTAGAGTCAGGATTTTACTCTACATTTAACAGGTAACCAGTGCAGAGACCTCAGAATAGGAGTGATGTGATCTTTTCTGTTTGCTCCAGTGAGGAGCCTCGCTGCAGAGTTCTGGACCAGCTGAAGGCCATAAAGGGCTTTTTGGTTCAAACATGTGAAAAGTGTGTTACAGTCATCTAGACGGGAGGAGATAAAAGCATGAAGAACCATTTCCAGTTCAGGTTTTGACACCAACTTTCTCAGTTTGGAAATATTTCTCAGATGATAAAAACAGTTTCTGACCAGCTGTTTTGAGTGACCTTCAAGAGACATTGATTGGTCAAAAATAACACCCAGATTCCTCAGGTTTGACTTTACAGCAGAACTTAAATGTCCAATATGTTGACTGATCAGAGGGACCATCCTATCAGGGGCAACAATCAGACATTCAGTGTTTTCAGGGTTTAACTGAAGGAAGTTATTTTCTAACCAGTTAGTAGCTGACAGACACTCCAGTAGTTCAGACAGTTTGTAGAACTCTGAGTCCTTGAAGGAGCAGTACAGCTGAATGTCATCTGCATAAAGGTGGTAGGAGACATTGTGACATCTACTAATGATCTGTCCAAGAGGATGGATATATAGTAAAAACAGGAGTGGACCCAGAACAGAGCCTTGGGGTACCCCACAGAACAGATCTGTAGTATCTGACATGATGTTGTTTATATGGACACTGAAACTTCTGTTTGAGAGGTACGATCTGAACCAGTCTAAAACTGTTCCAGAGATCCCACCAAGTCACGGAGTCTGTTCACTAAGGTGCTGTGATCAACAGAAAGGTCCAACAAAACTAAGACTGTAAACTCCCCGGAGTCTGCTGCCATCATGATGTCACTGGATACTTTGAGTAAAGCTGTTTCTGTTGAATGTTTTTTACGGAAACCAGATTGGAATTTATCAAAAATGTTGTGTTGTTCCAGAAAAGAGACCAGCTGATCAGCCACAACTCTTTCTAAGAGTTTAGAGATATAGCTCAGTTTGGAAATGGGCCTGTAGTTATTTGGTTGAGAGGAGTCCAGACTGGGTTTTTTAAGGATGGGTTCAATAACAGCGTGTTTAAAGATGGAGGGGACAGAGCCGGTTTGGAGGGATAGATTAATAACATCAACAATGCATGGGCCAACTAGGTCAAAAGCTTTAAGAAGCAAAGAGGTAGGGAGAATATCAACTGGGGTTGAAGATTGTTTCATGTTTTTAAGAATGAGACAGATGTCCTGAAAATGAACAGGTGTGAAGAAGGACCAGGTATGGGAAGGAGGAGGGTGGATGGGAGAACAGGGAGCAGATGGGGGTGAGAAACCTGACCTGATGTTTCTAATTTTGTTGTCAAAGAATGAAAGGAAGTTGTTACAATCAGACCTTGAGAACACAGGGATTTGGGGCGTTTTAGGTGAAACTATCTGATTGATCGTGTCAAACAGAACTTTGGAGTTTTTATTTGAGGAAATTAGTTGAGAGAAGTAAACAGCTCTGGAGTTTTTAACCATTTCATTTAAAGAAGTTATCAATTCCTTAAGGTACAGTCGGTGAATTTCCATTCTTGTTGATTTCCAAAGCCTCTCAGCTTTACGGCATGTCCTTCTGAGATTATAAATATGTTCGTTCATCCAGGGACTGTTCCTTCTATGAGATACCGCTGTTTGTTTAACTGGAGCTACTTTATCTAAGATAGTAGAACACTGCTGATTAAATGACTGGATGAAGGAGTTTGCATCTTCACCATGAACTAAGTTTCTATCAAACATTACAGAAAAACCATCAGCTGCTGACTGATTAATGATGCGTCTTTCTGAACTCAGTTTGTGAGGGACAGGATCAACATTAGACTGAATCTTAAAGAAAACACAGCTGTGGTCACTCACATGAACCTCCTCAACATGTAGCTGATTGATGTTTAGACCCAGAGAGGACTAGATCCAAAGTGTGACCCATATTATGGGTTGGTCCTGATACATGCTGTACAAAGTTAAAAGAATCAGTGGTGGATAAGAAATCAGCTGCTGTGTTACACTCAGGGTTATCAATGTGAAAGTTAAAGTCACCCAGAATTAAAACCTTTTCCAGCTTAATCATGGATGATAAGAAATCTGAAAATTCAGAGAGAAAAGGGCCAGCTGGTCCAGGAGGTCGGTAAATTAAAACACAGTAAAATACTTCTTGTAACCCTACTTTGATGATCTGACATTTAAAAAGTAGTGAAACAGCCACTGTTGATTAGACTACAGGCGTGTTTGTCCTTAAAGACCACAGCGAGACCTCCACCACGGCGTGAGGGGCGTGGTGTGGTAAACACAGAGCAACCTGGAGGACAGATTTCATTAGAATGGACAAAGTTACCATCTTGTTCCCCTGTTTCAACTAGAAAAAAGAAGTCTAGGCCCTGCTGGGTGAAAAGATCATTTAAGATAAAGGATTTGTTAGAAATGGATCTGGCATTTAACAGGGCACACTGAACTGAAGGATGCAGGTCATTTTTCTTCTTAGTTACTTGGAGATGGATGGGTCGTAAACACCTGTTGAGTTTCCGGGCTCTCTGATCAGAGTGATTAGGGCAGCGGGTTGATAAATGAACTGGAATAGGAAAATGTTCTGGTTTGAGAGCCGAGGAGGAAACTGTGGGGACAGAGACTCTGGGAAGAGACCTAGATGATGGTTGAATATGTGGTGGACTGTAGGGGGCAACGGCGTTTGGAGTGGTGGTGAGACCGAAGGCTGCAGAAGGTGTAGATGACTCAGATGTAAACAGTCATGTCTGTGTAGAGGAGTCCACCATAGATATACATCTATAGGACTGCACAGCGTACCTGATGTTAGCGGTCAGCGTGCGTGAGCCAAGTCGGTTTGGGTGAACACCATCTCGCCTACAAAAGGAAAAACGCTTCCAAAACAGATTAAAGTTGTCGATATAGCCAATATTGAGGGACCTGCAGGCAGACTGATGTGGAAAACGTCCAAATGACTTCCAGTAAAGCTGTTAAGACATACCTAAAAATACTTTTATGATACATATGAATAACAAATACAATTTCAAAGCTGTGTAAGTGTAGCAGACACAGGTCTGGTGGTGGTTTCTTCCAATCTAAACACTGATCTATTTCCTCATGTTTAGTGCCCCTGGGTGAGACGCTGAGCCCATGTTACCTTGATATACTCATCTGTACACATAGTTATATATTAATGAGAAATTCAAAGCGATCTGGTTGTGTTTGTGTGTGGAGAACCACTGAGAGGCTAAAGGGTGCTGTATTAATGAGGACCATTTATCTGAGGTCAGGTAGTGGAGGTAACAAGTCCTGGAGGGAAACCTGGACATCCTTCGACCTGGTGACCCGCTGCTCCTGGGGATCCAGGCTAGAGGGGATATACAGTATAATCCCTCCAGTGAGGTCTGGGCCATTATCTTATCCCAGTTGATAATGTCTAGAAAACTTCCAGTAGAAGGCAACTAGGAAACATCTTGATTAGAGCCTTGAACCATGTGACTTCTCACCTTAGCTCTGAAGCTGAGCTCGGCCACCCTACAAAGAAATTTCAGCTTCATATATCAGGGATCTTGTTCTTTGAGTCACAAACCTAATATAACCATAGGAGAGGGCAGACCGAAAAATAAATTGAAAGCATGTCAGTCTTTCAGCTCTGTCCTTTCTTTACCATGGATAACAGACAGGAACAACACCCTCATTACTTCAGACAAAGCCCCCATCTGTTGGTCTATCTTTCACTCTATTCTACCGTCACTTGTGAACAAGACACTAAAATATATGAACTCCTTTGCTTGAGGCAGAGACTCACTTCTAACCTGAATAATCTCCAAGTGGTTCAAGTCATTCCAGTTATACTTGATGGAACCCCCTCTTGTTTTTCCACTAACCATATTAGTCAAAGTAAATATCTTGTTGCATTTAAAACAGGTCTCATTTGTTTGTCTGCCCTCACGAGATTTCTTTCTTCTCCAGGCTATTTCACGGATGGGAGGACTGTGGAGGAAGGCGCTCACTGTTTGGGTGAATGTTGGAGGTTTACACGCAGGCGTCTACCTCCTGAAGAGGACCGCAGCCGTGTTTGGTCAAACTCCTGAGGACGTTCATGAATCAAGAGGGATGGTCAACACTCGGATGGATGGGAAGGACAACAAAGAACTCCCATAGCTTTAATCTTATTCATGTTGTGCATTCTGAGGCCACTTAAGATTCACCTTGTTTACATTACTCTGACCAACTTTCATTCTTCCTGTGTGACTGAGGCTCTCTAGACAAAAGGAAAAACATGTTTTTTTGTGGAAGGAGTTGTGGCATTCAGCAACTGTGAAAATGTTCCCAGTTTTTGATATTTAATTGATCAGTTTCAGTCTTACTGGAGCTAGCTTTGTAAAAGCCTTAATATTAGCTGCCAAATGTACAGAAACTATCATTATTTCATCAATAAAAGTTCATTTAGTGTGTTCACATTAAAGATTCAAATTTCTCTCCTGTTTTTCTATAAATATTGACGGTTACAGCTGTAGAGTTTAGTTTTCCCACCATATTTTCCAGTCATGTTTCCTGTTATGTTAATTAGCTTCATATTAAATATGCTGACCCGAGCACGCGCCAACAGGTGGAGCCAAGTCGGAAGTTGTGCGTGAGTAGCGCCATGTGTGTGCGTGCGTGTGTGGCGGTACGTGAACGGTTGGAGGTAAGCGTCACTTCCTGTCGCTCAGTAACTCATGCCTGAAGGGAGATTCCACTAGAAATGTATTCATTCACCAGCTAGTTTATGAAAACAAGCTAGCGGGAAATAATAGGTCAACTGTTCGTCACTGCGGGACTAAACCTGCGCACTACTAAGCTTAGATTGTGATATTGATGCATTACTGTAGTTTTAACTAAAGTGTGTTTTTTGTCGTTTTAAGCAGCTTTATATTAAGTTGAAGCCCTTCAGTAATGGAGCGTCAAACGTGTTTTTAATAATTCGGTTAAAATTAGCGACTAAAACTCTGTATATTTAACGTGACGTAAGAAATGATAAAGAGGCATATTGGGGAGTTTACAGAGACAAATGACAAGACTGGAGAGGCGACTTTTGTTGCGCAATAAGGGCGTAGAGGCTTTAAAACCAGTGAGACCTCTGAAGGGACCATTAGGACTTGGGAGCGGAGGAGTTTGAGCAGCTGAAGATGATCTGGATCGTTCCTCTTCTCGTCCTGCTTTATCTCACCCTCACACGGAGGTGGAGGTGAGTCATTTAATCCTATATGTCAGGTCAAACGACCAGAGTAGGAACTTATTTTACAGAAATGTCCTGGTTTTTGATCAGACACAAACTGAGTGGTTTTAGTCAAAATGTTTTTCTGTCAGGTTGTTGTTGTTGTTTTTTCACTGGGCCTAATATTTTAACAGTGGTCTCATTGTTGTGCTGCTGTTTTAATGTAAATTGGTTTACATCCTGGTTAAATAAAGGTTATGTTCAAACTTAAGGAATGAAATTTTACTGCATATGAACTCAAGCTCTCCTTTTCTCATAAATTAATTTAGCTTTTGCTATTTTACAAGAATCACAACAAGGAGTCTGATGTAGTCGATTCTCAGTCCCCCTGCAGTCCTCCTGTAGGTTCAAGTGAAAACATTTTGAAGACGTTTTGCTTCCCATCCAAGGAGCTTTATCAAGTCAAATGAATGAACATCTTTGTCAATGAGAGTTGAAGCTCCTCAGATGAGAAGTGAAATGTTTTCAAGGACCCAAAGAAGTCCAGTTCATTTGAAGGATTTATGCAGTAAAATCCCTCTCATCTGTAAACACTGCTTAATTATTAACGTTTAGAAATAATCCCAGATTTATGCAGCCAACATGATGGCCTAAAAATCAAAGTAAACTTTGGCAGGAAACTGTTTTTTTTTTTCTTTTGGTATTACAACTTTTAACATCAAGTAATAACTCAAAACAATGCTCGTTTGTGATCATTTGATAAAAACAATCCCCTCCACTGTCTCTTTCTGCTGTTTTTCTTTCAGATGTAAGAATGAACCGCCTCTTGATCAAGGATTGATTCCATGGTTGGGTCACGCTCTAGAATTTGGAAAGGACGTCCCCAGATTTGTAAATCGAATGAAGGTGAAACATGGAAACATTTTCACTGTAAGTAGTCGAAACTCAAAGATGCTTTACATTATGTTTGGTTTTTGTTCCTTATATCTCCCTTTTTCTGTAACCTAAATACCAAGTAACAAAGCCTTAAAATGTAAAGCATAAAAACATTCATTTAGTTCAGAGTTTTCAATGAGTTACTGAAAAACCAGAAATTAATTAAAGTTGTCTAAACTGAATCTCAAGGAGAAATTGTCACTTTTTTCCTAACGCTTAGACTTTAGAAAATGTTTTAATCGTTTCTTTATTATATGATTCATTTTAAAGTAGATTAGCAATAATATCTTGTCAGTTTTGTTAAGTTTGGGGAGATTGAAATGTGGAGAATTGACTGTCAGTAAAATGAGACAAAGAGAAGTAGGTTGTAACCACATGTGCCGAGACGTTTTTCTTCCTGTTTCTATCATATGATCTCTCCTCAGTAAAACACTGATATTACCACAGGCTCTCAGCAGCATGTGGGATAAGATGGTCATGTTTATATGCAATAATTCTATCATTTAAGAAAACTTTTGCAATGCTGCCTTCTTTAAAAACTAATAAAAAGATGCTCAAATAATTTACCAAGAAATATAATATCACATGTTTCTTTCATTCTAAAAGTTTTCATTTAAAGACGTTGCTTTATGTAACAGAGATAATGATTACAAATTATTTCAGGTACGATATTGTTAGACCCAAATGTTACTACTGAGTTAGCTCATTAATGTGTGTATGATCGGTATCTCACTGATTTCCCTCTGCTCACCTGCAGGTTCGTGTCGCTGGTCGCTACGTGACGCTGCTGCTGGACCCTCACTCTTTTGACGCTGTCATCAAAGATTCGGACTCCCTGGACTTTACTCGCTACGCTCAGGTTCTCATGGAAAGGATCTTCAACCTGCAGCTCCCTCTTCAGCAGCCAGCTAAAGCAAAGACCATGATGATGGGGTATTGCTTCTCACGTTCTATCTTTTGTTTTTATTTTCACTTTGACTTCATGTGGAAGTGAAAATGTTTCTTGAAATCTAATAAATCAAGTCTCATGCTCATCATTCAAAGATATTCCTGATGAATTGTTTCCCGTTTTTGGTTTTTTGTTACCCGTTTGTTTTTTCTACACACTTTTCAAATCTTCTGGAGGGCAAACTGATTCTTGGGCATTACTGGTTTGAAATATGTCTCCAAAAAGAGAAAACGAACAGAGTAAAATCTCCTCAAAGGTTTTAGGATTTTGGTACACTGCTTTTATTCCTTTTAATCAGCACTTTGAATCTTCTTTTGTGTTCCCAGCCTTCCAGCTTTTCCAGTTTTCTTTATAGAGCTCACTGCGCTCCGTAATTCTGCTCCTTAACAATACCGCTCATGATGCAATTTGAGCACCCTTCAATTGTGCTGCAGCTCACCTGATCTTCCCTCACCCTCTGTAATCTCTTTTTGGTTTTTTTACACTTGTAGGCACTTTCTGGGGAAGAATCTGTTCACACTCAACAGCACCATGAGCCGTCACCTGGAAACCCTGCTGAAAGCCGAGAGGTCACAAAACCAGAGGAACTGGAAGGAGGAGGGACTTTTCAACCTCTCTTATGGGTTACTCTTTAAGTATGGAAAAAAATTCCTTTCCTCCCACGCACAAAATGCTCTTAACTGTTCAAGGAAACGCGTCAAATTAAAAGGCTTTTGGCTAAACAGTTTACACACAGTCCTGAGGACTAGAGGTCCTCTGTTTGTAAACACAGTGAGGAGAAACGTACTCTGTCATGTAAATGTTTGAGGTCACCTTTTTGGACTGATAGCAGAGCAGATGTGACTCAAATGTAAAAAATCTGGTTAGTAAGAAAGAATCATGTGAAACCATATCTGTGCATACATGACGCAATGCTGCACATGCTGTAGGTGTGCCTGTGGGGAAAATCCTGTTGAGTTGTTTTTTCTAACATTTAAAAAAAAGACAAACGTCTGTTTATCTGTCCATCAAAAGAAAAACTTTTGTCAGCTGGAGAATGCTTGGTGTTTTCATACTTCTCCTCACCCTGCAGGGCGGGGTACCTGACGCTGTTCGGAGGGGAGCAGAACAACAACAGCACTGATCCCTCCAAAGTCTACGAGGAATACAAGAAGTTTGACTGTCTCTTGTGTAAACTGGCGAGAGGCACGCTGAGGGCAGGTAGACACAGATTCTGAGATTCCTCATCAGCTCACCATTAAACCTGTGATTAAACCATTAAACAGTCAGAAGTGGGTGTTGCCTCACTGTTTACATTTGCTTAATGGAGTTTGACGTCACTGAAAGGCGTTCCCTTAGATTTGTATTGTGGTTGCAGGGATGAGTTTCACTTACTCAAGTTGCTTACATAGCGTCTGGGTTTTTAGTCTCACAGACGTCGATTTGTAATGCTGCCACAAACATCCCCTCAGTGCTGTTTCTCCTCATCATCCCCCCCCACAACCACCATCCCACCCAAAACTACAAAGAACCCTTTTCCATGTCATTGCATGCCTCCTCCGGCTGTGCGTGCCATAACTGAGATTCTCCCACTGTTTGTGCAGCGTTATCGGTTCAAGTGTCCTCTTCAACATGAGCTTTTCTTTTTTTTCTGACTCACCCCCTGATGTGATGTTTATCTGTGTTTGACAGAGGAGAAGAAGACGGCACAGAGCGTTCAGAGAAGACTCTGGGAGCTTTTGGCTCCAGCAGGTCTGACTGAGAACTTGGGGTCGAGCCCTTGGCTCCACGCCTACAGGCAGCTGCTGCAGGAGGATGGAGTCGATGAGGAGACTCAGAGAAAAGCCCTGCTGATGCAACTCTGGGCCACACAGGTGAGTCAGGACACGAGGCGAGGGAGTGCCATTCAGCCAGAGATGAAATAGGCCGCCTTCTCAGTCGGATCCTTAAGTGTTTTTTGTTTTGTTTTTTAAGTCTGTCTCTATGGAAACGTAAACCTATTAGGAGAATGTGTAATACTATTCTGTGGCACATGAGGGTGCTGTTTGCCTCTGATTTAGGATCAATGTGTATGTGTTTTGGTAGTGTTGAGATTCTGATAAGGACTTTTTTATTTTTGTCAAAATAAAATAAATCTAAAATAAAATTTTCTTTAAAATTATACAAATAATTATTAAAAGCACTTTAAGTTTTGTAATATTTATTTAAAATATTATTTAGCTGTGTGTAAGTCAAGACCTTTTTTTGTTTATTTGGAGCTCTAGTTTTATTGTTTGAAGTTAAATGAGTTATTCTGGGTATTGTAAGCATATATCTCACCTAAATTAACTTCATCCTGACTCCTAAAGTTACCCCTGCTCACTCAGTTTTCCTGGCTCTATTTATATACTCGGTTTTCTTCTTGTTTTTATTTTTGTTGTTTTTCAAAGCACAAAACTTTAGTGAGATAAGATCATTTCTATGAGATGCTGCAGTAAATATATTTCTAAATCAGAATGTTCTGTTTAGTTTAATCAGTAAAATAAACTTGTCTCAAAATATCTTAAAACAAAGTATAGTTTTGTTTAGGTTTAGTGAAAAGATGTTTGATTTGTGATAACTTTAGAAGAACACTTGTATCTTTTTGTCTTCCATGTGTCGTTGTGTTTCTATATTCCTAAGTATTTTCAGTTTAGCCATACCACTAACTGTCCTGCCCTTGAACGCAGGCAGATGGCAGGGGACTGCAGGCTTCCAATGGCTTTCCTTTTTAAGTAAACCATTACTGCTCTGGGCTTTGCCAGAAGAGATTTAATCCAGAGCGTGGCTCTTCTCATCCCAGACACATGAAAGGAAACCATTCTTATCTGGCCTCCAGCCCTGTAAAATCATTAGTTTTCTTCATTTAATTTAAAAAATCTGTGCTTTGTCACGACTAACAGAAGGTAGATTTGGGTGCTGTGGGAATCATGTGATGTTTTTTGTTTGCTGTTACCGAAAAGCCACCTGCGCTGTCACTATGCACTGTCGGAGTGAGAGACCTTATCTCCATGCTCGTGTGTTTCTCTGCCTTTTTTTCAGGGTAACGTTGGTCCTGCTGCGTCTTGGCTTTTGGGTTACTTGTTGACAAATCCTGCAGCTCTGGTGGCAGTAAAGAGGGAGTTTGGTCAGATCTCCCGGATGGAGAACTCAGGCACTCCTCTCATGGACAGATCTGTAAACACCCCAGTGTTTGGTGAGAGGTGTTTATTGTTGGCAGAGAAGTAATTATTGGTTGAAGGTTTTTTTATTTCTTTTTGCTGTGCTGACAAACTCTTAAATTTCCACTCATTTTTTCCCTAATATTAATTATAAGATGTAAAATATCTGATATATTAGTTAATAATTGTCACTGTGTATTTTGGCACCAATGGGAACCATTTCTGTCTTGTTCCTCTCAGACAGCATCTTGGAAGAGACTCTGAGACTCACTGCTGCCCCCTTCATAACAAGAGAGGTAGTGCAAGACAAGATTCTCAGCATGGCTGACGGCCAGGAGTACCTGCTGAGAAAGGGAGACAGGGTGTGTTTGTTCCCCTTCATCAGCCCTCAAATGGACCCTGAGATTTACCGGGAGCCACAGGTTTGTTGTCCCGTGTTCTTAAAGCAGCTGCTTTCTAATTTTTTGCTTCTCAAATCCCAACATGAATAGCAGCATATGTCTCAGGGACTTGTTGCAGGCAGACATGGGTGTAGTTAGCATCAGTGGTTGTTTATGTAAGGTGGAATCACACAAAGCTGACCTCGTACAACCCAGTGAGAGGTCAGATCCAGAGCTGTGGGACACGTAGGGATTAGCACGGGAACAGGAACGGAGCTAATAGGCGTGGGAAGGACACTGAGGTCCTTTTTAATGTAACAGATAACAATAATAAAAAACAAGCATTGCATTCTTAAATTAAGGGATTATTCTCTTATATTTCACATCCGCTGTGCAATAACTGTTTCCCCTCCAGAAATTCAAGTATGATCGCTTCCTGAATGAGGACGGATCTGTGAAGAAGGATTTTTACAAAGGAGGGAAGCAGTTGAAATATTACACCATGCCGTGGGGTGCAGGGACCAATGGCTGCGTGGGGAAGCCGTTTGCCATCAATACCATCAGAAAGTGAGCGCTCTGCTTAGATTGCTAAGGAGATCAGACCGTTTCTACTTGAATGCCTTAATGTTTTGCTTCATCTGTGTTTACACTTCAGGTTTGTTTACATGTTGTTGACGCACTACGATTTGGAGCTGTGTGACCCAAATGCTCAGATGCCAGAGATCGACGCCAGCCGTTATGGATTTGGAATGCTGCAACCTGAGGGAGACTTGTTTATCAGATACAAGCCCAAAGAATCACGCTTGTAAAAACAAAAACACAATACTTTATTTTATGTACATTTCAATTAAGAACTATGTTAATAGTGTCAATATGTCCTGTGTACTTTTGTATTATATATTTACATTTTAAAGTTGGTTATTTTTCTATTTCTAAGTAAATGATTTTGTCTACTTTGGTCAACTTTGTGTGATTTCCTCGAGCTCTTTCATCACATGTTTGTTCTACACACAACTTAAATGATAGGAACACTAAAATAATGTTAATGATTTGGCTTTTAGGAGATAACTGTTAAAAACAAAGAGTTAATTATGACAAATACACAGGATGAGTGTAATGAGGGGACTGTGTGTTCTGTAAACAGAGCTGGACTCACATCTGTTTGGATGAGACGTCTCAGCTGTTTGCAGAGTGAAGCAGAGCGGAAACTTCATGCTGTTCACACTAACTCGTCGTTTTACTCACAGGAGGATATCTGTCATAGATTATGACTCTGGGATAGTTAGAATGGACAATGAAAATTATGATTATGTTTCAAGTCTTTATATTTTCCTTTCCTGGAGTCTTTTAAATATGTCAAAGTGAACTTTGGTTGCCTTTTCACAGATTTTGTTTCTAAACATTTTCAGAGTAGTTTCAGTTTGTCAAGCCGTCTAACTTTAATCTGTGAGTCATTTAAATATAAAACAGCCCAACAGATGGACCAGTGATGTGTTCACACAAACACTTTACAAAGAGCCTGTTTGAACACCACCAAGGGTTTTCCAAAAAGCTAAAGATGATGCATCATCCAGGTCCTGTTTCAGAGCTTTGCTGTATTACTTCCTTCTTTCTTTTTTCAGATGGTTCACGTTCTCCTTCTGTTCTTCAGCTCTATTCAGTTTTAGAGCACATTCATTATATGCTGTTATGGTCAGATACAAGAAATGAGTGAAAACAGCCAAAGTGTAAATGACCTTCAGAAAGCTTTAATTGATCATTATTGATTTAAAAATATAAGAAAGTCTGGCTGATTGGTAGCAAATGATAAAGAACTTGAGGTGATTTTAAGCTGTTCCATACCTTTTGACATGCCAGTTTGTTCTATAGCTAAAGGCTAAATAAAAGCATTTTAAAGCAACTTGTGCTTTAAGTCATTTATGCCATTTTCACTTATCTTTTGTGGATTAGGCTAATACATTTATGCTTTTTCCTGCATGCTGCTAGAGTATCCCCTGCTCTAGAGTTTTAGTTTAACTTGCTGTCACACTTAATAACTAGTTAGTAGTTTGGACACTGAGCTGCGCCTCTCCGGCTCTGTGAGGGTTAACTTCATGCAGGCTGCGCCGCTGGAGGAGCCTGAGTGATATCAGCCCCGACAGCATCCCGTTCACAGTCAGCGGAGAGGACGCACTCAGTCAGAGCCCAGGTACCGACACCGTTCCCGGTTGGAGCATACTTGTTGATTCGCCCTGAAAGTGGTGAACAAGGCAACCTGGACGTTTTATTACCGGTTAGTGCTAAAAGTCTAGTTCAGCATGTCGGTGCGAGGCTCATGATGCCTCCATCGGCGGAGCAGAGCGCAGGAGACCGGCTTCACAAGTTGGAACGCAGCTACTCTGGAGATGACGCTGAATTCAGTCCGCGAGGTGAATCGGAGTTTAAGGAAGACACGTACGTTTCATCTGAATTCTCTTTATTCATTAATAATTCATGTTATTGCTATTATTATTATTATTATTATTATTACAGTTGTAGATGTTTAATTTGAGCAGCTACATCTGTTTTATTCAAATGTTTCCCACAAAACACTGTTGAGTAACTCATAAACACACAGTTTGACACAACAAAAACCAACTTTGTGCTGCTGATCGCTACATTGATTCGTACTTTTATAAATGAGGTCTGATAATAGGAGTAAATCTAAGTTGTGCGGACTGAGCGTGCTGCCGCTCCAGGGGGATCAGACCGTTTGTTATGGGCTGTTAATCAAAGTTGATAATCGGTATTAGAGCAGATTAATTCCGCTCCACAGAACAGCTTTGTTATATATCCACGCAGCAGCCCGTGACTTTGAGGGGAATCTGTCGCTGTCCCGCCCGAGTCGACACCTTTTCAGCACCGCGGACAGCGGC
>SSNR01000186.1:663851-697287 GCA_006937965.1 Callopanchax toddi
GCCGTGTCAGCAAGAACAGCGGCTGTGCCTCTTAAAGCTGATTAAATATCTATTTGTTTCTCTGATGAGTGGATAAACCACCTGACATTGCCGCTGTAGGACACCGGCTGCCCTCTCTGTCACTCCCTGAATAATTTGCTTTTTCTTTGTTGTGTGTTTTTGTTTTAAAGCGCAAGAAACGAAGGGGGGTCCTGATGCGGGCAAATCCCGGACCGTGTCTTCCTAATCTACCGGACTTCCAGGCTTTTCAAGTGACCGACTGACTCGAGAGAAGATGATCAAAACTGGGTCTCGGCTGACCACCTCGCTGCCTCCGGAGACCATAGACATCATCCGGACCAAAACCCAGTCCCGCCGGGTGAGGCTGAACGTGGGGGGGCTTCTTCATGAGGTCCTCTGGAGGACGCTGGACAGGCTGCCTCGCACCAGACTGGGCAAGCTGAGGGACTGCAACACCCACGAGTCCATCATGGAGATATGCGACGACTACAGCTTGGATGGCAACGAGTACTTCTTCGACAGACACCCGGGCGCCTTCACCTCCATCCTGAACTTCTACCGCACCGGGAAGTTGCACATGATGGAGGAGATGTGCGCCCTCTCCTTCAGCCAGGAGCTGGACTTCTGGGGGATCGACGAGATCTACTTGGAGTCCTGCTGCCAGGCCAGGTATCACCAGAAGAAGGAGCAGATGAACGAAGAGCTGAAAAGAGAGGCCGAGAACATGAGAGAGAGGGAAGGAGAGGAGTTTACCACCACCTGCTGCTCTGACAAGAGGAGGAAACTCTGGGACCTCTTGGAGAAGCCAAGCTCATCATTCGCTGCCAAGGTAATGTTTTAATCTGGTTCTCACTTTAGTGCTACCCTGCCAGGGCAGGTCAAGGGACAGCAGGAGGTCATCTGAGAGGAGGTAACAGGGGCCAACAGCCAGAAGATCAAGTTAAAAAAAGGATTCTTCTTTTAACCTAAAACAGATTAAATATAGAAAACTTTAGGGTGCTTCCTGGTCCACAGTCCCCCTGGTGGTGACCTAACAGTATAGCAACTAGCACTCAACTGAAAACTTGGCTTTAGAAATGATTACAATCAAATCTAAACTTCATAGAAAGTGTCTGTTTGGTATAACAAGAAAACAGAAGAGGGAGAAAAATGTCAAATAACCCAGTCAAATGTTTCAGTATGATACATCCTGAGGCTTTATGTCATTAAGAGAAATGTTTGGTAGATTGGGCATAAATGAGTAGAGTGCTTATTGGTTAATGAGACTGATACAAAATAAGTCTGACGGAAGAAGTTATAAATTACTTAATACATCTAGATCAAAAGTTACATATTTATTTCAATTTGTGTAGATTTTAAATTAGCTATAAATTTGTTTCTGTACATGTCCTGAATGTGATGGCTGTTTACCTCAAACTGAGTTTGGTTTAGTTTAGAAATGTGTTTGTTTAAACTGACCTTCTTGATCAAATGAAGACAAATCTCCCCAAAAAAGAGTCAAAAATCATTTTACCAGAAGGACTACAAATCTTCAAGGCTACAAAATCTGCATTTCCTTCCATATATGTTCACAGTTCAGCTGAAGGGCTAAATATGAGCATGTTGCTGAATGTTGACTAGTGTGTTTGTACCTCCAGCAAAATGGCGTTGCTATAGTTACGCAGTATCTCCATGCACATTGTTCAGATGAGTATGTTAATATATCAAACCAAATCTCCATTGTTGTTTATGTTAGCATTAGCGCTGCAGCTAGTCGCTGCAAGGAGCTAGACAAGTTGACAGCCTTCCATATATGAGCCATTACTTCAACGTAAAGCCATGTGACATGTTTAAGTTAATATTATTAAAGCTTTTTAACGTTATATATAAAATTCATTTATTATACATTTTATTTGGTTAATTTTGTTGCTATGTTTTATATTTAATAGTAATTTATAATTATATAACAAAATAACATTAATACAAAATAAAACTGGCCCTTTCCACCTGTAGATCCTCCACCAGGGGGCAGCAGACATGTTAGTACAGGACATGACGGGGTTCTGATGAAAGTACTAATACTAATACTCCACTTGGCTCCTCAAAGGCCAGAAGTGGTTTGAGGCATATTTGAAATATTAAGGGATTAACTTTTGCTGTATGGTAATAAGTCAGGCAGATCATTAATAGACAGTGTGGTCTTCAGCTTCCTACAGTGGTTTTTCTAAGATCTTTTAGCAGTGATGACAAAAACCTATTTGGTAACAACAAGTGATTTATATCAGTGTTTCTAGAAGACATGATGAAATATGAATTGTTTTTCAGAGTGGCCTGTTTCCTATAGTATCACAATTCTATGATTTAAAGCGCTAACAGCGAGTCACGTTTTGAATGTGGTTATATCCTGGACTGGTTTCTTGGAAGCCCCATTGAGAAGATTGTCTTCCCTCACTATTAATAGCAAATACTGGAGTTTTAAAGAATAACAATAACAGATGGAGCTTTCTTTAACAGTTTAAACCTGAAACAGAGCTTTTAATTTCTCATTCATAAAAATGCATGTTGAAAAAATGATCATTTCCCTCAGTTTGTATTGAACAGCATGACATTTGAAACCAATTATACCCCTCTAATCAACATCATGAATATAGTGAGGTGTGATTTTTCAAAGAGACAAAGGGATCTGGTTGCTGTTTTTCTGGTGAGTTAATAAAATCCTTTGTTCTCAGCCCATTTTTCTTATTATTTGAAAACATGACACCCCTGATTGTTTCCCTTTATTGTTTCAGTCAGATAGTATAGCCAGTGGCGTCAGCTTGCAGATAACTCGGGGTAATTAATGGATGTTTGTTTTTCAGTAGCAGGAAACAGGATGGAAGGAGCCTCGTCACTTAATGTTAGAGTTGTCAGCGTCGCAGGAAGCCTTCCTGTGCAAAATATGTATTTTTAGCCCTTCACATCACACCCCCCCCCCCCCCCCCCCCCCCCCCCCCCCCCCCCCCCCCCTCCTCTCCACAGTCAGCCCTCTTGGCTTCATTTGCCACCTCTGTCTCATTTCCAGTCGAGTATTCAATCATCCGGCTCATTAGCAGGCTCATAGCTCACCGTCCAGGAACAAGAGAACTTCACTCTGGTGGATCAATGAGAACTGTCATGTTAACAGCACTTTAAATGAACCAAATGGTTAAATTAAGGCACAGCTGAGTCGATACTTAGTCAAAATGTTGAAGTGTTGGATCTTTATTATGAGAGAATCATGGAAATTTGACAGAAATGATGTCAGTTATTTATTTCAGATTGGCATTACAGTAATTATATTTTGTGTCACTAAAACGCAAACACTTTTCTAAAGAACATGCTTTGATTTGTAGCCATTACACATGTTTACTGTTCAGGAAGTTAGCTTTATTTTTGCTAAACTCTACTGTAGAAAAAGGGTTCAACTCAGAGACATGGCGAGAAGACCTCCGCTGTCCTCCAGCATGCTAACTACTCCAGGAGCAGAAAAGGCTGTGATGGTCAAATCATTAGTCAAAGATATTTCAAACACCTCTATGAACAAGAGTTCCTGCATAATTTATAGAACTCATCTATTTAAAGAACCTCGTCTGTCTCTGACCTCCACTTACTGAAGCTCCTGATTATTTTTGCTTAGATATTCAACCACAGAAGACGTGAACAGGAAGCGTCCTGGGCTTGATGTTCACAGCAGAATTCATGACAACAAAGGAATAAAATGTTAGATTAACA
Source organism: Callopanchax toddi (assembly GCA_006937965.1). Classification (NCBI taxonomy): domain Eukaryota; kingdom Metazoa; phylum Chordata; class Actinopteri; order Cyprinodontiformes; family Nothobranchiidae; genus Callopanchax; species Callopanchax toddi. Next base: position 667,581 of record SSNR01000186.1, read on the forward strand.
GGCAGGAAAAATATGCATTTTATTTTAAAATAGTTTTGTTTTGTATCAGGTAAATTACCCTGCAAACTATGAGGTTATTGCTGCTAATGATGTTAAATTAACTCTCTTTGGTTCGTGTTTGTTTGGTTGTATTTTCTAATCTGCACTATTAATAACTTGTAATCCTTAATAATCATAATAATCATCATAATATAAAGTATTTTGGGATATCCTTTCATTTACTTTCACTTTTATACGTTTTTAAATGTGTTTCTAAATTATTGAAGAAGCTAAGATGTACTAAAACCATTAGCATATCAAAAGATTCATGACTAAGTTATCTCATATGGAGAGTTAAAAAGATACAGTTATGACCCCATAAACAGCAAGTAACACAAAGTAGTGCAATGTCACAAAAACAGCAAATGAAAACAAAGCAACAATACAAATCATACACTTATTATAGCATCACTGTACAGAGTAGTGGTGAACATTAAAGGGAATTATACAGAAATGAGGAGTTTAAGATGTGTCAAAGTTATTTAATATAATTACAAATGATTTTGTGTTAAACGGTCTGTTTCTAAATCACTTTATGTAAATCAGGTTGTCTCAAGTTCCCAACGGGAAAAAGTCAAAACCATTAGAAATAAAAACACACAAACAAACAAAAAAACATACAACTGTTTCCAAAAATGACTTAATAGAAGACACTATGCTTTACACATATATATATATATATATATATATATATATATATATATATATATATATATATATATATATATATATATATATATATATATATATATATATTAATAGCTGATTTTAAACAATTAAAGAGGGAAATAGTGTCAGAAAACAGTAACTAGGGTCAGAAAACTAACTAACTAACTAACTAACTAACTAACTAACTAACTAACTAACTAACTAACTAACTAACTAACTAACTAACTAACTAACTACAGCACCAGTTCAGTGGGAGGCTCAGTTTAACAACCATTGATGGAGAAGAAACCTTTTAAAGTTTCAGTAAAATAAAAGTTGTGATAGCGATCAGATACACAGCCACTGGAAGTAAATAATTACATGACATCACCATGTCATTCTGGATCAGTCTCTTTTTTTTTTTGCTGATGTTGCAATTCTTCATCCAACAGCGTCTGGAATTAGTTTTTATTTATAAGGACCTAAGCTGCTGCAACAACAAATATTTCAGTTTGAATGTTTCCTTTTTCCTGCTGCCTGCTGAGTTCTGATGACTCAGAGATAAAAAGGAAGCATAACTAAAACTAAAAGTTGACATTCATAGGATCCTCATGACATATTCTGAAGTACATTTACTGAAGAACATGTTTACGTTTTGCAATATTTTTGGAAAATTATAGATTTTTTCAGACCTAATTTGTCCTTTATTATTGTGCCATTCTGATTACATTTATTTACACTTGATCATAGTTGGAAACAAATGATTCTTTTCTTGTAATTTAACAGCAAAAATGTATTCTTTTTTATTTTAATATTAAATTACACACCATCAGTTCACAGCAAAGTCATGTCATGAGTGTTTTAAACAAATCCATTTATATCTACGTCTTCTGACTGAGAAATGAAAGGCAGAGACAAAAGATCCATTTTCTTATGTTTTGTCGTCAGTATGAGACAGAAATCAGTACAAAAGTCATGCTGAGGAGCAGTCGCTCTCTGAAGTTTTATAGAAGAGTTGCATCAGTGAAACGTTACTTCCCCAACACATGTTGTCCCTCATTTATATTTCAGGGCTGATAAAAGTTTTATTGCACATCAGTAACGCTTGACTCAATGCCAGAGAGAGAAGGTGTGATCCAGAATCTCTACAGCCCCAGATGTTTTCACGTTCTGGGCCTGTTGGAGGTCTTAACCTCCCCCCAAAAATACACACACACCTTGCTCTTCCCCAGACAAATCATTTTGTTATTAGCTGGGAGCAGTGAAGGACACGATGTGTGGGAGTGTTATTGAATTGTTTCACACCCACTCAATGCTGCGTTTTGCCATAAATCAGGGAAAACCTGCAGGTAATCATTTCATCAATAAAAGATCAGCTCTTGATGAGGCAGAACAGTTTGTGCTGAGTTTCTGTGTTGTTTATTTTTAAATTAGCATGGGCTAGTGGTGTAAAAACAACATCTCCCAGCATGCTGTGGGCCCTCTGGTGCAGTTCAGCCCCATGGGTCCATGGTCACTGTTAATCACACTCACAGGGTTTTTATTATAACAAGGAAAAGATGGGACGAGCATTTCCTGACAGATTTAGGACAAACTATTTTTTAATCCAATAACGATTCTGATTTAATTTTGTTTCCACTTTTAAACATCTTGTTAGAAACTCTTTAATGTACCCCGTAATTATTTTATAAAACTTTATTGCATTTGACATAAGTAAATGGAACTTGATCAGCCATCAGAGCAGGAGTCCTGAGGCGATGGATAAAACATTCTGACTCATACAGTTTTTATTTGACACATTTTGCATTGTTGTTGCTGCTGTTTAATTGTGCCATGTGAGGAAATGAATTCCTGTCTCCCAACAGCCTCGTAACACACTCCAACTTCAGACCAGACGAGGACACTCGAGCGGCAAAAGTTGACACTTGTTTCTTGTGCTTTGGCTGAGGTAGTTTGAACTAATTGCACGGAAACTTTTTGTCCCAGGGAGCCACAGGCAGTCAGGACTACAGAGGGCACTTAGCTGCACTTCTTACTACACATCAAACATGCTCGATTGGCTTCACTGCAAGCACTTTACTGTGTTGTTTGTAAAGACTGAGATCACTGTGTGCAGCCAGGCTGTGGGTTGGTGTGGTGAAGTGATCCTCTGACTTCGTTAACTCCTCTAACAGAACTTTTTCTTCTTGAGAAAAAAGATAATCTATGAGAAAGATATCCAATGTGAAGGTGTTCAGTGATCGGCCATTTAGGGGGGACATGAGTCCTCCAGAGGACTATTTCTCACTAATAGTTGAGCAGTTTGTCATGCTGACCTCCAGCAGTGGGTCACATAGTTTAGAGATGATGTCTTTGTAAGGTTTCCATGATTTTATGGTTACTTTCTGCAGTTGCTCTTTGTCTTTTTCTGTCTTTGTGTGCTCACATGCTTGGATTTACGCAGGGTGTATTTTATGAGTTGTTTTCAAGATGTGTTGCTGGGTAACCAACTCCTCCGCTGTGCTTAGGTGAGCTTTGAATAGCCATAAATTTATGGCACGCGGTTTCCCAGCTGCCAGAATGATCACAGTGCCATTTATCGCCGTGTGGGCTGGCTCAGAGTCACAAGGAGAGTTTGGCACATTGACAGAGATTCAGTCTCTCACTGTTTCTTTTTCCCATCATTATTATCATCTTCACGTGTTTCTGTTTTGCTCTGGTTTGTTCATTAACCTAATCTGCATGTCAGCACTTGTTATTGTACAAAAATGTAATTAAAGATTGACTGAAGTTCCAAAAAAATATGAGTTTTTTTAGATCTTTGTGCTCAAATACACACGGTGAAAACAAAATTCTGTCTCTTTCAGATCATTTTATTGAAGCTACACTTTTTAAGACGCATTCCATCTTTTGATCATTATCATTATTGTTAAACTTAGTTTTGCTTTTTCTTGCTTGTAAGAAATCACCCTGATTTGGTGGCAACCACAGACTCTAATGAAGCTCTCCAAACGGAGAGAAACATTAGCATTTATTGATCTGACACGCGCCTTTGATCGGAGTGCGGAAACACACAGATGGAAATTCAGGAAGAGGCATCCCATCAGAGTGGCGGCTAATCTATAGAGAAAGAGTCTGTCCATCTGTGAAGCAGCGGAGATAGGGATTAAATTGTTTGTGTTGTGGTCAGAGTGTGTTTCATTTGCATCTTCTCTGCTAAGCCTAAACGATTTATTGAGGGTTTCAAATACTTATGCTGCAGACGCAGCTTCCACAGTGGGTTCAAGCTAAAAGTTTTGCTGGAACTTTTTCTGGAAACTATAAGTTGTGACAGAGTTCAGAACTTGGAGGAATATGGTGTCCATTCGTCTCTCTATTAGTCACGTTAAGGTGAGAGCCACTCCGTTCCTGCGCTCTATAAATGACTGTCTTCATTGATGGAGGTGCTGTGTTTCCACAGTGTGCTCAGCTTGTCTTCCTCCTCGAGACCTCCCTCATTTTGACTGATTACATGTCCACTCATAGGTACAGTACAGACTGACCATACATTCTTTATTTATCATTATTATCATAAAGTCACCGTTTTGCTCTAAACAGTAGTGTAACCACATGTTGTTGCATACTGTTAACGACTCATTGCTTCCATAAAAATACACAATAAAATCTTTACTGAAAGCTGTTTCACCTGCAGGAAGCTCTACTCTTTATTATTGTCTACAGTGTTTTAGAATTACAGCAGAATTAAAAATACATTCAATACAAACAAAAGGACTTTAAACACAAATGTCTATAAATGTTTGCATTAAGTTATTTTGTGTTTATCTAATCAGGACATTTCAGAATAATTCCAGAGACTTTCTGCAGCTCTTTCAAATTTTAGCTGCTTTTCCACTGATTTCTATTGGCAGCAGATTATCAATATGAGACGTTTGCACAGTACCATAAATTAATGCCAACAATCAGTCATTAACTAACCGAACATGAATCTTTTCACTAAAAGAAGAAGAAGTAGAAAACTCATACAGAAATGCCCTAACTTCATCACTGTGTCACGTGTTAAACTCCACTTATCGTTTTTTAAAATCACCTAAAGAAACGGTATTTTTGAATGTTTTCCTTCCTTCCCAAGATGCTGAAATGTTTCCAGTGAAGTTTGAGGTGCTTTCCTGAAAGTATCACCAGCCTATGGATCTGTGAGACTTCCCGTTTTCCCTTTCGTGCCGTGGAGATAACGCTTCTTTCGTTTAGTTCCAGTTTGGCTCACTTGGATCCAGGAGGAAGTAGGTGACTGTTGCCTTCTGAGACTTTGCATTGCCAGTTTCCACAGAGAGAGGTGATCTAGTACGCTACATTAGCTCATCACAGAAGCCAGATGAGGCAGCACGCTCACTGCACATCCACTCAAAATGCTATCTCCTTTTGACAGAACTCACAAAATCCATGCCTTCTTTTGTAGTGAAATGCCTTATCTGTCTAACCCTATATTCCTCACACACTGATGCAACCAGGGCTGCAGAGCTCCTCGGTCACACTAACATTTAGAAGGTGAGAGGTCAATAGGAAGAGGACAGAGGCATGACTACTTTGCTGCAAAATTTCATTCATTATTCAGACAGTAAGAGAATGTCACTGAAGAAGATGTAGAGTGGTGTGAGGGTTAACAGTCACCAGCAAGGTAAAGTCAAACTTTCCACAGTTAGACCTCAGAAACCAAAATCACTGCGTTCCTCCTCTTGAGCTAAACCTCCACGGTTTTCAACGCTCGCTAAGCAGACTGTGATTGAAAAGGTCAGATTCCAGCTGCACGGCTGAATAATGGATTGGAATTTTTCTTGACAGCAGAAACACTTTCTGTAGATGCAGTCCATCTCCGGGCTTTCAGCTTCTTCTTCTACCTGACACAAGTGCTACAAGTGATTTATCTGTTCATGTCATCAGTTTGCAACAGCAGAACATAAAGTTAGCTCATGCAATTTTAAACGACCTCCTCCTTCATGCACACCTCATCTTAGAACACTTAGCAGTCAAGCAAATATTGGAAAACAATTCAGTGATGCTGCAACACATGATGTTCAAAGTTTTGAGTCTTCATTTTAGAAAGCTGTTCTGATTTTTCCTAACATTGTGCAACTGTTTCAAACCACCTCTAACTTTATTATATTTTACTTCCAAACAGCCAGAATTTCTTGTAATCTTTTAAGGTGGTCTTGAGTAGTCCAGAAGTTTTTCAGACGTTCTGAAGATTTTCTTCTCTTGTACCAATCCACAAACACAAGACTCGTCAAAATTACGTGAATGAAAGGGAGCAGTCTGTTTAACTTTAAACATAAATAACAGGGTTTTTTTTTTTTTAATAACCAAATCTTGAAGTTTCAACATGTTTGACTTAATGAACAACTTGTTGGTGTGCTCTCCAACATTCGCTTTGTGCAAAATTCTCATTTCTTTCTTCTGTTCGACATACAAAGTTTTAGTGTTTGTCATGTGTGTGTTACCCAAAACGTCTGTATGATAAGTCAAATACAGAACAATGTGTGAATCATATGGGATGGTATAGTAGGATTTATGACTCTCAGTTTACTGGTTAAACAAATGTTTGAAGATTGTCAGGTATTTGCAATGAGTGAAAAAGCTACCAAAGTCTAAAGACCAACTGTAAAAACCTGCATACATCCTGAGGAAATCAAACCCACTTTAAAAGAAGGTCTGGCTGCTTGGAAGTGAAGCATGAAAAGACGAGACTTTTGCACATACTGTACATCAATTTATCCTTAAAATGTTGGCTTTTTGTGCTTTCTGTGCATGAGACCATGACCTATTTGATATGGTTGAGAGAGTATTTTTAAAAGATGGATGAGTCTGTCAGAATGATTTCAGTGCTGCAGGTTTCTCTCATCTCTCTACAGTCTTTTTAGACATAAAACAGCTCTGTGATATTTGAGAGGAGACTGACAGAATAAACATGAAACAGAAAGTAATCACAGTCCAAGGTAAAGGCTTTGCTAATGAACAAAGTAGAGTAACCGTTTCCAGCTGACATGGAGGTGGTCACATGATATTCAGAGGAGGATAAGGGTCAGCACACACATTTAAATCAGCTTCTTCCCTCTGAGTCCATTAGCTTATTGTTGCCAGTCCATTTTGTTACAGGAGCTTGTTAAAGGGAAGTGAAAATGAAAGAATAACATCTGACATTTTAATGATGAACACTGCAGTTAAAGTGCTTTTATTAAAAACAACAACAGTCTCTACGAGATCCAATCAGGCTCAAAGAAATCTTCTGTAACTTAAAGCCTTAATGTCTGAAGGCAGGCCGACCCAAGCTGACTGCAGCTCTACACTGAACAGTAATTACCTAAACTTGATCCAGAACCCAACACCAGTGGACGGACGGACGGACAGTCAACAACTGCTTCAATTAACACAAGATCACCTCCAGGACCTGGATGTGGGTCGTCACCTCCGCCACGCTCGCCTGGTAGAAATAAAGAAAGCGTCTGGTTACGCTGATGGAAGTGATCGTGTTGCCTTGCAGCGTTTAGACAGACGCCGGTGACACACTTAGACATGAAAAAATGCAGTAAACAAAGCTTCCCTTCCATTCCCTTGTCTTTTCACACAAATAAATGAACAGATATAAATAGAAGAGGAATAAAAAGGCTGCACATCATAATTACTTGCCAGACTCTCTCTCTCTCTCTCAGCAGTCTTTAGCAAACAGAAAGAGGATGAAAATCAAGCTTGTTTAAATCTCATCGGCTGTTGTATTTACTGCACAGCTCGCGTTCAGACAGTCTTATCTTTTCGTGTGTCAGCCCTAAAGCTTTAGATTCAGCTGGGTCACAACTAAATTGAAATTATAGTGCACACTGAATTCTCCTGAGCATGAGGAGTTCATCACACCCCCACAATGTGCCCTTGGTGATTTCAGAGGCCAGTATCTGTGTGGTTTATAGGGATAACAGTTCTTCAGTCGGGTCGGTTTGAGTGGGAGTGAGGCGAGAGGTTTTCCCAGAGGCCCCCTGTCTAATGATGGGTGGAGAGTGGCCTTTTGCTTTCCCTTTGTCTGCCTGCAAGTTTGTTGATTTACTCACCTGTCTATGCCTCCCTCGACTTAAAAGGAGCAGCCGCTCCTTTCTGAGTGAGTTACTCCTCTCAGAAACTGTCCAGATGAGTTTTTGTTCTGAATCCATTCATCCTCCCACAGTCTTTAATTATTATAGAAGAGCATCACTCGTTCAAATACAGGCTGACAATGACACAATCTGTGTGAAAATGACCAAGGCACATATTTAAGTACCTCATACGGGATGAAGACCTCTCAATGATTTAAACATCAAACCAGACTGAGGAGGATGCAGGGTCTTTGTGAGGTTTTCAGGTGTGTATTAAATCAGTGGGCTCCCTATTTCTATTGGGTGATGATAGGTGCAGTGGTTTGGCGCTTACACAACTTGAATATCAAGGTTTTGTTGGTTTATTATGGGAGAACCTATCAGGGTCAGGGTTGGAGTGTGGTTGCAGTGTATCCATGATATGATATGAGCACTGGAGTGACCCACTATCCTCATTTAGCTAAAGCTACAACTCCTTCATGCCATCAGTGTTGTGCTAGCATGGCCTAAATTTCTACTAAGTAGCTGCTGAGACAGTTGTGTCACAACCAGGTGCAACATTGTGGCTGACATTTAAACCATGGTGAGGAAACAGGACATCATCTCAATGTGGATCTATTAGTACAGGCAGGAGCATCATGATTCACTTCACACTGAAGGAGAGAGTGGAAGATTTCCATCAGGGCCACAGGGATCCAGCATACAGAGTTTAGCTGTGTTAAATGGTCTGTTGTTGGTTGTATATGAACACAACTTCTTTCTGGATGAAAGACAATTTTAAAGTGCACGCAACAATTTTCCACCTTATATTTCTCTTTAAAAAGCACTTACGTTGTATTCAAAGTGCTGACTCAACTTGTTTGTTCTTAATCTCTCTGGATTGATTGAACTCATTTTAAATGTCTTATTTTAAGAAGTGATAAATTACTATATTTCTTATTATTAGTCAATATTAGATCAGTCCTGCTGTTTCAGTTTCAGGTTTGATTTATTTAGCAGTAGCTCAGAGTGCAAGAAGATACTACCTTAATAAAATATTATAATTGTTCAATTATTACTGCCTCATATTATATTAACCCTTATTGCCTGAAATAGATAAAACGTACAAAAGGCTCTTGCTGTTTTTTCTTTATATGAAAGTAAAATAGTAAAAACTGAGAACCTTTACCCTCCTAGTGATAGTGAATCAAACTCAGACCTAGTAACAAACTTCCATCGTCCCTAAATTATAAAGGTGACAAAATAAATTCAATAAAAACAACAAAATGACCTCATCTTAAATATGATATTTTGTCCACCGTTTTATGCTTAGTCAACAATTTCTTTGTTTATAATAAAATAAAACCTATAGTTATTTTTGTGACTAAAGAAGCTGTGTTGTGGGTTTTCCCTACTCTGTTTGCATGGTGACATTTTAAAAGACAATGGAGGAGAGACGTTTTTGTTGATTTTATTCAGAGTGTTGCTCAAACTAATGAGGTACAGCCTGTGAGGAGTGATGAAGCCACCTCAGTGTAACATCCAGAACTGCCCCGGCAGATTGTCTACCTTAGCACTGTAATGGCACTCCACACCCAAGGGACTTCTATAAATAAATACTCACTCATAAGCGTGTACGCACACACCGAATCCTCCCATCTCGTCCGTCGCTTTCTATTTCAGCATGTTATTTTCTCCCTCCCTGGGAAACGCGCACACATTGATGTTACCATTCTGGTGATTATTTGTGACAGGCTGGAAGCTTTTCATGGGACCACCTCAAACTGGATGGCAGTCGCCTAATTTCCCATCAGCAGCCCGTCAGATTCCCAGTGTTTGGTTTCTAAATCAGCAGAAGAAGGTGCTCCATCACATACAGAGGGAATGATGGAGTGTGAGAGAGTGAATGAGAAAGGGAGATTTGGTGTTAGATAGACTGACACTGGAATGATTGGTGTGATAGCACAGTGTCTGTAAGGTGGTCAGGAGGTGGAGACACTCTGTTCTCCACATTGTTCCTGAAAGAGGTAGAAGAGATAAATAACTCCATCGAAAGAAACCGTTTCAAAATGGTTAAATGTCAAAAATTAGAGAAGAACACTGACATGTCTCTGGAGAGCCGCAGCAAGCAGGTGAGCTCAGCTTAAAGACTGTAAACGAGAGGAATTCTGACCTGGTTCTTTCCAAACTTCGTCAACACATGAAAGCTCTCTGTAAGGCTGGACCACAAATAGGAACAGTTTGAGCAATTTCTCACAGGGGTAGAAAATCAACAACACGGTGTTCTAAATTTAATAGCATGGGCTGTGAAATCCCACACACAGAGGATGTTCAGTTTTACCAGTTCTTCGGTGTCCCAAGCAAACAACACGGCCTCTCTCAGCATCTCTAAGCAAAAACAACAACAACATCCAGTGATTTTATCTATTTTTTGATATGATATATTGGTTTTTTAACTGTAAAATGTCCAGTTTTGATTAAATCTACATAAATAGAAAGAAAAATGCTTAAAAAGGATTTCACAAGTGACTTCACCCCAAAATCACAACCCCTCCCTGCTTTGATCGCTCTGAAATGGAGTAAATAAATAAATTACTCCTCAAATGAAGCTTTGACAGCTGGATTCCTAAATTTAGAAATAAAAATAGGGTTTGTTGTTGCAGCAATGAACGAGTGAGTCAAAGAAATTAAACCTAAATCTAACTGTTTTGCAGTAGATGTGTGGTGCAGCACAACAACACTGATGCTGGGAAATTGTGAAAGGCATTCACTCAGGAGTTCCCAAAATGATTGTGACGGTTCTCAATTTTTCATGAGTTCCAAAGTCTCAGTTTCTTGTGCCATTGGAAATTAGAAAATGTTTGGGAAATTTGCACAAGTTTCCTCTCAAAATAATCAAAGTTGTCACGGGATCCTGAAACTCTGCTTACCGGTAATTTAGTTTCTTGTACTCATCTTCTTCTACTTATCCAGGTCACCGAGGCAGGGAAGCCCAGACCGTCCTCTCCTCAGAAACATCCACCAGCTCCTCCAGGGGGACGTCCCCGGACCAACCTAGAGATTTAATCCCTCCTGACTCTAATATAGTAACTAAATCCTCTGATTCAGTTCCTGAGTCATAAAAGAGTGAAAAATGTGAGATAACTTTAGAAGGAGTTGAAACTAAGTTGTGACTGATTAGGGACAAAAAAGAGAATCTGACAATTCAAATGCTAATTTATTGCTAATACGCTAAAAGAAAATTCATCCAACATCCATGCAAATGTCTCAGATTTTGATCTAAGGTGTTGGAAGCAACCAATTCAGTGTGATTCCAACTGAAAAGTTTCTATACAATTTAGTGTCTCCAACTAGTCCCTGAACGTTGCAGCCCGGAGAGACGCGTCGGTGTTACACCTCAAAGTCAAACCTGCAGTTCTGTCAGAAAACAGGTGAGGGATTTCCCTCTGTTCAATACGACTGAACTACTGTTTATATCAGAAACATTAAATCCTGAACTTATCTCGCTGACTGGTTTTGTAACTTCACCCTTTAACCATGTGACATTTACAATTGTGGCCATAAATCCTTAAAGCACACAGTGGATGTTACATGGGCGGTTATGAGGGACTACTTTGTGTCTGGGTGCACTTACTGCCTCCACTTCACTCAGATACAAAGAAATAGTGATTTTACTCTCTTGACTCTGGGCAAGAAAGTGACTAAGTGCTTTTTCTAAAAGCCTGAACTTTTCCTTTAAATGAGGATTAGCCAATAGTAAAGCTCATGTAGAACGTCTGAGGGCTTGTTTGTACTTGTTACCTAATGGCTGCTGTAATTAGTACCTTGGGGGTTGTTTCATTTGCACTTGATGGCACAAAACTAATAGACCTCTGAAGCTTGTGTGCATTTCTTTAGAGAAAAAGCACTAAAGCCCCAAAAAGTGAGTGGTAAGAGGACATTATAAACCTTCAGAAGCACAGCTGCTGCCAATGTGATGTCATATTTCTCTACAGGCGACACAAAGATGACAATACTTCTATACCCCGTCTTATAATAGTCTCAGCGATCACCTGTCTCTGCGGCATACTGTCTAATGCTATATTTTGTATTATTTTAGCTTTGCTAAGCCGAACAACTCATGACATGTAGGAACGAACAGTTTTTCTGGGTCAACATGGAGCAGAACTGCTGCTGATTTAGCTTCTTTTTAAACCAACATCAAGACTTTCCTGTCTGAGAACATGTTTGTTGCCAGTCAAGTGTGTGTTTTATCCTTCGAGTCTGAAAGGTAGGTTGTCATTCAGTGTTCCGAATGGGAAAACAGATGCACCAGCAGGCCTGCCATTCAAACTGCTGTGATGAGCAAGCAAAAAGTGACTTAAAAAATCTGTGGCTCTGCAAGTGAGAATTAAGGCCACTTCCCTGTGGAGTCCAATAATACTGATGGTGATTATATGAGACTTCTGTGGTGTGCTGAGTGAGTAGGAACTAATGTTTATTTGCTGTAATTACATTCAACAGTAGCATTGTGGGTACTGGAGCGCTGCAGACGAGCCTCAGAGTCACCTCTGTGGTGCATGACTCTGTTCATCAGAGCAGAAGTCTTTTACACCTCCTTAGGAAGCTCATCTCAGACCTACTCAGCACATTGATGACTGACACAGTCGTTTCTCATTTAAAGGATCTCGGAAAGATCCCACACATCCATTTGAGTTGTAATGCTGTGCACCAGCAGTGGAAGCTAACAGCCAGTGCAGGGTAGGTGGTTTGTGAGAGTCTCAGTCACTAATATCAAGGCAGCATTCCCAGGAGACCCTGTTTTCTTCAGTCTGCTGCCAGAGCATCACTCTGCTCGCTGCTCTAATTTTTCCTGCTCTTTCTTCTACCTTTCAGACACCAGTCCCAGGGACGCAACCTTTCCTCAGTCTGCTGTGAGATATAGGTCAGAATCATGTACAGGTAGCATGCTGGTCTCAGCCAGAGGCAGAAAAGGGAAGGAAAAGAAAATAAAGTTAAGGAATGGAATAAAAATTAGAGGAAAGGAAAGGGAAATAGATGTGGCCCCATTTCCTGTCTGACACTGCACTCCTCCTAATAACAGTGGGTTTTGAGCAAACTGAGGAGAGTGAATTAAATACACGAATCACATAATTCTTACATTATCTCTCGACCAGAAAGAGATTCCTCAGGTTTACCTTGGAGGTGTGTCTGCATTTTAAAACATACTTTGTTCAGAGCTGCATGGTGGTGCAGTTGGTAGCTCTGTTGCTTCACAGCGAGAAGGTTGCAGGTTTGACTCCCAGCTGTGGCTTTTCTACACAGTTTGTATGCGTTCCACATGGATTTGTTCCTCCAGGTACTCTGGTTTCCTCCCACTGGCCAAAAGCATGCGTGCTATTGGTGACTCTAAGTGTGTGACTGGTTGTCTGCTTGTCTCTGTGTGGTCCTGTGATGGACTGGTGACCTGAGGACCTCTCCTCTCACCCAGTGACTGCTGGAGACACCAGCTCCTCATGACTCTACCATCTATTCTTGTCTTTGGAAGACTTTTTCAAGAAAATCACAGAATGTTAGCATTCCTGTTTGTTTTGTTGAACTTTTAAAAGCCAGTTTCAAACCAACAGCTGTTGACGTTATTGGAGCATCACTACGTGGAGATGAGTACAAAAAGCGTCTCCAAACTCAGTGGTTTGTCTTTGTTCAACAGTAAATTTCATTTATAAAACATCAAACAGGTGTTCTATAAACTAAAATATTTGCACAAAACTCACAACTTGTTTTTTCCTAAATGATTCCAAACTAATAGAACTTTTAGAATGGTTTCAGCAAGTTTACCAGCTGTTTGTGTCTCAGATGCTGATATACACAACCAAAGCAGGAACCAGAGCGTCACAAAGTTCAGATTCAGAAAGAAAAAAACTACAAATACATGAAAAATCTGGGACAACAAGAGAATGAAACCACACAGAAATACAACAGGACTGTTTCAGGGAGTATTACAGCCACCCTCAGGGAGTGATGCTGCAGTGGTTGTATGATTTTCTCTAAAAGTTTCAAATACAGCTAATCTAGAGATTCCTCCAAACAAACTCTGACCTTTAAGTTTCATTCCTGTTGGTGCATGTGTTTAAGAATGGCTCGATTCATTAATTGAAAGGTTAAAGAACTGAGAGGACTTCGGTCTTTCTGCTACATGAAGTGTTTTTATCTTTTATTTGAAGGCAAAGAACAGAATCAGTCTTACTGCAGGAACGAACGTCCAGTTGGATTGAAACCATTTAAGAGTAAAAAATAAACTGTTAACCTTGAGAAGGAAGAATGAGTCAAGTAGCTCTTTGAATTTCATCCATTCCTTTCTGCTCTCTTGAGGTCTCTGGGTTTTTCTTAGGATGTTGAGTCCATATCAAACTGAGCAAGTTGAGGCAGTTTAGTGTTTTACTCATTTAAAACCACAATTAGTTCCTTTGAATATTTCAGACACGCTGGAAAACGATACCTAAACTCAACCTACCGCAGTCTGATTTCAGCTGCAACATGTTCCAGAACAGAACAAAGTGACTAATTGGATGTGACTGGTTGAATTCTGATTAATGGGAACCAGTTCATGTCCGAAACATGGCTCAACATCCAACAGCAACCTGTATGTTCAAATTAAGGTAGCTTTCAAAAAGCAATGGTTAATTAAAACAAGATCCAAAAGACTTGAAAGCCAGAATTTGCTATATTGGAGGTTTGCAGGCGATGGGCTGCATAAATGATTCATTTACGGTAATCAACAAGTCTTCATTAAAGTTATTCTAATGCTGCATTTCTGGCCATGTTCCATTAGATATGCCACCATTAAACAAAAGAGGAGATTAGATTAATTAGATCTTTTTTCTACGGCGCAGTAAAAATGAAAAACAATGAAACACATTCATCATTAGAATCAGACGACACTCATATGGCCACTGATATCCTGAAGCTATGCACTATTTGTTTATAAGGACGGGAATTCACTTTGCAATTTAAATAATAACTTCATAAAGGGCTTAGATAAAGAAATTAAGATTTAATTTAATTTAGAGAAAACTGGAAATGAAATGTTACTGAAGAGTCTGATTTGGACTATGAACACAAACAGTGTCAGTGCGATTATATGAAGCTTTGGTTGATTTTCCCTTTTGGTGCATTTCGTTTGTGCAAACATGAAGACAGTAATCTCACTCGTACCACTCAACCATACCACTACCCTTTGGAGGAGGTGGTATACGAAGTTTGACTAGTTGATCAGGTTCATTTATAAAGGAATCTGATCTCCCTGGATCAAACCTTCACTTGTTCCTCTCAGCTATCACAGTGAGATCACATCAGCAGAAACCTCAGTGGCATGAAAGCTGCTCAGAATGCTTGAGACTTTAAAAGCAGAGAAAGCGAAGGTCACTGCTGCCAGCACACCCTGCAGCATCTCTTTAGTAGACGACAGGCGCTGGCAGGCAGGACACCAGCTGTGTGAACAGCAGAAGAACCGGATTAGTGAGGGAAGGATAACAGCTGCAAATTAAAACAACTCCCTGACTGATTTCTTTCATAAACATTCTAACTGCTCATTGGACAGCCAATGAAACGTCGTTCACTCAGACTAAAGTAAGGTTTGATTAGTTGAAGGATCAAACAAGGCATGATCAGATCAGCTTAAATGAGCCATAAAGCAGGTGAGACTCAGTATTTCTAGTCATCAGGAGAAGCTGAAGTGTCGCTCCATGTGTTGTAATCAGGGGTCTCCATGTATGGCAGTGATTGGCTGAGCCAGCATGCTTGACTGTCGGCCAGTTTACAGCAGACTGGATGGATATGGGCAGCGTGTGGAGCATCATCCACCAGTCTGACATGTGTTTAGCCTCTTACTCTAAGTGCTGCTCTCCTCTTCAGCGTCCTGAAGTGAGGCCTTATAATTATAAAAGAACTTTTTTCTATAATAAATTTGTCTGCTTTGGCCAGACAAGAGCATCTCATGTCACAAAGACTTATGTTTCTCTTACTGTCTTGTGTCTCAGCCTCAGGACCCTTAGGACGGCATGCAGCTGCCTTAAACGCATCCCTTTAGGATTAAGGGTTTTGTTCCACTTGCAAATCATCGTCACTGTCATTCCCACTTTATACAACTGGGATGCTCGGCCAGGGAAGGTAGCATAATGGAAATCAGCTGAGTGTCTGAATTGGGTCTGTGCCAATAATGGCACTTCTTATTCCTATAAAAAGAATATTACTACTAATAATAATAAAAGAACATTTTAGGCTGGGTGTAAAACCTGTTTTTAGTTCTAAAAAGAAAAGTTAATCTGGGAAGCTTGACTAACTTGTTGCCATTTTGTTTCTCTTACTGTAATTAAGAGACTGAGTTGATCTTTTGTCACTTACGTAACAGCTCACTAGAGTCCTGTGACGCTGTTTCTGCAGCTTGTGTTCAGAGCTGCATAAATAAACTTTGAGTATTTATCCATGTGTGATAAGAGTGGCTATAAACACCAAGGAGCAGTAGTAGAATTGTTCACTCTGACGCCATCATTCCCTTCAGAATGACTCATATTATTATTAATAATAATAATAATAATACTGAATTTTATATAATATTAAACTCAAGGACAATTTACATGGAGGATCAGAAAAAAAAACAACCAAAAATAATTTTACAATGGTAAGTAAGTAAGCAACAAACCCATAAGGTCACTTCAGGTTAAACGTCATGCTTTGATGAATAAGTAATATTTTAGGTGTTTTATTAATAATCTCAGAGATTCAAACAGAATGTCAACAGAGAGCGTTCTGCAGAGGGTTGAAGGTGCAAATCTGAAACAAATTTCCAAAGATTTGTATGTCTGAGTCAAGACTGGAAGGCAGCATCAGAAAGACGAAGGACCAGTATCTGTCCTCGCCTCAGCTGTTGGCCACTAGTTAGACACACAAAATTATGAGACAATAAGAGTTGATAGGAACCTCACTGAGCTGGTGAGAACAACACTTCAGTGATACGTTTCATGTAGCTGTGGGCCATTTGACACGATTCCAAACAAACTGGAACACATTTTACACATTATTTATTTTTATATTCCCATTTGGTTGCCAATCCCTCACAAAGATGTCTCAGATTCATCACTCTCTGAAATGGGTTTATGGCAACTCTGCAGCTATTCTCAGAGAAAATCTGTTTTGCAAACATTTTAAATTTGTTGAAAATTCAGATTACATGAGAGCAAGTATCTATGATTCTAATGAGGAAATTGAGAACCCTCCCAAAGAAATATAGGAAACTCCCTTGTAAATGCCATTCAACATCAGTCACAGCAGCCCAGTGAGAAATGGTGATAAGGTGACGAAGGTCAGAGAGGTACTGAGCAGCTTAGATTTGTAGGTGAGAATTTTGTTATAAATTGGAGACTCAGTCTGGTGTCTCCAGACTGCAACCCAGAGTTTTGGACAGTTTGAACCTTTTAAAGTGTGTTAGTGGAATATCTTGAGATGTTTCTGACTAGCTCAATAGAAAAGAGAGGAGCCCAGGAAAACATCAAGATTGCAAACCTCATAATCTGTGTTGATGGAGCACTCGTCCAGATCTTAAACACTTTCAACCTTTCTAGTTTCTTTGGGACAACAACTAACTGCTGTTGAAGTTTAAGTCGATTTAAAGACATCCAAACTTTAATATCCTGTGGTTTATTGACCAGAGAGAGGGAGAGGTTAGAGCCTCGGGGTCTGATATTCTTCTCAGCAGCTTCTTCTTTTAATCATTAAAGGCTCTGCTCATTTATTCAATCTGCTTTTCAGTCTAAAAACTGCTAGAAATTATGAAAAAAGTATAGTTCAGGATTCCCTAAAGCATGACTATCTCCCTGACGAAGTGCCTCTATGATATTCAGCTACTTCAAGCCAAAAAATGGTTGACTGTTTGCTATTTTTGCTTGCAAAATAATGAGATTTACTCCTCTGTTTTATGTCTTATCTTAATAAGGAAAATGATTAATCATAATTTGATTTTAGCTCTGTCTTTTGTAGAATTTATGTTGTAAATTCCTCCCTATGAAGCAGTAAGGAGCCAGCGTTTGTGATCAGATCTGTTGAATGTGGGTGGTCTTCAGAGATGTCTCAGCTAGCAGCCTGTCACATTCACAGCTGACTAATACTGCTTACATAGATCTCTCACATAAATCACCAGTGTCGGCTTCTTAAAGTTTCCTGAAGTTTCCAGTGATCTGTCGGTGTCTGTAGAGCGTTTCACTGATGGAAGTTGGATAAATATTTTTTATTATCATTACTGTCCCACAGTGAGTGAGCAGCACATGCGTGTTGTTTCCTGCCTTGTTTTTGTGAATGCCTTGCTGCATCTGTTATGCAAATTCTGAAAGAAAAAAGCCTTGTGTCGCCATGGAAACTATCAGCTGAGCTGTATGCCAAGACGCTGCAGTTTCTCCCATGAGGAGATCTGTGTACAATCAGTGCTGCTGTTTGTCATGGATGATGATGATGATGATGATGATGGGTGTATTATTTCACTCACAAATGTCGCTCATGCATAAAAGAAAAATGTACGTGAGAAAGACAGAGCTCTCTCTCTCTCTGCGTTCATCGGTGATGGATTTGTTTTTGTTTGTGTTTGTTGTTCATCAGCGGACAGATCCAGGTCCAGTCAGTCAGAACCAACACATGTGACCTTCTGTGGCTGTTTGCCCTGTTCATAGGCTGCGACAGACATCTGGTCATGGCTCACTGTCTCATTACAGTCTTTGTCCACTCTTATTACTGCTTGCCTCATTCTCACATTTCACTGTAAACACACACATGCTGTGCAGCTGACTGAACCAGAGAACAATACGCCATCAAAGGGCTCCGACACAAAGCCACGTGTAATGAAAGTTTTCTTTTGGTAGCTCTAAGCTGAGAATTAATGTTCATTTTAAAGGTTAGATCCCTCTGAACTGTTCTTATTGTAAATGTCAGCCTCTTGCTTTCTTTCTTGAACAACTTCCCCGTGCTTCAGTGAGGTATTTAAGGAAAAAATAGGTCACTTCTAAACTTTCCTTTCTGCCTGTTGCCTCAGGGCTCCTTAGTCCCTGCACATCACCGCTGCATACATTACACACCATCCTCTGCACTTCAGAGGACTTCATTGCTCCGGTTCCTTTCTACGTTTTTGTATTTCTCACCTCTTTGAGGACGAGTGGGCGTCTCAGAGTGTGGTGGCCTTCAGAGCGTGAGGCAGCAGGGCAGAAACGAGCGGGGCCAGGAAAACATTCAGAAACATTTTGACTCTTTTGTTGGAGACGATCAGCGTGAACAGATGCAGACACATGCGGCCGTGGTCGTCAGCGGTCAGGCATGAGCTTCCCAGTCCGCCCACCCACTCCTACTGAATCATTCAGGAACAGAAACAGCAGGTGTTTCATCTCTGCAGGATTAAATATGGATGCTTTTATGTTGCACTTAGCATCTTTATCTAATTATGTAAGAAAGAACATTAGGAACTGTTTAAATCCTACTCCCATTTGCATATCCTGCCATGCAGCTACATCTTTAGATAATTTGTGGGATTGAGATTATTTTCCTGTCGGATGCTTTTAATGCATCTTCTGCCTCTCGTTCATCCTGTTTCCTAATCACAGATTTTTTCATGGAGCAAGCAGTGGCTGCTGTTTGCCTTTACAGCCAACTCTTTGCTCAGAATCATCTATTTTAAACACAAATGTGTTTTTCTTTTTCATCCAGACAGAAAACATGACATAGTCGTGTACTGAGACGGATATAAAGTAACAGTAAAAGGGAAAAGGAAATGTTCCTGATAGGCGTCCAGTGGCGCAGCACTTTCTATAATTGCAGCCTGGTGAATTTGTTGTCATGGCTACACTGAAAGGAGGCCCTTTCACAATGGGACCAGTTAAGATAATTTTAGATTTGATGCATTAGTACTTTCACAGGTACATACAGAAAGGTGAGACCAGACTTCCTCTGCTGCACAGAAAAAATAAAATAAAAACTAAAGACGTCTATCAAAGAATCCAGATTCATTTTTCAGTGGACTTTTATTTAAATGAAATGTGACAGTAATAAAACAAGATGATAATAATAAATATGTTAAAGCAGCCAGGTGGGTCAGAACATCTGATCAGGCAACGTCTCCTTTTACCTTCATCCTAACATCATTAACTATATTCAAGTTTAACAGCAAACAGTTGATAACGTCCCAACAAATCTCTAAAGCTTCTTACTGGTTCTTACTGGTTTACAGCCTCTCTGCTCTAGTTGGACCTTTTCTCTGTATATGGTCAAAGTTTGAAGAGTTTTATATGGTGCTCATGTTAAAAAGTCTGAATAAAATAACAGGCACTTATATTTCTAAGTACTGTTTTTGCTCTATTAACAGAGACACGCCTCCAATTAATTTATAAAAATCTAATTCACATTCATTTTTAATTATTTTGTCTAATTTAATCTGGGTTAGTTTTAGGGTTTCATGCCATAATCTCTCAGGAACGTTATGATTTATTTTTTATATTTTTGTTTTGTTTCCTACATTATTTAACAGAAGGTTTTGCCCTTGTACACAGTAAACAGTAAACAGTTTTATAGGTCAGGTTTTATTTACTGTATATATCATAATGTTCCTGTTCATTATGACAATAGCATTATAGACCTTTTAAATAAATAATTATAATAACATTGTCACTTTTTCCACTCATAACCTCCATCAGAGGGCAGAAATATGAATAGGACTGAAGGCTGTAGGTTTTTGAGGAACGTACTAATCCTGTTAAAGAGGTTGAGCTTTAGTCAAATATGACACAGGAAGTTTTAGGGTTAAAATATATTCAGAGCCTCTAATCAAATAAAAATACTGGAGTTAATAATATTTTAAAGTCTAAAATAACTAGAAGGTTGTTTTAGGTATTTTTGCATGAAGTGAATTCCCGGCTTCATTTTTAATTTACAGACAGTTGCTGTAGAGCAGCTGATCCTCCTGGATTACTGTCCAGTACCTTTTTAATTGAATTACATCTGAGGCTGTGTTTGGTCTCAGTGTCACTGCAGCGCTGAAATTAAAGCGTCGCCCTGATAATGCATCACATAGGCTTATGGTATGTGGACAGGTAGCTCCTGTTTCAGGTGGTGTTCGCTGTAAGCAGCACAGGTAACTCTCTCCACTCCTAGCTGACACCCAATCGTGTCACAGGAAACCGGTGACATCTGGTCTTTATGGTAAACACTGACCCGGGTGGACCGCGACACCACAGAGGTCAATGGAGACAGGAAATGAGTGAATGCTAATTAGCTGTTAGCAGACTACAACACATGGTTTTCTGAGTATGAGATTAAACCATGTGATGAGGCTGTAGCCATGGAGATGGTGGGAAAGTTAGAGAATAAAGGAAGAATAAAAAGACAGTCATTTGTTGCTGCTTTTATAAAGAGCTTACAGCCATTCAGCAATTCTCAGACTTCTGTTTTGCATCAGAAGTTTAACACTTTAATGTTTATTGATATCACTATTCTGAATTCTGCTCATTTAAAATAAAGCTAGCACTGAACTCTAAGTATAAAGTTATTAAACAGCTAAACAAGTTTTAAAAAGTACTATTAGGATGAGAAATAAGCATAGAGAAAACAATAAATGCTGTCATACATGTGCAGTCCTGCTGTTCTGAACTGAACATCAAGCCACGCCATGACAGCGAGGTCCTGTGTGAATGTTTTCACCTGGTTTTGACTAATAGTTCTGTTATAGTGTTTTTGTGACAGGCTGCTGGTAACATAAAGCATAAGTTCATCCCAAAGTCGAGGTGCAACAGACTGGAAGGAGCGATCACCTCGACTTTTAAATCTGGTCCTTGGAACTGTTAGGAGATGCTGGTCTGTGGACCTGAGAGCTCGGGTTGGAGCGTATGGCTTTATCAGTTCAGTAACATAAAGAGGAGCTTGACCATGTAGGGCCCTGAAAGTTAGAGTCAGGATTTTAAAATGAACTCTACATTTAACAGGTAACCAGTGCAGAGACCTCAGAATAGGAGTGATGTGATCTTTTCTGTTTGCTCCAGTGAGGAGCCTCGCTGCAGAGTTCTGGACCAGCTGAAGGCCATAAAGGGCTTTTTGGTTCAGACATGTGAAAAGTGTGTTACAGTAATCTAGACGGGAGGAGATAAAAGCATGAAGAACCATTTCCTGTTCAGGTTTTGACACCAAGCTTCTCAGTTTGGAAATATTTCTCAGATGATAAAAACCATTACGAATCAGCTGTTTTGAGTGACCTTCAAGAGACATTGATTGGTCAAAAATAACTTCCTCAAGTTTGACTTGACAGCAGGATTTAAATGACCAATATGCTGACTGATCAGAGGATATAAACCCATGAAATGCCTCAAGACTTTTGCACAATGTATACCCAACAGCACCACATTTATAAAATGTGTACATGCATTTATGTGCAGAACATTTAGTGCATCAGACCTCATATTAACATTTAGAACTCCCATTCAGGTAAATTATTGATTTATGTAGCTTCTCTTCAGGGTTTCTGTCTTTCCTCTTCATTACCTTCTCTAAATACAACCTAAACTGCCCAGACAGACATATTAATTACTGCTGATGCTTCCTTGACTGTTACTTAATTACCGTCACCACAACCTTAATAAAAGATTTAAAGTCCAAGTCTTTCTATGCACAGCACTGCCCAATGGTTTCACAGAGTCGTAGGTGATTCAGCATCATAGATTCTGTTCTTTTCGTTCTTTTTTTATTTTCCTGTGAACGCTGCTGCCAATTTGAGAGTGAGCAAAGACCATAGCAACAAGAGACAGCTGGAGCTCCAGTCTGCAAAAAAAAGTATCAAGAACAAGATTTTGAGTATGTGTCGTTTTCAGTTGAGCATGATGTGTTTGTGTGTGCTGTGAGCCATGAGTCTGACCGATGTGATGCATGACCCATAAAAAATAAAAATAAAAACAGAGTCCACTGCCTGTCAGGGGGGAGCATCTCACAGGGGAGTATTTAGTCCATCGGTGCAGCTCAGGCGTGCACGCTTTGCATGTGTGTTCTGCAGCCTGGAGGAGAGCCAGTAATCTCACTGCAGCACGCTTCTACAGCCGTTTGGAGAATCTGAATGGATCTGGGTTCAGTGAAGGTTCAGCTCATCTCACCTCATCTGAGACGTTTTTACACAAACAAGTTTCATCTTTTCAGGTCTGAATGAGAGGCAAGGAGACGAGCTCTGCTTCAGCTTGTAGTCAACCTTAATAAAACACACTAAATAAACAGATACTTCTGAGGTCAGACTGGAGAATTTATCATATGTTTTTGTGATCTAGCAAAAAGAGCAATGGGTCAAATCTCCATTTTTGTATTCCTATCCACAAGAAAATTATAATTCTTGCAAAATAATAAGATTTTCAAAACTACAACTTCATCAAATTTAAATGAAAATACAAAGAGTTTTTTTTTTAATATTTCTAGAGAAATTGTGATGAAATTGCTAAAACTGTAGAAACTTTCATCTAACTTTAGAAATGTGTTTGTAAAAAGCTGCTGATCATCAGACGTCCATCAGCTGTGAGTTCAGGTTGCCATGGTGATGATGGGTGCAGCATTTATCTGCCTCAGACCAAAATTTCAGTAAAAGGTTGGACTCAAACTGCAGATCATTTCAGAAACATGAACTCCCAAATGACTCCACATTTGCAACCGCGAGCACTAAAAGTATTTGATGTAAATGTATTTTTCTGTCCTGATAGGAGACTTCAAACCTTAGTCATGTTCACTGTTGGATAAAAGACACATTGTCCCTTAGACCACCTTACATTCTCATGGGGAGATTAAATTATATCAGTGTGGAAAAAATGATTTAAATCTTCTCTATGGTTCTTGTTTAAAACATCTGCAGATATCGACATGAATACCAGCCTCTACCAAAGAGGGATCAATACTTCTTATCTTATTTTCTAAACTTTAGAGACAAACAGCCTTTAAGTTAAATCAATACGAGAGCAGTTTTTTAATTTGTGATGATATCAGAGTATTTAGGAGTTTAGTCCTTAGTGTTTTCATTAAGATAAAATATAAAAACCTTTTGTTGTGTTTTTTTTTTTATTGTAACACCTGATAACAGCTGCTCCAGATGTCTCCGGGTGTTTTTTTATTTTAGTCTCATGCAGAGGAGATTTATCGAGGAGACTGACAGGCTGATTTTTTTCCCATCATCCATAGGGGAACTTCACTTTCTCACCTATGTCCTCATTTATCACAGTGTCACCTTTTTTCCCTCCTTTCTCACTTTTTTCCCATCATGCATAAAGACTCATTTCTGTCCCCTGAGAGTGTATAAGCAGGTGAAGGTGCTTACAAAGACGCGCTACACAAGAAATTAAACACCGTGAATTTATTCAGCTCTAAATTCTGCGGTTAAATATGCAAATCATGCATCTTTTTACTATATAAAAAAAGACTAATTAAAATGATTCTGAACATTTCTTGCTGGTAAAACCCGCGTGCAGGAAGTTGTTCATCAGTACACACTCACCTGATGCCTCTGTGCCTCATCGTTTTAGCACCACCTTCACACTTTTGAAAGGACACGTCCTGCGAGGAGCCGTAAGCTCCGTCATCCATCTCCTTGTCTCCTCCTCAGTCCACAGACGTAAAACAGCCCCGAGCTCCATGGTTTGGGCTTTAGAGGTGGAACAGAATGGAAGGGAAGGTGAGAGGAAGTAGGTGAGAAGCAGGACACGTCTGTGAAGGACGTGAGGAGGCTGATTGGTTTAGGAAGAGCTTCTGACCTGTTTCATAGAGAAATAGGACTTATTAAATGATTAAAACTGTAATAAGATTTTCAGATTGTTTTTTTTAAATACTTCAATGTTTTGCAAAAAAATATAATATTTAAACAATTTTTCTCAGAACAGATGAGATCTTACTGCTCCAGGAAAATGTAGAATCCTTAATAGAAACTGACTTTGACTCAGTCAGATTTCTTATTTAATTCAATTAAAAGCAGACATGAAGATTTCTGCATTTTATTCCCATGAGGACAAAAACCTGTCATTTTAGAGCTGTCAAGGTTAATAAATGGATATTAGTCAGCTTTTTGACATTTAATGTTACATAACCATTTAGCAGTTTGTTGTTTGAAAATGAGCGAGGATGTGTGTGTGTGTGTGTGTGTGTGTGTGTGCGTGCGTGCGTGCGTGTGGGCATGTGCGTGTGTGTGTGTGTGTGTGTGTGACACATTTATATTGCTTGTTTGTTCAAACCGTTGTATGACTCAAAAAACAATTCACCCTTTAAAGCTGTGAATTATTATATAACAGTAATATCCATCCATCCATTTTCTGTAGCTGCTTAGTCCTCCACAGAGGGTCACGGGGCAGCTGGTGCCCATCTCCAGCGGTCAAGGGGCGAGAGGCGGGGGACACCCTGGACAGGTCGCCAGTCCATCGCAGGGCCACACAGAGACGAACGAGACAAACAACCACACACCCACTCACACCTAAGGACAATTTACCAGCCCAATTAGCCTGACAGTCATGTCTTTGGACTGTGGGAGGAAACCGGAGTACCCGGAGAAAACCCACGCACGCACGGGGAGAACATGCAAACTCCACGCAGAGAGGCCGCAGAGCCGGGAAGCGAACCCACGACCTCCTTGCTGCGAGGCAACAGTGCTAACCAACTGCGCCACCATGCAGCCTATAACAGTAATAATACAATAAAATCCACCCGTAGATCCTCCACTAGAGGGCAGCAGACATGTATAGGGCGGTCTCAGGTGTTTTGATGAAAGTACTAATACTAATACTCCATCTGTTTGCTTTAAGGCCAGAAGTGGTTTGATGCTAATTAGCATCACAAGTCCACAAGGGGTTAAACTAGCAAGTTAGATTAAAAGAGAAGGTGTGAGGTTTAGATTTATAAACCCACAATTGTGACTAGATTAAGAAAAAAATCACCTTTTTAAATTTATTCACAAACATTATTTCACACTTGCACTCGTGCAAAGTGACAGATGGGTTAAATAATAAAAACACGAAACTCTTACAGTTGTTTATGTTTTATGTTCTGATGCCTTCATGTGTTTTGTACTAAAATATTAAATATTGAGTGAATTACCTCCCATGGGAGTGTGAGTATTTATATGTAGAGTAAAAGTGTCTTCAGTCATCTAAAACAGTGATTCTCCACTGGACTGGATTTGAGACCCTCTATACTTGCTGGAAGTGAGGACATATTTCAAAAAATAATAATTGATCATATTTATTTAAATAAACAACAATGCAGTTTGAACCTGGGACAGTTGAATAGAAAATCACAATAATCCATCACAAAATAAGTTTAATGAGCAACCAAAACAACCATCACATAATGAGGGAATATTCCTCTTTGCCTTCAGTTAGCTGCATTTGAACCAAAACTTTTCACTTTAAATTCACCCGTTTTCCCAGAATCAACTACTGTGGTACGAACCAGGGGCGTGGCTACGGGCGGGCCTGGGCCCACCCACTGTGTACCTGGGCCCACCCACTGTGTACCTGGGCCCACCCAATCAAATGGCTTCCTCAGCAAAATTATATTTGTTTTATTTTTGAGGGATCTCATTTAAATCATCATGAAATGAAATAGAGCAGAGTAAATTTGACATCAACAGCATGAATGTGTTGTGGTGATTTCATAACTATTACATCATTTGTAAGTCTTGCTCTCATTGGCTATTTTGAATAATTTCGGAACTCTCCAGACAAGCTACGGTAACAGCGCAACTGTGCGTCTGCTGCTGTGACTTGTAGTGTCAACCAAAGCATTTAAGAAATGGCAAAACAAATCTTCATTTCAAAATGTTTCAAAAAACAAAAAGTGGAGGACCTGTCCTGTGTTACAGGTTTAATGTGCTTTGGAATTTAGATGTTTTGTTCAAAGATCTTTCTGTCGGTTTCTGACAGTGGTTCCTCTCTTTTGCAGTTCACATTTTGCAGCCTTGTACTTTTGCGGAATGTTTTGTGCAAATTTGCATGCTTTAAACTTTTTTTACAGCACAGTGTTCATGCGTCCTGACTCCCTGACTCCTGACCAAGAGTCTGGATGAGTAGCGCCCTTATGCTCCCCTCCCTTTATGAGCTTCTTTGTCTGCAGCAAGGTGGGAATGAAAATCTACACTTTTGCAAGTAGAAATTAACAGACTGCAGAATCAGAACCATGGAGCAGCATGATGTCTCCAAACGGTGCGCTCTCCGCTTCTCTCTTTTTCCTCTCTGTGTCCGACCTGAAATTTGACTCGACCCGATGGCTTGGGCTGAAATTGAGACCTCTAGTGATAAACACAGAGCAGCTCTCAGATCACTTCTCTCAGCATCAGCTGTGTGTTGTTGTTGTTTTTTTACCACAACCAGCAGGTGTCTGTCAGACGCGATCAGAAACATCAATGAAGTGATTTATTCAGCCGTTCTGATGGTCAGGTTGTGTTCAAACGAGATCAGTGTGAAGATGTTCATGCCTGTCTGAGAGAAGTGTATAAAGTGTGTAGTGAGGGGTTTTACAGCCTTCGAACTTCTGGAATAATTGTAAAAATATAAAACTGGTGGATTTCACCACAATTGCGGGTTATTTTTAGAATGTAACTCCCAAAATAAATGAGGAATCACTGTATAGACACAGATCTGCTTACACAAAAGTGACATTTACAAATACACTTATTTTCAATTACATTTTTGGGCCCATCCATTTTTTATTAGGCCCGGCCGAAAATCTATTTCTGGCTACGCCACTGGTACGAACATGACATCTACTCATGCAGTAGACTCAAAACAAGTAAGTAAGTAAGTAAAGTTTATTTATATAGCACCTTTCACAGAAAAAATCACAAAGTGCTTCACAGAAAACAGAATCAAACATGATAAAACAAATAAAATCAATTAAACAAACAAAATATCATTACAAATCAAAATCATTAAACAACAACAAGAGAACATAAAAGAGTTATTTAAAAGCAGTTTTGAATAATTGGGTCTTCAACTGCTTTTTAAAGGAGTCCAGACTGTCTATACAGCGTAAAACTAAAGGAAGGTCATTCCAAAGTCGCGGTGCAACAGACTGGAAGGAGCGATCACCTCGACTTTTAAATCTGGTCCTTGGAACTGTTAGGAGATTCTGGTCTGTGGACCTGAGAGCTCGGGTTGGAGCGTACGGCTTTATCAGTTCAGTAACATAAAGAGGAGCTTGACCATGTAGGGCCCTGAAAGTTAGAGTCAGGATTTTAAAATGAACTCTACATTTAACAGGTAACCAGTGCAGAGACCTCAGAATAGGAATGATGTGATCTTTTCTGTTTGCTCCAGTGAGGAGCCTTGCTGCAGAGTTCTGGACCAGCTGAAGGCCATAAAGGGCTTTTTGGTTCAAACATGTGAAAAGTGTGTTACAGTAATCTAGACGGGAGGAGATAAAAGCATGAAGAACCATTTCCAGTTCAGGTTTTGACACCAACTTTCTCAGTTTGGAAATATTTCTCAGATGATAAAAACAGTTTCTGACCAGCTGTTTTGAGTGACCTTCAAGAGACATTGATTGGTCGAAAATAACACCCAGATTCCTCAGGTTTGACTTTACAGCAGAACTTAAATGTCCAATATGTTGACTGATCAGGGGGACCATCCTATCAGGGGCAACAATCAGACATTCAGTCTTTTCAGGGTTTAACTGAAGGAAGTTCTTTTCTAACCAGTTAGTAATAGCTGACAGACACTCCAGTAGTTCAGACAGTTTGTAGAACTCTGAGTCCTTGAAGGAGCAGTACAGCTGAATGTCATCTGCATAAAGGTGGTAGGAGACATTGTGACATCTACTAATGATCTGTCCAAGAGGATAGAGATATAGTAAAAACAGGAGTGGACCCAGAACAGAGCCTTGGGGTACCCCACAGAACAGATCTGTAGTATCTGACATGATGTTGTTTATATGGACACTGAAACTTCTGTTTGAGAGGTACGATCTGAACCAGTCTAAAACTGTTCCAGAGATCCCACCAAGTCACGGAGTCTGTTCACTAAGGTGCTGTGATCAACAGAAAGGTCCAACAAAACTAAGACTGTAAACTCCCCGGAGTCTGCTGCCATCATGATGTCACTGGATACTTTGAGTAAAGCTGTTTCTGTTGAATGTTTTTTACGGAAACCAGATTGGAATTTATCAAAAACGTTGTGTTGTTCCAGAAAAGAGACCAGCTGATCAGCCACAACTCTTTCTAAGAGTTTAGAGATATAGCTCAGTTTGGAAATGGGCCTGTAGTTATTTGGCTGAGAGGAGTCCAGACTGGGTTTTTTAAGGATGGGTTCAATAACAGCGTGTTTAAAGATGGAGGGGACGGAGCCGGTTTGGAGGGATAGATTAATAACATCAACAATGCATGGGCCAACTAGGACAAAAGCTTTAAGAAGCAAAGAGGTTGGGAGAATATCAACTGGGCTTGAAGATTGTTTCATGTTTTTAAGAACGAGACAGATGTTCTGAAAATGAACAGGTGTGAAGAAGGACCAGGTATGGAAAGGAGGAGGGTGGATGGGAGAATAAGGAGCAGATGGGGGTGAGAAACCTGACCTGATGTTTCTAATTTTGTTCTCAAAGAATGAAAGGAAGTTGTTACAATCAGACCTTGAGAACACAGGGATTTGGGGCGTTTTAGGTGAAACTATCTGATTGATCGTGTCAAACAGAACTTTGGAGTTTTTATTTGAGGAAATTAGTTGAGAGAAGTAAACAGCTCTGGAGTTTTTAACCATTTCATTTAAAGAAGTTATCAATTCCTTAAGGTACAGTCGGTGAATTTCCATTCTTGTTGATTTCCAAAGCCTCTCAGCTTTACGGCATGTCCTTCTGAGATTATAAATATGTTCGTTCATCCAGGGACTGTTCCTTCTATGAGATACTGTTTGTTTAACTGGAGCTACTTTATCTAAGATAGTAGA